>JALAZF010000139.1:10000000-10545000 GCA_022829125.1 Lathyrus tuberosus | reverse complement strand
TAGTGATACATGATATCTCTATCAGTGTTGTTTGTATGTTGCCTATAATCTGCATAGATATTTTTTATTATAAACCCCTTATCGTAGTTTTTTAGCATGCTACAAAATTGAGGGCACAACTACTTCAATCGCTGTCTGATGTTAAGCTTGAGCTTTCTACTCTTCTATCAGCTCTTGGAGAAAAGAGCTTTGCTGGAATTGGACAAGGTTGAGAAATGGATGTCAGCATGTGAAGAAGAGAACTGGCTTGAGGATTATAATCGGGTAATTATAATCTCCCTCTGTTAGTTTATGGTATAATGCAAGGTGTTGCTATAACACAAGAAATTCTTTGTTGGATAATACTGCCAGAATTGAGGGATGCTTAGCTAGATTTCCCATGTTTGATTAGGTTGGAGGTAGAACATCAGAGATGTCTGCAGTCGTCCTGCTACCAGCAGCTCTGCAGGTGATTGGTCTTTAATGTAAACTAAGTTATTTTCTACTTTGATTTTTTGTGTTGAACTGTAATGTTTCTTGATTTAGACCATTGATGTTAGAGAAATGCTTTTTGATGCATCACTTATGGATGAGGCAAATAGGAGTATTGTGGTATACATCTTTTTCTGGTCAATGTTTTAATATTTGAAGATTACCTTGACCGTTGTTCCTATTTGATGAAGGTTTTTGTATTCAGGTGTCAAAATGATATCTTCCCATCAGCTCAAGGATATTTGCAATTTCAAGCAGAGGTAGTATGAATAACTAACTTGTAAATTTCATCATGCATATGTGTGTAAATATAGTTAACAAGTTTTATCCTTTTGTGATTCATAGGCCAAACATTTTGCTATAGTTTATCATAAATACTTGACTGGTCTTATAGGGTATTATCACCATTTCTGATTGGCATACATGATAATCTATGCAGGCAAACCAAAGGATTATCGATGCAGTTGCGACATGGTTAGAAATCCCTTCATAACGGGTCATATCAAATTTATCTAACTACAGTAACACAAGTGCAGCTTCCATTCCTCTGGCGTTAGATGAAGTAGTTAGAAGTGGAAAAGTTAAAGCATGCCAAACTATTGCAGCTGCTGGTTTCGGCGTTGGTCTTACTTAGGGTTCGACAATTGTTCGTTGGGGATGAATCGTGCCAGCATTGCATTAGCAAATAGAGAAGATTTTCAAGTGCAAGTGCAAGTGAAGCTCTCTAAGTAAACCAGTTTTCTTAAACATATTGGTGAGTTAGCACAAGGATAATAATCAGAACATCCAGCACTTCACAACATCGACATTGTTCCTTTTTTTGCCTTCAATTCATATAGTCATTGTTCTTGTATTTATGATGAACTATAGTTGTCTGGATTTCATCAATGGTAATGTATTAGCAAAATGCAGGTGTATAAGAGTGGAGCAGTCAAATAAAAAATCGGAGAAACCCAGTACGACGTAAGTACTATCCATGTTGCACATGTATGTGCTTATACTTTTTCCAATGGCAGTATGCATTTTTTCCCTTTGTAATGTGCTTAAGTATTTCCAATGTGAACATTAACTTTGCTATCTGATGTAAACTAAAATATATTTTGGCTATTTGATCTAAACATTTGCACCGGGTATTTGAAATAAATTATTAGTCAATATAAACTTTAACTTTTCATCCAATGTATTTTAAATTTGCAGTTTCCTATCAGCTTTGCTAAACCAAATGATCCATGAATGTTGCTGAGCTAGCATGGTTTATTTTAACTTTGAAGAATTTTGTCCATCAGAAATTGCAATTTAACACATCATTTTTCCAGTCTAAACATCACCTAATCAAGACTGGCATGTTAGTCTGAGTGTAGTGACTCGATACAAAATGTTTAAAGAGTCGCTTAATGTTCATGTCCTATTATCTATATCAATTATCTGATGTATAAATCTAATATATGCAGGATTTTATGGAAACAATTTTGCTGCCTAAATCATGTACTTTTTACCATGCTTTCCATATGTCTAATCCCGTTATTTAATGCAAATACTATTCATGATCACATCAATATGTTGCAGACAGATGGCTTTCTATTTTATAATGAGGTCTGAGGATAATTCTCTTTTATCTCTTTCAAGTATGAAATAGGCTGACTACTTTGTGCATATGTCACCTCCAACTTTTTAGGATGACCATAGCTGACTTTACAACGTTTCAGGCACTAGTTTAGCTCCTTTCAGAGGTTTCTTGCAGGTTTGAAATAACAGACTTGATGTTTATTCTGTTAGTTATCTGTTATATCCAATAGTCTATATGCTAATTGTCCATGTGTTTTTTATTTTTGCTCCAGGAAATATTAGCTCTAAAAGAAGATGGAGCTGAATAGGGTCCCTCTGTTTTACGAGTGGAAATCAAAGGAGACTTTTTCGAGCTTGTGAGATATTGGATCAAACTCTAGTATGGTTGAAGGGTAGCTTCTTGTTCGACAGGAATTAAGTATGAGGTCGAAGTATGTTCGCATGGTGCTGTCAGAGTAATGCGTGTTGTAGTCGAAGTTTGTTCTAACATGCATTAGTCAATATTGCTAGGTTTGTTAGCATGTTGAATTGGGTCTTGCTTGTAAGCCCAATTGTTTAAGTTAGCTTGTACCCTAAGTTAGCTTGTAATGGGTAATTGTTAAAAAGCCCATTAGGTTAGTGTGTTAGTTTTCTTATAAATAGCATGCTAGTCTCTCATCTTTCATAAGGAAAAATAAGAAGATAAAATCCTAATTAAAGAGAGAGAGGTTATTTGTTATTCTTGTATACTTATAATCTTGTTTCATAGAGAAAGGAAAGAATAACAGCTTATAATCAATCCTTGTTGTTTTTTCTTGTTTATTTTCCCTTGTTTTTCCTTTAACCCTAACCCTTGTGTATTTCTTGATCATAAAAAAATCGTTTATACTTTGGTTCAGGACATCGTTTTTCACAACAAATTGGTGCAGTGATCGTGGAGAAGATTCCTTCAACAAAGTATGAGATTGAAAAGTTCACCGGAGTGAACGATTTTGGTATGTGGCGCTTGAAGATGAAAGCCATATTGGTTCAGCAGGATTGTTTGGAAGTGTTGAAGGGAGAGGCAGCCATGGACGTTGCGTTAACGGAAAAAGAAAAAACAGCCATGATAGAGAAAGCCCACAGCGCAATATTGTTGAGCCTTGGTGATAAGGTTCTTCGACAGGTATCAAAGGAGGCTACGACATCGGGGTTATGGTTGAAACTTGAAAGTTTGTACATGACCAAATCTCTGGTGAATCGACTCTACCTGAAGCAAGCTTTGTATTCATTCAAGATGAGTGAAGACAAAGTGTAGGCTGAGCAGTTGGATATGTTCAACAAGCTGATTCTTGATCTTAAAAATATTGGTGTGAAGATCGATGATGAAGATCAAGCACTGTTGTTGTTATGTGATTTGCCTAGAACACATGCTCACTTTAAAGAAATTCTCCTGTATGGAAGGGAGACCCTAAGCTTTGAAGAAGTTCAATCAGTCTTGTACTCTAAGGACTTGAATGAACGAAATGAGCATAAACCTTCGACGGTTGGTGAAGGTTTGACCGTTAAGAGAAAATTCTTGCAAAAGGATGGTAAGTTCGACAAGAAGAAAGGTAAAAGTTAGCAGAAATCTTATAGTGGCGAAGCATCTGGTATTCGATTATATCACTGTAAGAAGGAGGGTCAAACAAGAAAGGTGTGCCCTGAACGCCTGAAATATCATGGAGGTAAGGATTATGGCAACACAACCATTGTTCAAGATGATTTCGACTCATCTGATGTCCTTGTAGTTTCAAGCAGCGACTCAAGAAAGTAGTGGATTATGGATTCAGGCTGTACTTGGCACATGACTCCAAACAAAGACTTGTTCAAGGAGCTATGTGATCAAGATGGTGGATCAGTGCTGCTGGGAAACAACAAAGCTTGCAAAATTGCAGGAATTGGATATGTGAGATTCAAGCTCCATGATGAGTCAACAAGGTTATTGACTGAAGTCAGGTATGTACCTGATATGAAGAGAAATTTGATTTCTCTTGGTGAATTCGACAAAAAGGTATATGTTTTTCAGGGAGAGAAAAGTATCCTAAGAGTCATGAAGGGGTCGAAGGAAGTCTTGAGAGGCGTGAAGAAACAAGGCTTGTATACCCTTAAGGCTGAAGTTGTAAGTGGTTCGACAAATGTTGCATCCACGAAACTTTTATCGAAGACAAAAATTTGGCCCATGAGATTAGGTCATGTTAGTGAAAGGGGTCTAGTCGAATTAGGGAAACAAAATTTGCTTGAAGGAGACAAAGTCGAAAAGCTAAAATTTTGTGAACCCTGTGTACTTGGAAAATCTTGCAGAGTGAAGTTCAACAAAGGTAAACAAAAGACTCATGGATCTCTTGATTACATCCATGCTGATCTTTGGAGCCTGCAAGGTGTCCATCACATTCAGGAGCAAGGTATATTCTATCCATAGTCGATGATTATTCCAGAAAGTCATGGGTATTCATCCAGAAGGCTAAGGATGAAACTTTTGAGAATTTCAAAGGTTGAAAGACTCTGGTCGAAATAAGACTGGCAGAAAGGTCAAGACCAGACCTCAAATGCGACCTGAGCTCTGCTCCTTCGCCCGGACATTCCCTGGCCATTCGACCAGTACCCCTCACTGCCGAACACATCTACAACGAGCAATCCCCTGAAACTTAAAACCAAATCAAAGTAACCCCTATTACGGGCATATATGCATATCTAGCAAAAGTACAACACTTAGCAGAATTTAAAGCAGATAAAGCCATGCAAATCACAAAACCGACCACAAGGATCGGGGACATAATTAAAGTAATAAGTGGCCGCAAGGACCACAATTATGCTTGTTACATAAACCGGGGGCCATGCCCCCATTCAAAATAAGTTACAAAGATACACGACACGCAGGCCGGACAAAGTACAACAACAACAAAAACCTTCACTCGCCCATCCGATCAGACTGCTAGGCATTAGGCTAAGGCTCCTGGCTTTCCCCGTTCAGATTTTCGGCATGCTCATCGCCAATGAGGAGGGAGTTCGGGCTGACTATCAGGCCGTTCTCGACATGTGTCAGATAGTGAGTACCCTCGGTGGAGATATCAAGCCCGGGGTTGACCACCCGCAGTTGGGCCACTGCATTCCTGAAGGACTCGTCCCCAATGACGATGTTGTCATCCTCTTCCCTCAACATGCGAGCAACCAGCTCAGCCCTTGTCTTTATTTCCTTCACATCCTCAGGTTCATCCTCGCCCGGAACGCTTGCCAACCTCAGCTGCTCGACCAGCTCCTCAGCTGCCTTCTTCTTCGCGGCCAGCGTAGAGTTCTCCCCCTTTAGCCTGGTCACCTCCTCATTCGCTTTCTTTCAGGCATCATCAACACTCTTAGCCTCCTCCTTGGCTTTCCTCGTTGTCTCTTCAAGAGATGCCATGGTAGCCCGGGTAGCTCTAAGTTCAGACTCAGTTGCAGAGTCCCCTTCAGCATAGATGGCAGCCATCTCCAAAACTCTAACTAGTGCAGAGGCATCTTGGGCCACCAGCGCCCTCTTGCTCGGGCGATCCATGCCTTCCAGCTGGAGATATTCTTCCCGCGGCACAACCAAGGATGTCCCCTCAAAGAATTTTCTGTCAAGGATGCACGGAGGAAGCTCAAACTTCCCTTTTTCTGGTGCCCGACTGAGGTCTACCGCTTCGCTAGGCCTGGACCGCTTGAACCTTAAGGCCAGAGGCAATGGGGATCCTTGGGCAGGGACAGACGAAGCACTCCCCGACGCAGTTTAAGGAGGAGGAGGAGCATGCTGAGGAAACCGAGTCTTGGGAACAACCGTTACGGGCTTGTTCCTCGCAGTCGCATTCTTTACCATCATTTCATGGGCGGAAGGCATCTCACCTGCACAAGCAAAATAAAAACGTTAGATGACGAAGAAGAAATATGTCGGACAAATCAAATAACTAAGATTACCGAGCAATTTATAGACATCTGTAGGAGTCTTGCACTCCAAAAGCCCCTTGGTGTCAATAAAACGATACTCCACGTGTTGGCATCCGTCCTCCTCGTATATCGGGGACCCCTTCTTCGTCCAGCATTCAGCAAGCCGGAAAGAGTTGAAAAATTTCACTAGCGTGTCATAGGCTACGACATCCTGGCCGTCTAGCATGTGTGGCTGGGTAACATACTCATTGGGCTCCTTGGAGAAGTGGCTAGGTCCCCCAGTGAAACGGAAACTTAAATTCTCTATCCCCGATCAGCTTCCCATTCTCATCGCGCATATCATTATCCTCCTCGTCAAGGGAAATCGCCCAGACATACGTGTTATCTAACGCCCTCTCCGACACAGGCTCTATGATATATAACCTTTCTTTGAACGTCCAAATTGACTCTGAAAAGGGCTTGAATAGTTTGCGGGGCTGTTTCAACGAAACCCAACCATACCTCCTCCCCATCAACTGCCGCTGAAGATGAAAGACAGTGAAAAACAAAAGGAGAGTAGCTCCTATCCTCAAATACTCGCACGTCAACTCGAAAGCACGGATAAACGCTAGTGAGTTGGGGTGCAGCTGCGACGGAGCCAGGTCCAGGTGCACGAAAACTGACTGCTGAAAATCGGTGAAGGGCAGCCTCAATCCCAGCTCTTTAAATGCGTATTCGTACATGGCGAAACGCTCCCCAAAGTTGGTGCATACCCTATCATCCTCGGAGGGGAAGTGCACATTCCACTCCCCCTCTGGCCCAACGACCATGAAGATATCCCCCAGTTATGTCGCAAAAGTAGATACGTGCTCGGCAGGCTCAGCCACCGACGACTCCTCCGTTGAGTCTTCAACAACCTCCTCCTCCCTGACTTCGTTAAGGATAGTTGAAGCCTCCGCACTGTTGCTCTTCGAGGAGCTCTCCTCAGACGAGTCTAGTATAATCTCCCCGTCTGGCCCTGTCGCCATATCGATCACCTGAAAAGCAGAGAAAAAAGTGAATTCGACGAAGAATCAAATCCACCATTCCACCGTGTAATACGGTGGAGAACTGACTTTTTAATTTTGTTTTCGCAAAACATGTTGCGGTTAGCAAGAGTCGCCACCGACTTTTCTTTTATCCAATTTATTTAGGAAAGGTGAAAAGAACAGGAAAAACCTTTTTGAAAAGATTTTGAGTTCGGGGGGTAAGTTATGAAAAGGGAAGGTGTTAGCACCCCTTTTCATCCGTAGTTATCTACGGGCTCTTAATTGTTTGCTCACTTTAACTTGCTTTTTTTGAGATGTGGTGTGTGTTTAGAAAATATTTTGTAAAAGTTGACTTTGTAATAATTCGTGTAAGAATGTATACAAAGTGTTTGTTTTTGAAAATATTTTTGAAAGTGTGAGGTGTGAAAAGTATTTGTTTTTTTTTTTTGAGTTGTGAGCAAGCATTTAAAAGTTACTTACCCTTAATTTATAAGGCCTTTCTTGTACTTATCCTTTTCCTTGAGAGATAGTATTATCCATACCTTTAGTGGGTAGGTAGTCCTATCTATTGGATGTGAAGGGACGGCGAAGGATCATCGAATGGTCATAGAAGACAACATGTAAGGATACCTTAGCAATTCGAAGGGACTATCATCATTTTTCCGTAGGGTCATCGAGGGACAAGATCATTTTTTGTAGACAACTCGAAGGGTCATCGAGGGACAAGATCATCTTTTCGTAGGCAACTCGAAGGGTCATCGAGGGACTATGATCTTTATATCGAAGGGACTATGATGATATTATTCGTAAGCGTCTTTTGCTAAAGTATCCCTACGTTCGAGGGACATGACCATTATTTCGTAAGGCAAACGAAGAGAGGTTACCCTAGAGGTGCATGTGTGTGCATTAGGTCGATGGCGATGCTAAAAAGCAGTCGACTTACAGGGTTTAAAAAAAGGGCTCGATTATTGAATCGAGAATTGTTTGATATTTTTGAAAAAAAGGTTTTAATATTGTAGCAAGATATGAGCAAAATAAAGGAAAGCAACAAAATTATTTTACACATCATGGGAATTGGGATACATTTTGTCAATGGGGATAAAATGAGCGATAAATATACAATTCAAACACGCAATAATTCAACAATAATTAGCAAAAGTTTTAATCCAAACTTTATAACCAGATTAATAATAAAAAAGAATAACAATATTTAAATCTAAATTCAAACAAGATTAAGATTAAAATTGAAACAAAATTAACATAAAAAATTAAAAAATGAAATCAAAATTATTCGAGAATTAATAAAAGAACATAGCTAACGCAAAAGGTGCGATCATCGCAACATGGATCCGAATTGTACCGATCTAATTATTAAAAGAGAAACGCAAAGAAGAGAAGTGCACGGATTATAATCATGACGCAAGGATGCGAACCAAAGTCGCGTATGCGAAGACGTGCAAAGGTTACCGCAAGAGATTAGATCGGATCTAATAATAACAATGTTGGATCAAAATTAACGCAAATTAAAGAAAGAAGGCAAATTGCTACCGCGTAAGCGGTCATCGCAAATCGGATCAATAAACCACTACATAATAAAAATTAAAACACAAAGTTGCAGATCAGAATACGAATTGGTTGGTGAACAATGAACGGATTACCGCTAGACCAAACCATCGGACGTGTATACAGAATCAAAATGCAATGATAATCAATTTAAAAGAGTAAAAGAAAAAAAAATCGCAAATAAACCGATAAAAATTAATCAACAACTTGCTACACTTAACGTGATCATTGTAACCGGATCCAAATTGTGAGGATCTAAATATAACTAAGAGAAACGCAAAGAAAAAGAATTTTTAAAACGTGATAAAAACTCAACAATGTTGCTAACGCAAAAATGCGATCATCGCAACCGAATCAAACCAAACATAAATGTCACGCCTCAAGCACACAAATATGCGAATAGCGTATTGACATGATTCGATCCAAAAATAGAGAAAAAAATGATAAATAAAAAACAATATATATATATATATATATATATATATATATATATATATATATATATATATATATATATATATATATATATATATATATATATATTAGAAAATAAATATCTATTACAACAGTAGGATTATAAAAAAAATTTGTTGTATATTATAAAAAAATACTAAATGTTTTGTGATTGTTGAGAAAACAAGTTACGTCTTACGATTATTAAAATAAATATATTATATGCTTATAAAAGAAAATAACATAAATAAATAGTAACATACCACCACTGTTTCTCTATGAAAAATAAAAGTCGCTGAATAATGGTAAGTGGTAACATTCATAAGAATAATGACGGCAGATATATTACTAATCCATGGTTACAGTAGCGGCATCGCAGCGTCTATAGTAGCGGCCGCAACTTTTGTGTGTTTTTTTTGGTCTCCCTGTTATGTGTAAAACAACCTGTATTTATAGATCTAGAAAATTAGGTTAAAAAATTTAAAAAGGAAAATATAATCAGTCTTAATTCATATTGATCAAATAACATCTGAATAAAATCATATAGTATCTGATTTTTACTTGGTCACCAAGTAGACTAAGTATGACACAAAAATGACATAAACTGACCAATAGGAAATGAGTACACAAGAAAGGAAATATTTTTTGTATCTATTATGATTTTTGCACTCCTTTTTGGTAAAAAGTACATAAAATCAAATAAATAATTATTTTTCAAAAATGCCTTAAAATTAAAAACGAAAATTAAAAACAAATAATAAAAAAATACAATTTTTTGTGATTTTTTTGAAATTAATTTAAAATGGAAAGAAAGTTATTAACAAATAACAGAAACAAATTCAAAATGTAACATGTGAGATTCACACCCGCGACCTCATACTTGCAAGCCTTATCTCCTTTCCAATTGTGCCAATTCATTTATTCGAAACAAAAATGCACTTGAAAGCATATGAAGGTCAAACAACTATTTGTTATTTAAACAATTTAAAGTAAACTGTTACATATTTTTTGAGTAAAACTTACTGTTTAAATGTTAGTAAAAATTGAACCAAAAAAAAAACTTATAAAATCAAAGTTAAAAAATAATTTAAATGTTAGAAAATAGGGCAGGCAAATTTTGGGGTACAACAGCTGCCCCTGTTCAATCTTCTTAAACCTGAAGAGTTAGATTGGCATGTCTGCCATTCGTGATCTGAAGGTGGAAGAGGATTGAACACTTAAGTGCCCAAAAATTTGCACTCACGGGTGCACGAAGTAGCGCTTGTTGGTTGATTGTATTACTTGAATGGGCTTAAAGATGACATTCGGAAAGATGACAGGATGGAGATGGTCTTATAGATGCCATCCAAAGTAACTGCTGATAGGAGTATCAGAATGAGTCTAGGTTTGACTGTATCTGAGGAATATACTAGAATGAGTCTGTGTCCAACTGTATCTATAAGGAGATCAGAATGAGTCTTTGTCGGACTGTATCTGAGAGTCGTATTAGAATGAGTCTACGCCTGACTGTATCTAAAAAATTAGTATTAGAATGAGTCTTCGACCGACTGTATCTAAAAGATGTACTGGAATAAGTATTAGAATGAATCTGTGTTTTGATTGTATCTGAACTGTGTCTAGAAGATGTACTGGAATGAGTCTACTCCTGATTGTATCCAAAGGAGTATCAGAATGAATCTTCGACTGATTGTATCTGAAGGATGATAAACTGTTGACAATATTTGTCCGCTTGAGAACTAACCTAAAAAAAAGCAAGTTAGTTTTATGCAATGTCATGATATATGTAATGCATTGCGTAATGATGCTCTTAAAATAAATGAGAATGTTATATGCGTTTTGTATGCATATGCTATGATGTGTTGTAAATGATGTATGGGTATGAAATGTCGCTGAAGGTAGCGGTGGCTTTGAATAGTAACGTCTGATTGGGGAAAATAAATCCCTGACTGTTGCTGGGGATGGAGAAAATAAATCTCCAGATCCTGTTTAGAATGACTCTACTGGGGATTCAAACTTCCCGTTTGGGAATATTCCGCTGGGGATCTTTGACTTCCGCTTGGGGATAGAAGTACTCTGTCAGGAGAGTCGGTCGTTCGTCGTGCTTTTTATTGAAGGATTTGATTCTTATGTACCCTGACTGGGGATAAAAGAGATGGATAATCCTCCGATGCACTATCTGACCAAGTTTCGGACATGGGTGACCACTCTTCTGGGAGTAGCAACCATGGAAGAAATCCTGCTGGAGAAGAGAACTATGTCGGGTAATTTGTAGTGTTGGAGAAGCAAACTCCGCTGGGGAATTGAATTCTGTATACTTTCAAGAGGGAATATTATCTGATGGGGATCAAAATTCCATAGGCTATGCTGAGGACATATCTGCAATAGGTTGGGGAATTATCAAATTCCTTTATCTGTTAGGGGATCTATTGGGGAAGATGATCATGTTAAGCCGTCCGTTGGGGAGGTTTCTTTATGTACTCTACTGGGGACGCAATCTCGAATAGACTTGGCTGAAGAGAGAAATTCTGTCGTGAAGATGTTGGAGAAATAAACTTCGTTGGGGAACTCTCTGGAGCGTGCTGCGGAAAGAATCAAACCTTTGTCTTGTTGGGCAATCCTTTGGGGATATGAGAGTGAATTGCTGGAAAGTATCCCAACTGTTACTTGAGAGTATGTTAATTCTGCTGGGGAGTATATCTCTGTTGAGGATGATCTCCACTGGGGAAGCAACGCTGCTGAGGAATAAACTCTACTGGGGACGAGCTTGTGAAAATAGCTCTGTAGAGATAGTTCCATGTAGATTGCTCTGTGGGGATATTACCATGACACCGGCTCCGTGGGGGTGATTCTGTTAAGATCTGTTGGATACAGGACTTGCTGGGGATTCCAACCTCCAAGAGTCTTTAGTAAATGTTGATTCTGTGACAGCAAACTGGGTGGAAAAGATCACTTCGGGCTTCAACTCTGCTATTTCCCCTATGGCTTCAAGTATTTCATCACTTACTGTCGGTAGAAAATGATAAGATTGATATACGTTGTTTGAACGTAGTTGGCAATGAAAACTGGTACTGACTCGTAAGTGGATGATCCAACGGGACATAGTCATACGCTTTAATCCCTAACTTCTTCCTGGACCGCCTTTTTAGGTTTTTAGTCCACCGGGATACCCTTTCTTGCCCAAGCCGCCTTTTCAGGTTTTTGACTTACCGGGTGTACAATTCTTTTATATATGTCCCTAATTTTTTTCCCGAACCTTTTTGGTTCGCCGGGATGCCCTTATTTTTGCCTAGGCTTGTCAACCTAGCGGGTCTTTTTCATGCGTAGTATTTTTTTGACTATGTCCGTGTTCACAGGGTGCGAGAAATCTTCGCTGTCCATGGTAGTAATCCTCGTAGCGTCGTCAGAAAATATCTTCTTGATTACGAATGGCTCTTCGCACTTAAGAGTTCATTTGCCCCCGAGATCATCTGTATTTAGAACTTTCGATAGTCTCGACTTCCCCAAACAATTTCTAGGAATTATCATGACTGGATCCGAAGACATGATACTGACACCATCTGATACTATTGGCACAGACAAGTAACTCCCACAATGGCTCTTACTGAAACTCGGGATCAATGCCATGTAACAGGAGGAATGTGCTTCCAGACTGCGGTGGATCGTGTATTCCCTGGTTAATGGTTGAGGAGCTTGCAACTGAACTTGATCTGATCAGATTTGAAAAGAAAGCGTTGCCCCTAGCGGAGGATGATTTGCCCCCGAATGGAAGTATTTGAAAAGAGCTGCCTTAAGAGAAATAACAGGGATGCCCCATAATAATATGCCCCTTGATTGGAAGATAGTGACCATGCCCCTTGTATACATTGGCTTTTAACCAACTGAGTCAGCGCAGGAAATATTTCTGCTTTTCGATGCACCTCTGAAGCAACTTTGTCTGTCGGGAGGACTTTTGTTCATTGAATGTTCATCATGTGAACTTCTCTGCTATCAAACACTTAGTTATATGCAAACAATGATATTCAAAATGCAACGTTTATGTCTGTCTTGAAGTTTTGAAAAAGAATTATTTAGCAAAACCATGTTTGTAAAAACTGTGATGTCAACTCAAGATTTATAATAAGCCCTAAAGGAGTCAGGATACCTTTTGGTAACAGTGTGCCTTCGAACTAACCATGCTTCAGCTAGGACTTTTAAAGGGTTGTAACGTGGCCTGGTTCACGGTTTAAGAAACAAAGGATAAAGGCTCAAAGTTTATTTGTACCCAACCCATTCTTCGTAATGTTCTACAGTCCTATACTCAGTTAACTATGCATTCAGATTCCTAAAGATTTTGGAATTTTAACACTGATGTTTGGTGATGGTTCAAAAACCGGAAGTTTATTTGAAAAGGCAGTCATTATTTTTTGTAACATTTTTCTTTTGAGGGTTTGTAGTGACCTCTTTTTGACCTTGTTATCCCTAACTTTTGTCTGAACTGTTTATTTTGAGATCACAGTCAGCGGGATGTCTCAATTTTTACTAAGTCTCCTTCATAGGTTTTGACTTAGTGGGCTTTTCTTTTGATAGATATTGACTGCCTGACTTAATGATTACAGGGAACCATCACTAATTGTGTACAAAAGATCAACTGGCATAATTGAGTTAACTGAGGAACTACCCTGCCCCAGGTTATGATTAAGGGTTTTAATTTGCATGAGAAGGAAAACTCCTACTTCTTAGGCTCAAAGGGGTTGACTAGGGATTAACTTCCTTATAACTCAACTGTTTAGGATTTGAAACAATGTCTGTACATCGTCAGCACGGTCTGTTCAAAAGCATACCGTATGAAATTATGGTATCATTTTCGTCATCCACCCTCTAAAGGCTTACAGCTTTAACGAGAGTTAAATATCACAAAAGAGAAGTAAGAAGCATAGTTTAAATATAATGAAACGAATGGATAAATTCAAGACGAACATACGCAATGCATTAATGTGAAAAAACCAAAGTTTGACATAATAGTAAGTGCTTAAGCCAACAAAAGAAATTACAAATGAAAATTCAAATGATTTCAAAGCTTCCCTTCTTGAACCTGTCACTTCAGGCGATGTGTCTTGCAGCTTCGATATTAGATGGGCGATAGAAGAACTCAATTTGACCATCTGGTGTGAACTCGAGGACTCCTTCGTCAATCAGGTCTTGGATCCTATGTTTCAATGGACCACAGTCTTCAGTATCATGACCAGGACTATTCGAATGATAAGCACATCTTGCGTTAGGTTTGTAACCAGGAGCAGGGTTGGCTGGAGCTGAGTATGAAGGCAACAAAGTTATCAAGTTCTGATTGAGCAATTGTTGCAAAGCCTGAGACAGCGGCATGTGCAACGGGGTAAATGGTCATTTAGGTTTGGATTTCCAAGTACGTTGACCACCATGCTGCCTACGCTGATCTTTCTGTTGTTGAACTGGTGGTGCGACAACCCTATAAGGCCTTCTTCCTTCAATTGAAAGACTATCAGTAGTAACCTGTCTCTTTCCTTCTTTTATCCTCATCTTTTTCTCAACCAAGTCAGCTTGTTTCCTTGGAGGCCGACTGATGATCTGATCCCCGACTCTGTTGTCTTGAAGTTTATTGACGAGGACTCTCAGCTCTTCTTGCCCCCGAGCTAAGTTTTGGATAAGAGCCATCTGACCACACATATGGATTCTCATCTCTGCCATCTCAGCTTGCAATTGTTCCAATTGATCATCCTTGTTGTCTTCAGGATTTTTCTTTTTCATGTCCTTAGTGAGGAAGGCTTTCATTTCTTCTTGCCCCTTGAATAGGCTCAGGATCATCTCTTGGAATTGGGTGTTCTGAGTCTGGAGATCCTTGACAGCTTGTTCTAATGCCATTTTCTGCTGAAATAAACAGCGAGGAGATGAGAAACTCGTTGTGGAAACCTGTTATGATATGTATGTAAATGCATATGCAATGTTTTCAAGGATCTTTATGGAATCTAGTTTGCAACATTAGAAATTGAATTTGGTTGCAGCTTTGTCTGAAGAACTTTGACTCTTCATCTTTGAACGTCCTTCTATAAGAATCAAGCTCACCATATCAAGTGGGTCATAGCCTCTGATTCAGGATACTGTTCTTTTGAGTTTGAAGGCATCTAGCTAGAGGAAAATAAATCCTCTTGCCCCTTGATAGAAATCTGGCTTTTGATAATCCTTCCATAATAGCACCTGCAAATTGTGCGCCATAAATCCTTAAGATCCTTAAAAAGGTTAGTTAACATGCTATGTTATGATGGTATGTGGATGCTATGCATTAAGTAAAAGCATGAGGACAAGTAAGTCCCGCAAAGAGTTCAAGTTGTTAGAGTACAAACAAATCCTGCAAGGAATTCAAGTTGTTAGATAGTGAATACAAACAAGTCACACAAGTAGCCTTAGGTTTAAAGGCTTGCATGAAGTCCAAAGGTAAGCACCCTTCCCATACCAAGGTTTAGTTGGTTCAACCTGTCCTGAAATAGTAACTGGGTTCTAGGAATCTCATATCACGGATCTTTCTCGCATGCTTTATTTTGGTGCGACACTCGAGCGGCCGACCAAAACATACCGAAAGTCCAATCTCAATGAGCGTAGTCTCGAGTATCAACCAACTTTGGAACATGCCAAACCGGCTATCTCACTACCTTTTAATGGCCAAGGCTAAGCTCAACTAGGGTTCGAAGGGCAAATTAGTGCTTAATGACACCACGCGGCAGCCTAATGTTATCCCCAATCCAAGCCTCGAGGAACATCAGTACAAACCAAAGTGTTACACTAACGATGGCTACCATATCAACCGTAGCGGTACATGCCGTACAGTCTCCTTGGTCTCTTGCCACTTACCTAAGGTCCTAGATCCGGGTGTAGGATCATTTACCCCAGTAATACCCCCCAAGACAAAACCCTTAAAAGTAAAGCACACAAAACAGATAATTAAAGCAGTTAAAGTGATCTAAACCCTAAGGTAACCCCTCTTTTAAGTATTTCCCCAGCAGAGTCGCCAGTTATGTAATACGGTGGAGAACTGACTTTTTAATTTTGTTTTCGCAAAACATGTTGCGGTTAGCAAGAGTCGCCACCGACTTTTCTTTTATCCAATTTATTTAGGAAAGGTGAAAAGAACAGGAAAGACCTTTTTGAAAAGATTTTGAGTTCGGGGGGTAAGTTATGAAAAGGGAAGGTGTTAGCACCCATTTTCATCCGTAGTTATCTACGGGCTCTTAATTGTTTGCTCACTTTAACTTGCTTTTTTTGAGATGTGGTGTGTGTTTAGAAAATATTTTGTAAAAGTTGACTTTGTAATAATTCGTGTAAGAATGTATACAAAGTGTTTGTTTTTGAAAATATTTTTGAAAATGTGAGGTGTGAAAAGTATTTGTTTTTCTTTTTTTTTGAGTTGTGAGCAAACATTTAAAAGTTACTTACCCTTAATTTATAAGGCCTCTCTTGTACTTATCCTTTTCCTTGAGAGATAGTATTATCCATACCATTAGTGGGTAGGTAGTCTTATCTATTGGATGTGAAGGGACGACGAAGGGTCATCGAATGGTCATAGAAGGCAACATGTAAGGATACCTTAGCAATTCGAAGGGACTATCATCATTTTTCCGTAGGGTCATCGAGGGACAAGATCATTTTTTGTAGACAACTCGAAGGGTCATCGAGGGACAAGATCATCTTTTCGTAGGAAACTCAAAGGGTCGTCGAGGGACTGTGATCTTTATATCGAAGGGACTATGATGATATTATTCGTAAGCGTCTTTTGCTAAAGTATCCCTACGTTCGAGGGACATGACCATTATTTCGTAAGGCAAACGAAGAGAGGTTACCCTATAGGTGCGTGTGTGTGCATTAGGTCGATGGCGATGCTAAAAAGCAGTCGACTTACAGGGTTTAAAAAAAGGGCTCGATTATTGAATCGAGAATTGTTTGATATTTTTGAAAAAAAGGTTTTAATATTGTAGCAAGATATGAGAAAAATAAAGGAAAGCAACAAAATTATTTTACACATCATGGGAATTGGGATACATTTTGTCAATGGGGATAAAATGAGCGATAAATATACAATTCAAACACGCAATAATTCAACAATAATTAGCAAAAGTTTTAATCCAAACTTAATAACCAGATTAATAATAAAAAAGAATAACAATATTTAAATCTAAATTCAAACAAGATTAAGATTAAAATTGAAACAAAATTAACATCAAAAATTAAAAAATGAAATCAAAATTATTCGAGAATTAATAAAAGAACATCGCTAACGCAAAAGGTGCGATCATCGCAACATGGATCCGAATTGTACCGATCTAATTATTAAAAGAGAAACGCAAAGAAGAGAAGTGCACGGGTTATAATCATGACGCAAGGATGCGAACCAAAGTCGCGTATGCGAAGACGTGCAAAGGTTACCGCAAGAGATTAGATCGGATCTAATAATAACAATGTTGGATCAAAATTAACACAAATTGAAGAAAGAAGGCAAATTGCTACCGCGTAAGCGGTCATCGCAAACCGGATCAATAAACCACTACATAATAAAAATTAAAACACAAAGTTGCAGATCGGAACATGAATTGGTTGGTGAACAATGAACGGATTACCGCTAGACCAAACCATCGGACGTGTATACAGAATCGAAATGCAATGATAATCAATTTAAAAGAGTAAAAGAAAAAAAAATCGCAAATAAACCGATAAAAATTAATCAACAACTTGCTACACTTAACGTGATCATCGCAACCGGATCCAAATTGTGAGGATCTAAATATAACTAAGAGAAACGCAAAGAAAAAGAATTTTTAAAACGTGATAAAAACCCAACAATGTTGCTAACGCAAAAATGCGATCATCGCAACCGAATCGAACCAAACATAAATGTCACGCATCAAGCACACAAATATGCGAATAACGTATTGACATGATTCGATCCAAAAATAGAGAAAAAAAAAGATAAATAAAAAACAATATATATATATATATATATATATATATATATGTATATATTAGAAAATAAATATCTATTACAACAGTAGGATTACAAAAAAAATTTGTTATATATTATAAAAAAATACTACATGTTTTGTGATTGTTGAGAAAACAAGTTACGTTTTATGATTATTAAAATAAATATATTATATGCTTATAAAAGAAAATAACATAAATAAATAGTAACATACCACCACTGTTTCTCTATGAAAAATAAAAGTCGCTGAATATTGGTAAGTGGTAACATTCATAAGAATAATGACGACAGATATAGTACTAATCCATGGTTACAGTAGCGACATCGCATGAACGTCTATAGTAGCGGCCGCAACTTTTGTGTGTTTTTTTTTGTCTCCCTGTTATGTGTAAAACAACCTGTATTTATAAATCTAGAAAATTAGGTTAAAAAATTTAAAAAGGAAAATATAATCAGTCTTAATTCATATTGATCAAATAACATCTGAATAAAATCATATAGTATCTGATTTTTACTTGGTCACCAAGTAGACTAAGTATGACACAAAAATGACATAAGCTGACCAATAGGAAATGAGTACACAAGAAAGGAAATAGTTTTTGTATCTATTATGATTTTTGCACTCCTTTTTGGTAAAAAGTACATAAAATCAAATAAATAATTATTTTTCAAAAATGCCTTAAAATTAAAAACGAAAATTAAAAACAAATAATAAAAAAATACAATTTTTTTGTGATTTTTTGAAAATAATTTAAAATGGAAAGAAAGTTTGTAACAAATAACAGAAACAAATTCAAAATGTAACATGTGAGATTCACACCCGCGACCTTATACTTGCAAGCCTTATCTCCTTTCCAATTGTGCCAATTCATTTATTCGAAACAAAAATGCACTTGAAAGCATATGAAGGTCAAACAACTATTTGTTATTTAAACAATTTAAAGTAAACTGTTACATATTTTTTGAGTAAAACTTACTGTTTAAATGTTAGTAAAAATTGAACAAAAAAAAAACTTATAAAATCAAAGTTAAAAAATAATTTAAATGTTAGAAAATAGGGCAGGCAAATTTTGGGGTACAACACACCGCTAGTCAAGTGAAAGGGCGCGCAAAGGGCTGAGGACGACTTCCCCGGCCTAAGCCCTAACATCAAACAAAAAACTCAAGAGTCTCCCATGAGGAGACGCTCGGGACAAACCACTCCCATACGAGGAACTTCCTCGAGCCACTTCCCAGTTTCCGTTTGAAGCTTCACCGGAAACCGCAAACGTTCACCGGAAACTCCATTAAAGCACCGGAATCTGAGTAACTGCGACTGTTACACATGCATCATCATCGTGACGACGTCAGAAACCGCCCTACTCACGAGATATCCAAAAGGTCCAGCAGCCTCGTCGGCGGCAGAAGATGGCCTAACCACCGTCCACCACCAACAACCACTGGGGAAAAGCGACAATTCGTCTTCTAACCCCAAACCTAGCCACATGCAATCTACAAACAACCGTAAAAGAGGCAAAGAAACACAAGATCAGTGGACTTACTTGGTTAAAAAGCTGAAAAATGGTTGCTCGGAACTGGTGTCGGCGGTCGGAACAATGAACGGCGGTGGCGGGCAACTGCTCTGCAGAAGACGAAGAAGAGAGAGAAGCGAAAGTTCCAAATGGCCTGAGTCTCTCTCCTTTTATACTGAGGGGCACGTGCAATGGCACACCCTCGTAGGTCATAATGGCTATCGACTAGCCATCATTGCCTAGTAACTGCGGCACAGGGCTCGAGGCACACGTGGCGCCCTAACGTTTCAGTTCCTCCTAACCGTTGGTCTCCTCGTATGACGGGTAATCCAGACACGGACATGGATCTCACGAACACCAGGGGTCACGGGCACCACGAGACAACTTCCTCCATAACCAAACGACGACTCCACACTAGTTCCCCGGAACCACAGGCTGTCCTTAAGTCATCACTCCCATGCTCGGGAGCAACGACTTGGGGGGCTCCTGTTCTGGACTGGATCAATGGCTAGGCATAGCCCAATCCACGTCTGCTCCCAGAACAGTCCAATTGCATAAGTCCAGTCCATAAAGGGGTAAAAGTTACCTTTCTGCCCCTCCAACCGGGCAAGGACTGCATTGCTCCTCCCCGGAACCGCTGCCCGTTCCGCACGACTTCTTCTGTCCCCAAACAGCTGAGGGCACATACCCGAAACTACGCCTATGCCCGACACAACGACTAGTTTTGGGCACCCTGCCTGACATAACTACTGGTTTCGGGCAGTTACCTATTCTTCGGGAAAACGGTTATTTCGCCCCGAAAATAGGACCGTTGGCCACGCGCTGGGGCTATTATATAAACCCTCTCACTTGAGAGGGTCAGGTATCCAATAATCACCCTAAAAGCTCATACTTTGTACTTGCCCCTTTTCTCTGACTCTTTCTTACTTGAGCGTCGGAGTGTCTTGCAGGTACACCCCCTCCTCCTCTTCACACGCCCAACATCTCAGACGTACTTGGTGGCCCACATCACAGGATCTGATCAAGCCTTCACGATCAATACATATATATATATATATATATATATATATATATATATGAAACGTATCATATGAGAATGTCATTTTTATGAGTGAACATGAGAATAAATCTGAACCAATAGATTTTAAAATAAATGATAGAGATTCTGTGATAGTTTTTTTCTCTCTTCTCCATTATTTATTTTAATAATGAAAGAGATAGAAAAATAAAAATCACACATAATCTCCACCATTTATTTTAAAATCTAATGATTTAGATTCATTCTCATATTCTTATATAAAAATGACATTCTCATAGGATATGAACCCTATATATATATATATATATATATATATATATATATATATATATATATATATATATATATATATAAGTATTTACATCAATAACACTTATTTAATAAATCATTCTTTAAATGATATAAATTTTAATATGTAAAATAATATTTGGATCATTGTATATTTTTTTATGGTATGCAAAGATAATTTTTATTTTGTCTCATGTATTTATTTAAGTTATTTGTAACAAATATTTATTATGTTTTAATGCCAAATGATTTTTTATTTATAAAAAATAGTTGTATATTACTGACAAATATTTTTCTAATAATTAGTTGTATATTTATAAAGAATATTTTTTTATACTTAGTCATGTATTAATGATAAATATTCGTGCATTATTTTTTATTTGTTATTATGCGATATACACAAATTATTACATATAATTATACATAAATGTGTATATATCAACATAAATACCATATTTAATTAACAATTTTTTAAACAAACATCCATATATATATACAGTTTCTAATCATGATATTATGATCTTGCCATACTTTTAAAATTTAATTTCATTAATTATATTTTTATATGGATCCTTATATATTATTGTAATTAATATATATATTTTTTTTGACATGATATATTATATTTTTTAAAAAGTTGTATACATACGTTAGTCTTGGAAGAAATAGAAGTATAGTATAGATATTAAATTATAAATTAAAATTTAAAACAACTAGTATTAGTTCATCAATTTTATTACTATTTTTTTAGTTCAAATATTTATAATATTTTTAATAGCTTAATGATGTAAAAGTTTATTAAAATTAAAATAAATAATCAGATTTATTTAAAATTGAATTTTGTGATGTTCAACATACATATTAACTATATGTTAGTGATCATAAAATCAATTTTGAGATGTTCAACATATATATTAATTAATTTAAAATTAATTCAGAACAGTAAATTTATTATCATAATAATTAAAAAATATTAATTAAGAACAATTATTTGGTTACGATAAAATACAATTTTTGTTGAAAATAAAATCATTGTTTAATAATTGAGGATGATTAAGAATTGGACACTGGATGAAGGAACGCATGATTGGAGGGAAAGTGGATTTGAAAAGGGTGGTAAGGTGTCACGATCAGGAGGCATGACTGGAAAATATGATAGTGGAGAGATAAAAGTGTAAGCTGGCACGTGAAAAGATAATAGTGTGGGAACCATTCATAATAGCATACACATTGACAGTTCTTACTAATTGCAAAGTCACATCTGTCAGAAAATAATATTATTTAAATCTAATTGGACAAAGTTTTTAAACCACTGTTGTTGCAAAAAAACCATTGTAGGAGTGAATAATTTTTTTTATATAAAACTAACACTTTTCCACTTTTTACATACAAAAACATTAAAAAAAGGAGTATTATGTGAGACTAATGAGACCAAATTTAAAGTTTTAAATGAGTGGTATAGATATTTGAAAAATATAATTAAGTTGCATAAAAAATTAAAAGTCTAAAAAAATATATATTAAATTAAGTGGGGTTTATTTATATCACCAATTTGGGTGGTATGGATGTAGATGCTCTAAGTGGTATGAGTTTTGAGAGAGGTTTCACAAAATCATGTGTTGGTATTGCTAGAAAAGGAAAAAGTAAGCCATATTAGAAAAAAGTAAGCCATATTTTCTTTTAAGAGTCGTGTCAATGTTGTCCAGTGGGGAGACAGTTATTGATGTGTCACTGTTTGGATTCAGTCTAGAAAGTAAGAGGGACAATTAGCAGGAATTAACGCAGACACATATGAAGGAATATTTCAATAATATATACTCCTATATAACACTTTAACAATATAAAAATTTATATTAAGTGATGGGTAAAAACAACAATATTATGTATTAACTGATGCACACTGTCATACCCTAAATTTTGACCTCTCATTTTAATTATTTTTAGTCATATGACTGCATTTTCACTTTGCATCATCTGCATATCATATCATATATTTTATCATGAATATTGTATGAATTATCAGTTAGAATGAACGTGTTAAATTTTCAGGCGTTTTGGTCAAACTAAAAGTCAATTATGCAAAAATATGATGTACGAACAGTTTTTTAAATCAAATTTACAGATGTCAATTCTTAATCTATTTTTCGCGTACTTTAACCTGGTGTGCTTATTTTATTTTTCAGCTATTTTTCGATCGCTTTTCTGACCCGTCTGAGCTTTTTTACCGGGTAAAATCAATTTCAAAATTTGACAAAACGCTGTATTTTTCAATATGTATATTTTTTGCTGATCGTTTTGGTGTGTTCATTTTATTTTTCCGGACATCTCGATACAGACAATTTTTATCGTTTTTTACCGATTTTGGTTCCAATTTTAATTAATTTTATTTTTTACATATATGTGTAATTATATTATATCATTATACGCTAATAATAATAACAATATTTTATTGGCTTAAATGCACTTTTGGTCCCCATAGTTTGGAGTTTTTATACTTTTGATCCCCCTATTACAAAATCTGTGTTTTTGGTCCCTTTAGTTTGGTGCGTTTTGCATTTTGTTGGTCCCCCTCCATTTTTGCATAGGTGGCAGTGATGATTAAGATTAAAAATTTATTTTTAATGACATGACATTGATGACTAGATTATTTATTTATTAATAAGTTAATATTTTAAATATTTTTTAAAGAATTAATTACATAATAATTATTTAGAAATATATTAACTAAAACTATAATAAGTAATTTGTGGAACATGTGACACATCACTTCATTATACACACTCTCTCTCATGTGCTTAACTTACAGTATGTAGCTTTACTATACTTTATAAACACTATTTTCATTGTTTGACAAACCGATGTGGGACTTTCCTAGAACCACTAAGTTGACACTACTTCAACCATGCGAAGAAGAAAGGGAGAGGAAAAGAGAACAAGACAGTGGGGGTAGCTTTGAAGGAAGGAGATTTCTGAAGATGAGTAAGAGGGTTCACTACTTATATGATGTGTATTAAAATAATACCTTGTTTATGCATATGTTTCTCTGTTATGTTTTCTGGTTGTTTGTTGCAAAACTGAAGGTTTATGTTTCAGGAATTTTGGTTGGCACTGATGTATAGGAACTTTGGTTGGCACTAATTAATAGGAAAATTATCTAACTAAAATAACTAATCCTAATTAATAGGAAAATTAATAGTAAGAGTAAGACTCACGTTTGAGTTATGGAAAATGTTGGAAACAAGTGTGGAATATATTGTTCATGATTGCTGCATGATAAGTGATGATGAACAGTGCTTGGAGAATTTGTTTTTTTATTTTCTGTATGTTTTTTTCTTAACATTTAGTTTAGTTAATCATTGTAGTGTTTTCAGTTAATTGTTTTTCATTTGTTTAATTAATGTTTCATATGTTTGTAAAAAGTAGTCTTAGTGTTTTGAATGGTGTTGTATACTTGGATTAATAAATTGGTATGTATAGTGAAAGTTACTGCAATAATTCCATTGTAAATTTGCAGTTGTGATATAGTGTAGTGTAAAATGAAACCTTGAGGAGAGTTGAAGAGAAGCTCTGAAAATTATGATTTGGATTGAAGATTATCTCTTATTGAAGTTCAATGCATAAAATAATTCTAATAAAGTTTAAATTGAAATTAAATTAACAAAACAGAGGAACACAATAGGATAAGAATAAGATAAGTTATGGCTTTCTATATGGAAGGAATGGTAGTTTGGTATTAACTGAGCAATGCCTTTACAAATTTGGATAGAGAAGATTAGGACAGATTGAATAGGATAAGCCAAATTTTAAATGGAGCAATTTTTTCTGGGTCTGATGTAAATTAGAAGAACACGAGTAAGAGAGTGAAATGTCACAAGTTGGAAGATGCATATGTCACTTAAATGGAAGAAGCTTGTAATTGAGTCCCACATTGATTTATTTGCAAGTTATGTTAGAGTTTATAAAGCTTGAACATGTGGAGGTAATTGGATAAGTGTGCTGAGATGAAAGTGGGCCATTGCGAATAGACATGTGTTGCAATTAAGTGGGCTGTAAGCTCTTAGTGCTTTTTAATTAATAAATTTATTAAATAACAATTTATAAAATTAATAATTATGTAAAAAAGTATTAAAAAATAAATTATCCTAGTCATTGATTCCACATAATTAAAAATAATTTTTAAATCCTAGTCATCATTGCCAACTATGCAAAAATGGAGGGGGACCAACAAAATGCAAAGCCCAAAGGGACCAAAAACACATGTTTTGTAATAGGGAGATCAAAAGTATAAAAACCCCAAACTAGGGGGACCAAAAGTGCATTTACGCCTATTTTATTTTAACAATTACTGCTATATAATTAAATTAAATCATATGTTTACTACTATACTGATTGAATTTTGTATTTAACTACGGGTAATCTAATAATTAATTACGATAACTTTCTTTACTTTATATCAGTTTATCAATTATATTAATTACGATAACTTTTTTTACTTTATATTAGTTTATCAATTATAAATAATTTTTGTCTCAATTTTTATTCAGTAACTAAATTGTATATTTGTACATTTAATTTTATATAATTCAAAATTTGATTATGAAATATAATAAAAATAATTTTCATTTATATTAGTTAATAAAACAAAATTTCAAAAGTAAAAAGTAAAACTATTTCAAACAAGCCCTTAGTATTTTTTTTCTTCATGTTTTTCTTCATATCACCCACGCAGTTCACTTCATTTTCACTAACTCCAAATTTTCATCATTTAATTTTTCAACATTCCAACTATCATATTAATTTTCATCACTAATTTCATCATTTCTTTACAAAATTTCAAACTAAATCATTCATTTTTCACAATTTTCTTCATTCAATTTTTTTACATTCAACATTTAAATTACTATATCATTTTTTATCACATTTTTCTAACCTCATCATTCACGTTTACCACATTTTTCTTCATTCAACATTATTTTTTCAACATTCAATTTTCTTATTCAAATTTCATCATTATTTTCAAACTTTGTTTTTCTATATTCAATCTTATTCATTCTACATTTAAATTTCATCATTTTTTGTTACAAATTTTCTAAATCCATCATATTTATTCTTACATAAAATCATCATCATCTTTGATTTTCTTCTCCATTATGTCATGCCATACATCACATTTTCTTCACTCTTAGGCTATGTTTTCCTATAAATAACACTCACGTTCTCACTTCAAATGACACCAAAACAATTTCACTAAACTTGTTTTCTCACATTCTCTTTTACAACACATGTAGCATACTTCATACCATAATACTAAGGTTCTCTCTCTTCTTAATTTACCTTTTATTTAAATTTTTATTTTCACTTAATTATATATATATATATATATATATATATATATATATATATATATATATATATATATATATATTATTTTTATTATGAGAATTTAGGTTTTGTTTGGTAGGCTTAGTTTAGTATGCCCATATATTTTTGTTAATCTCACTCTTTATTTTCACAATACTACCATGACCCATTTAATTAATTTATTTATTACAATTTCTTATGATTTATTTAATTTAATTTAGTTAAATATGTTTAATTACTAAAATGACTAAAATACTTTAATTATGTTTAAGATGTTAATTTCTTTTAAAATTAATTTGTTGATCATTAATTTCAGAATTGATTAATTTCATATACATGCTAATTTCTTTATTGAATTTATCTTAAACATTTTTATTTCTTTGATTTCAAATTGTTATTTTGTCGAATTTTAATCTTTGTGATGCAATGCTTATTGATCAATCTTGATGCTTTTCCTTGATTAAATGCTTTTAACACGATGTTCTTCCGTATATATTTTTTACTTATATGATGTTTTTTCATGTATGTATATCTATGATCTCACGATGTTTTTTCGTGGATGTTTATTTATGACACGATGTTTTTCCGTGTATATTTTTACTTACATGATGTTTTTCCATGTATGTATATCTATGATCTCACGATGTTTTTCGTATATGTTTATTTCTTTCACACGATGCTTTGTCGTGTATGTTCATTTATTCCGTGATGCTTTGCCACATATGTATGTTCCCTTAGGATCTCTTAGTTCAAACTTAATTTTCGATTAGGTTTGAAGTAAGGTAGACATTAGGATGTTCATCCAAGCATGATAACATTAGGGTAGAATTTCCCTTTCAAAACTCAACCTTAAGTCTATCTTGCATGACAATATTAGGTTAGATTTCCCCACTCGCCATCGTGCGATCAAAACTTTCCTTTCTGTAGTTCGCTCCCCTTAGGGGTGAACTACGACAGCTCTGATTTCTCAAGACCCCGTTGAGAATACGTAGGCATGAGATCGTGAGATCTTAGCGAGCAACCTTTTCTTTTTTCCACCGTCTCTTTACATCCGACATTTTCCCGAATATTCATCTCTTCACATCCGATGTTTTCCTGGATATTCTCTCTTTCCATCCGATGTTTTCTCGGATATTCAAGATCTTCTCTTTTCATCTGATGCTTTCCCAGATTTTCATTTTTTACCTTCTCTTCTCTTTCAAAGTTTTCTCGGATATTCACATCTTCATCTTCTTTTCCGACGCTTTCTCGGATACTCATATTCACATTCATATCCACAGCCTCCTCTTGGGCTTTATCCAAGCGTCATAACACGATCCCTTTAGTTCAACCTTAGAACATCTCAATAAAGAGAGGAAGGTTTCCCGGTGAAACCCCTCTTAAACCCTCTTCACCTTTAGTTCATACAATGACCCTAAGGCTTCTTAAAAGCATTTCCCTTTACAAATATGTCAACTCTTCATTCAAATCTCTTAACACTTTTTCAATCAATCCTTACAAATTTCCTTCCAGCTTTTCCCGTATTTCCGAAGTACGACTGCCCTGATCTCTCTTTTGAGAATACGTAGGCACAAGGTCTCAACCCTTGGCGAGTACTTTTTTTTCTTTTACACAGTCTTTTCCATTTTCTTCAAATTTCCTTTTTCCATATATATTTAAAAAAAACAAAAATATTTCTCACTCTCTTCATCTTTCAAAAGCAATAAACTTCCCCAAATAATAGCAAATAATAATAATCATAACCATAGATATAAACAAGAGGTTCCCGTAGAGTACTACGGATGCTTAGGGTGTTAATAGCTTCCCTTAGTATAATAAACCCCCGATTCCAATTCTCTTTATTTGCATTTTGTTTCTTTTAACATTTGCATTCTTGCAGGGTTTATTTAGATTTTTTTCCATTCCTTTAAAGCTTCATAGGATAAATATAAAAGTTCAACTGTGGCAACCAATGACGGTTCACGAAAATCGCGCTACAGAAAAATGACGACTTCACTGGGGACATCCCCCAAGAGGGTTAGGCAAATCTTGTTCATATTTGTGATATTATTTGCTTGCTTTTATTCTTGATATTATTTGTTTATTTTTTATTGTTGATATTAATTTGCTTGCTGTTTTATTTGCTATATTTTTCTCGGGAATGTGATTAATCCACATGTGGTAAGGAAAAGTCCTAGTGGACTTGAGAACATACAATTAAGATATGAGGTGGTATAATCAAGAAGGCTTATAGGGAGTGAATCCCAAACAAGCTAACTTGAAAACCCGCAAAATCAGTGGAGGTACCCTTTTGGAATTATTAATGTTGATCGAGCTTGTGTCATGAATACATTACTTTTTCCACTGGGAACCTGTGAAACTGAGGATTAGAATAAACCCTTTAACCATTTGGCCTTTTTAGGAAGTAGTGCGGTGACTATCGGGAATAGTTGATACGCGATACTACACTCGAATGGGATTCATCTTATGGATATTACAGCTCTCATGAGTCAATTGGTTTGCTGGTAATATCCTAAAGAGGGATCAGTGATTTTGGGAACCTTGTTAGAGCCCGTTCTACAGGTACAAAATAAACCCCTAGTACATACCTTTGGGATGGGTAGACCCATGGCTCCATGCTCATGACGTCAAACCTTTGAACCCCAAATGTTTGTAAATTTTGCTTGTGTTTATACATCCATGCATTCATTAAACTTTTTAAATCTTTAAAATCTTTTACATATGAATTATATCCTCTGTATTGAAAAACAATGGAAGCCAAAGTAGCGCCCTAAGGAGATGGAACCACAAGCCAGCAGCACTGTGGAGAATTTGATAGAGAACTCAAAGAACATATTGGCAGCTAACTCAACCCCAAATAAAGATAGCACACCAATAGAAGATGTAGGTAATGAAGAGAGGGAGGATCAGTGGACAACAGTGAACAAATTAAAAGATAGAGGTAAGAAAATCCACACTGGATCTCCATCAGGGGTACACTGTTTGAACAAATTCGAGGCATTAGGGGTTTTGAATGACCCTCTAATGACCTTGGACAGGGGACCATGATTATATCATAGAACACCAGGGGGCTGAATAAACCAGGTAAGCTTCGTGAGATAAGCTCCCGTCTCAAAAAGCTGAAACCTGATATCATAATTCTGATTGAAACAAGAGTTAAGGAGGCTAAGGAAAATAATGTAAGAAATACTCTTAATATGTATAGCAATTATCTGGATAACTACAACAAGCATGAGAATGGTAGAATTTGGATATCTTGGAATGACACCAAAGTTGATATCACCTTAGTGCATAGTACAGATCAAGCCACACACTGTGGAGTATATGATTGGAAGAGTGTCCTTAAATTATGGCTGACAGCAGTGTATGCACACAACCAGTTAGAACAAAGGAAGGTTCTTTGGAGTACCATAGAAAATCTAAAGCAGTACTCTCAGGGCCCTTGGTGCATTATGGGAGACTTCAACAATGTTATGAATCCTCAAGACAGAATAGGAGGAAGGATGGTGACTGAATCAGAATATAGAGACTTACATGACATGATGGAAAGAGTAGGATTAAGTGAAATGGATAGTTTAGAGGACTACTATACATAGAACAATAAGCATAGTAATGAGGCTATCTACTCAAGAATAGACAGAGTTATTGGCAACACTGACTGGTTCCAGCATAGTAGTGACAAGATCCTTAAAGTTTTGGTACCAAGTGTGTCAGACCATGTACTGCTTAGCTTGGAGGACAGGGCACAAAGAATAATAAGGAGAAGAAGGTTTAAATTCAGTAATTGCATTACAGATTTGGCTGGATATGAGGAAGTGGTTAGGGAGAACTGGAACATACCAATAAATGGGACTGCAATGTATATCTTGTGGGAAAAACTTCAAAGATTGAAACCTGCCCTTACAAAATTTAGCAAGAACATATCCCAAATGAAGGTGAAATTAGAAAAGGCAATGGAGAACTTGGAGAAGGCTCAGATTGATCTCACCAATAATAGAATGAATACTGAAAACATGGAAAGAGTGAAGCAGTGCACAGAAAAAGTAATAAAATGGAATGACATATAGCATAAGGCTTTGATGCAGAGGACAAAACTGGAATGGTTGAGACAAGGTGATAGCGACACTGCCTATTACTATGCCACTATAAAAACCAAACAACAGCATAAGAACCTGGAGTTTTTACAAAAAGAAGATGGAACAGACATAACTGACCATGAGTATATTAAGCAAGAAGTATTAAGATTCTATGGTAGCCTCATGGGAACCAAAACTACACAGCTTAATCATGTGGACATTGATGTTATGAGAAAAGGTAAGCAGGTTACTTAGGATCAATGTGAGTATCTTATTGCCCCTATAACAGTAGAGGAAATTGAAAATGCACTACATGACATAGGTGACCTGAAAGCCCCTGGAATAGATGGATATGGGGCTAAATTCTTCAAGACCAGCTGACATATTATTAAGGGAGATGTGATAACTGCTGTCCATGAATTCTTCTAGAGGAAACATATACATAAGGCCTTCAATAGCACCATTGTGACTCTCATCCCAAAACATGATCAGGCAAAAACTATTAGGGACTACAGGCCCATTGCTGGGTGTACTACTGTGTATAAGATAATATCAAAGATAATGACCAATAGAGTGGGCAAAGTTTTAAAAGGGGTTGTTCATAAAAGTCAGGCAACATTCATTCTTGGTCAGAACATACACAACCACATCTTGCTGGCCTTTGAATTACTCAAGGGATATGCTAGGAAAGGGATGACACCCAAGTGTATGCTTCATCTGGATTTACAGAAGGCATATGACATGGTTGATTGGTCAGCCTTAAAGTGTGTTCTAAAAGAGATTGGCTTGCCAAGACAATTTATTGAATGGATAATGTTGGCTACCACATCTGTAACCTACAAATTCAATGTCAATGGGGATCTTACTGATGTGATGGAGGCAAAGAGAGGTATTAGGCAAGGAGATCCCATCTCTCCCTTGCTATTTGTAACCCTAATGGAGTATATGAACAGAATTATGATTAAAATGCAGACTAACCCAAACTTCAACCATCATAGCAGGGGTGAGAAACTTGGTATAACCCATCTTGCATTTGCAGACGATGTACTGTTGTTCTGGAGAGGTGATGCACTCTCAATTGAATAGATCCTAGGAGCCTTCAAAAGCTTCTTTGACTCCACAAGGCTAAATGTGAATCCTTTAAAATGCAAACTGTTCTGTAGTGGAATGGATGATAGCAGTGTCCAACAGGTAAAGTAGAAAATAGGCTTTGTTGAAGGGCAACTCCCAGTCAGGTACTTAGGAGTCCCCCTAACTTGCAAGAGATTGAATATAGTCCACTATTTACCTTTCATTGACAGAATAACCTGCAAAATTAGGCACTGGACTACTAGGTTGCTCAGTACTGCAGGAAGAATCCTTTTGGTCAAAAGCATCATTGTAGCCATGGCATAATATTGGATGATGTGCTTCCCACCACCAAAGGGTGTGATCCAAAAAATTAAAGCTATATGCAGATCATTCATCTGGGCTGGTAAGGGTAATAGTAGAAAGTCCCCTGTAGCATGGGATAAAATTTGTAGGCCAATCAATCTAGGTGGTTTGGGCTTAATAAACTTGGAGATTTGGAACAATATATCTGATCGTACCTGGATCAGACAGTTTCTAGTGGCCAACGACGTCGTCTGGGCTTCAACTCCGGTGAGGTTGAAAGACGACCGGAGGGGGTGTACCTGCAAGGTACTCCGACGCTCAAGTAAGGTAACTGTCAGAGGAAAAAGCAAGTACAGAGGTGAGTAAGAAAGTGAACGTAACCTGACCCTCTCAAGTGAGAGGGTATTTATAGAGAGCCCCCGGCGCGGGGCTAACGGTTACTTGCATTGGGCTGGATTGTCAAGCCCAATCCAAGTAACTGCCAGGGCTTACGTGGCGTAGTGAAGACCAGCACGTGGTCTTCGCCCTGGGGTAACCGTTCCTAAATCTCTGGAATTAGGGCAGACCGATTCCATCGGGAGTGGGGCGGTTACATGAGTACGTGTCCTCGCGGGGAGGAGTCTTGCGTGTTGGGGAGAGACGTGTCCTCGCGGTGGAGGACTTGCTTGCGGAAGATGGGCTCCTCACGGGGAGGAGCACCCTGGGTGTCGAGGAGGGACGATCCCCGGGGAGGCCTAGCGTCTTGCCCGACGCTCTATACCGTGCGTGTGCCCGACACGATGGAGGACAAGTGCCCGACACTGGTCACGCCAAAAAGACCCTTGTTGGGCCATCCCAAGACGTGTGGATTAGGTCTGCTCGACTGATGAGCAGGCCTCGGCCCAGTCCAGAATAGGAGCCCCCTAAGTTGTTACTCCGAAGAGTCGAAGTGATGACTTAAGGGCCAACGAGCATGTCGGGGGAAATATCGATCGTGTGACCGCGAGGAGGGGAGCGTATGGGATCCACTGGTCGTATCGTCGGGGAGAGTAGCGGGTGCAGACTCGAATGTGGTAGCTCGCGGATGGGCGACTCATCGAGGATGCGAGAAGTTTCACCTTTGGTGTCAGAGCGAATAGAGAGACGCGCGTGTTGGGGAACGAAGGGTCGCATGTATGCCACGTGTCAGGCGCCATCATTGCGTAGGGCGGCTAGGCTAGGGTAGTGCACTCCAGTAGCCTAGACTCTTCGGATTCCGTGAGGATCCTATAAATAGGTCTCACCTCGTTTCATTTGCACCTTTTGCTCCTTTCCTCTCAGACTCTCTCTCTCTTCATCTCCGTTCTTCTGCCGCTACCTTCCACCGTTCTCCGCCGTCATCCACCGTCGATCGCCGTGCTGGAAACCCAAAAAGCGTGTTTCAAGTAAGTTTCTTTCTTCTTTTTCCTTTTTTCGCTTGCATTTGTAGGGTGATTTTTAAGGTGAACTGATGAAGTTCCCATGGAAATCACGAAATATCCGGCGAAAACGGCGGAATTTCATAGTTTATTCGTCGAGTCTCGCGGGGAGAGACGATGAGATCCATGAGGGCATGAAGAATGTCCCGGGGTCGTAGGACGAACGTCTCAGTTCTTTTTGTTGAATCTCCCGGGGATAAATGACGAAATCCCCGGGGAGACGCAGAATGTCACGGGGACTTGGGTTGAGTATCTCGGGGGGTCCTCCCCGCGGACCCGAGGAAGGTTACGGGTTCGCGTTCCCCGACGTTCCCTCCTCGCCCTTTCACTTGATCAACGGTGGAAGGGGTGGATTTGATATGGGTCATCAAATTCACCGTTTCCTTCTGGTTTTCAGGTAAATAGACGCGTTCCAAGTGGCTGTAGGGTCTTTGGATATTTACGACAGGCCTAGTTCACCTATGGCAGAGACGTCCGGCGCCGGGGATAGGACGCCCGACGATTGGGCCTGCGAGGAGGCCGTGAACATGATGTTCGAATTCGTCGACCTGGAGGAGGAGGGAATATCCTGTACTGTCGAGCACCGTCTTATAGGCTCCCCGAAGTCGTGGAATGTGTTTAGGCCCCTACCACACCATCGGATCTGCTCGACGTACAGCGGGATGCGGTTCCCCGTCTACGAGTTCATGTTCGACGAGGCGGGGTGGCGTCTGCCTTTCACCGACTTCCAGCAGGCCGTATTTACTTGGATGCATTTGGCCCCCTCTCAACTCCACCCCAATTCTCTTGCATTTATTAGGGCCTTCGAGCTGGTATACAAGTATCTGAAGATCGGGGCGACTGTGCCCTTGTTTTTCCGCATTTTCCACCTCCAGCGACAGGCTGGGGACGGTAGGCACGGTTGGGTGTCCTTCAAACAGGTGACAAGCCTGTTTCACACGTATATGGACTCCGTGCGGAATTTCAAGTACCGGTATTACCTCGTGAGGCTGGTCACACATGAGGCGGTGAATACCATGTACACTCGGGCCGTCAAACAGGTGGGAGGACGACGAGAGGAGACCCTCGTGCCTAAGTTCCCGTTGTTCTGGACCGAAGAACATTTTAAGAAGGGAACGAATAGCTATATCATCCGGCCTAGCCGTCTCGGCGAGGGGGATCGCTTGGCCTACGAGCAGATAGTAGCGTTCGTTAATGGTTTTAACAAAGCAAAGCTCGTGACGCCAAACGGGGACTTCATTCGGGGTGATGACGGATAGGTCCTAACGAAGCGTCGAGTGATTAATACTAGGGCTCTTCTCGAGACGTTTTCTAACGAGGAGGCCCTCGAGTTGTTAGGTGGGGGTGGTTTCCCCGACATGTCCTTCCTTTTACCTTTCTTTTCGAATTGCTAACCTCTTTGTTTTCTTTGCAGATAAGATGTCGAACGCTGAGGAGCGCTTCAAGAAGCTGAAGGCCAACCGTGCTAAGAAAGGGGGAAAGAGTCGTGTCGACCAGCTCCGAGTGCAGATATCCGTTCCCACCCCGACACCCGGGGTTTCCTCTGGCTCTCACCAGGGTAGTGACTCCGTCAGCCCCCCGGGTTCTCCGAAGAGGCAAAGGATTGCAGAAACGGTGGACGTCGACCTTACCGAGCACGAGAGTCCCCCTGCCGTGAAATTTGTGATCCCGCTCTGCTACACAAGGTCGAACTTCTTTACGGAGAACAATTCGCTGTGTGTGGGTGGCTCCAAAACTCAGGTTATCCTAAGCGTCAATAAGGCTTCTCGGCGGAGGAGGTTGGTGGAGGACGTGTCTGCCGTGATGCGGGTTTGTGCGCCGCCTTGACTCTGAAATATGAGGCGTGCCCTGCAAGCGAGCTGAACAGGTTTGCAGAAGAGTCTTCAATCCATCTCGGCTGAAATGGAGAGGGTGAGTAAGGAGCTGACTGACTGCAAAAGGCCAGAACCAGGCCCAGCTCGAGCTTCAAGAAAAAATGGAGGAAAAGCTAAAGAATGCCGAGGAGGAGCGGAAACGTCTAGCCGGTGTCGAGGAAGAGAGGGACCGTCTCATGGCGAGGATCGCTGAGTTGGAGGAAGCTGTCCGCCCCGCTGAGGAGGAAACTGAAGAGGATAGGCTGTTGACTTCATGGGCTGTGCTGATAGCGAAGCTCCGTGAGGCCGAGGAAGACAATCTCGTGGTGGCGAGCATAGGCTTCAAGAATGCGGTGGAGCAGCTTAAGGTCCTCTACCCCGACCTTTCGCCCGAAGGGATTGACCCCGACTACGAGGTGGTCGATGGCCAGATCGTGCAACCGATGAGGGTCGACGAGGTCCATGATCCTGAGCAGCCGGAAGGGACCACCGCTGAGTAGGATTCTCTTTCCTGTTTCATTCGGCCTTCGAGCCATTTTTTATTTATTGTAATATTTCTGCCCGGCCTGCGTGCCAGGGGCTTTTTGACATCTTTGTAATATTTGTACACTGGGCTTCTGCCCGTTTTAATGTACCTTTGTTTACTTGCTAGTATTGTTTGCATGGTTTGAATTGTGTGTGGTGCATTTGTTATACTTTATTTTTGTCTAAGTAATAAGAGTTTGGGATTTGCTCGACCTTGATAGTCCCTGACCGCGTGGAGAGCTGGTCGGGCGGCCGGAGGCGTATTCCGACCTTTAACGAGGCTAAGAGCTCGGTCGAGGTCTTAGCTTCGTGGCATGAACTTTTCATCGCGAGCTGGGTGTTCTGCCCGATTGGTACAACGACGGTGGGCCTCGATCGAGGTATCCCCGTCGGATCAAAGGTCCTCGCGCATACACAACGCGGTCTCTGATCATCGTGTTCTGTATAGGGGTGTCGCGCTCGTACCTTAGCGTGTCCCCGTGATCGCGGTGCTAGTGAGCCGCGGGCAGTGCTTAACTGTAGTATTGTTTGATCTTCTCAGCATTCCATGGTCGAGCAAGTTCTTCCCCGTGCAAATTTTCGAGGAAGTAGGCTCCTGTCCCCGTTCTCCCGCGGACGCGGTACGGGCCCTCCCAGTTCGCGGCGAGTTTTCCTTCTCGTGAGTCCTTCTGGTTCCTGCGTAGGACGAGGGTGCCTACCTGAAAATCACGTTTGATAACTTTGTTGTTATAACGTAGTGTTACTTTTTGTTTAAGTAAAGCTTCTCGGAGAGAAGCGCCCGAGCGTGTTTCTTCGACGAAGTCGAGCTCTTCCCTCAATGCTTCGTCATTCGCGTCCTCGTCGAGGGGGGCTTCTGTCCTCCTCGAGGGTTCCCTGATCTCCACGGGGATCACCGCTTCCGTTCCGTAGGTCAAACGGAATGGGGTCTCCCCGGTCGTGGAGTGTGGGGTCATTTGGTAGGCCCAGAGGACGCTGTGTAGCTCCTCGGCCCACCGTTATTTGGCATCGCCTAATCGACGTCTCAATCCTCGGAGGATTACCCTGTTCGCCGCCTCAGCCTGCCCGTTCATTTAGGGGTGCTCGACCGACGTGAAGTGCTGCTTCATGCCTAATTTGGTGACGAAGTCTTGGAAGTTCTTGTAGGTGAACTGTGTCCCGTTGTCGGTGACAATGGCTTGAGGCACGCCGAATCGGGCGAGGATATTTCTTTTGTAAAAACGCAGTATGTTAAAGGCCGTGATTTTGGCCAATGCTTCCGCCTCGATCCACTTCGTGAAGTAATCCACCCCGACGATGAGGTATTTGTTTTGATATAATCCTATGACGAAGGGTCCAAGGATGTCCATTCCTCACCATGCGAACGGCCACAGGGAGGATAGAATTTTGAGCTCGCTAGGAGGAGCGAGGTGCATGTCCCCATGTCGCTGGCATCTATCGCACTTCTTGACGTGTTCCTTGGCGTCTTGTTGCATGGTGGGCCAGTAGTTCCCTGCTCGAAGCGCCTTACGGGTTAACGAGCGGCCGCCGAGGTGCTGCGCGTTGATTCCCTCATGGATTTCCTAGAGGATGCCGGGGACCTTAGTCTCCTCGACGCACCTGAGGAGGGGGATAGAGAACCCTCGCCGGTATAACTTATCCTCGACTATAGTGTACGAGCACGCCCGCCTCTTGACCATTCCCGCTTCTTTGGGATCTTTGGGAAGTTTGCCTGTCATGAGGTATTCGTATACTGGGGTCATCCAGTAGTTGCTGTCCCCGATGGCGTTGATGTCCGAAACCATGGCCGGTTTGTCGATGCTCGGGTGGGAAAGTACTTCTTGTATGACGGATTTGTTCCCGCCTTTCTTCTTTGTGCTCGCCAATTTGGACAAGACATCTGCTCGGGCATTGTGCTCGCGGGGGATGTGAGTTACTTCCGCGGAGGTGAACTTCTTCATCTTTTCTTTTACCAAGTATTCTATGAGGCTGTCGTTCTTGGCTTGGTACTCTCCTCGGACTTACGAGGCCACGAGCTGGGAATCAGTGAAGAGTTTGACCTCCTTGGCGCCGAGGTCCTCCGCCAGCCGAAGTCCTGTGAGGAAGGCCTCGTATTCGGCTTGGTTGTTCGATGTCAGGAAGGACAGTTCGAGGGATACCTCGATCAAGATGCCTTCCTCATTTTTTAGGATGATACCCGCCCCGCTTCCCTTTGGGCTAGATGCCCCGTCGACATAGATCGTCCATTTCTGTGATCCGTTGGTCAAAGGTTCCGGGATGGTCATCTCTGCTACGAAGTCAGCCAGTACCTGTGCCTTCAGGGCTTTCCTCCCTTCGTATTGGATGTCAAACTCGGCGAGCCCGAGTGACCACCTGAGCATCCTCCCCGCCATGTCCGGCCACCCAAGGAGCTGCCTTATAGGCTGTTCGGTCCTTACGACGATGGTGTGGGCGAGGAAGTAGTGGCGTAGCCTCCTGGCCGCGGTGACGAGGCCCAGGGCGACTTTCTCAATCTGCTGATATCTGAGCTCGGGGCCCTGGAGGGCTTTGCTCGTGAAGTAAACTGGCTTCTGCCCGTCTGGGGTTTCCCGAATGAGGACGGCGCTGAATGCTTCACTCGTGATCGCAAGATACAAGAAGAGTGTCTCCCCGTTCTCAGGCCGTGAGGGGACTAGGGGTTGTGATAGGACTTGTTTTAAGTGGACGAGTGCCTGCTCGCATTCCTCGCTCCAATCAAACTCCGCTTTTTGTCGAAGAAGTTTGAAAAATGGGAGTGCGTACTGTGCGGATTTGGCGACGAAGCGGGAAAGGGCGGTGAGCATCCTGTTCAAGGATTGTATCGACTTCTTTGAGTTCGGGGTAGGGAGCTCGGAGAAAGCCCTACACTTGTCGGGGTTGGCCTCGATTCCTCGCTCTGTGAGGTAAAACCCGAGGAACTTACCCGCCCGAACGCCGAAGGTGCATTTGTCGGGGTTAAACCTCATGCGACATTTCCTCGCCGTGTCGAACACCTTCTTGAGGTACACGGCGTGATCGACTTCTTCTGCGGATTTGACGATCATGTCGTCCATGTAGACCTCGAGTATGTCGCCGATTTCAGCCTGAAAAACCTTGTTCATCATCAGTTGGTATGTCGCACCGGCGTTCTTCAGACTGAAGGGCATTACATTGTAGTAGTAGTTGCCCGATGCGGTCATGAAGGCCGTGTGTTGTTTGTCGACCTTGTCCATGGGAATTTGATTATATCCCGAGTAAGCATCCATGAAGGATAGTAGTTTGTAACCTGCAGAATTGTCGACCAGTTGGTCGATGTTAGGTAAGGGATAACAGTCTTTCGGGCAAGCCCAGTTAAGATCGGTATAATCAACGCACATTCTCCATTTTCCATTATTCTTTTTAACAAGTACAACGTTGGACAACCATGTCGTGTATTTGGCCTCCGAAAAAAAATTTGCCTCTAGGAGGTCTTTTACAGCTTTTTCAGCAGCCTCCGCTTTTTCGGGAGATTGCTTATGTCTACGTTGTGTGATAAGTGCAAATTGTATCTATTTGTGTAAATAAGTTTTGTTGCACTTATCGCTACTTTGTGTTAAAATTGCTTGAATAAACCCCACTTTATGTGTAAATACATTTACTTTACGTTTTCGGGTGTATATTGCATTTTCTTGTAAATACCGTTGAGTTTAATTGATTTTGTCTCACTTTTGTAGGTAACTAATAAAGGCCATCGTGCCATATTCTTGTAGATCATTTAATAAGCTTTCCAGCACTTCCGACCGTGCGTAAATCGGAGCTACGGTGCAGAAGTTGTGGTCAAATAAGGGGTTATTTTTCTGTCATGTTTGCTTAGCGAGTGTGACAGCGAACGTTCGCTTAGCGAAGGCTGGTGAAGGTCCCAGCGAAGGAGGCCAGAAAGAGGCAGAGGAGAAAAAGACCAATGTTCGCTTCGCGAACGTCCTAGCGAGCATTCGCTAGGCGAATAAAACGTTCGTTTAGCGAACTTCTGAAGAAAGCAAAGGGCGGTTTAACTATTCAGAGGCACTTAAGTGCCATTTTCGTGCATTCGCCTAGCGAATGATCTGTTCGCCTAGCGAGCAGTGCATAATTTGCAATGTATATAATTCATTTCAGTCACTTTTTATGGGATGGTTTTTGGGATTCTTGTTTCTAATTCCATCAAACTTCATTTTTCATTGGAGAGCTTAGAAAACAACTATGGATCATGCATACGGATGAACCGGGGTGGATTGATCGTCGACCAGCTTTGACAATCCGCGAGATGTTTGGTTCATTTCTCTTTTTCTTTGTGTTTTTCTTTATGGTTGGGTTGTGTATATGTATTGTCTATGAACTCATGTATATTTGTTTCCCATGGCGTTATATAAAACTTGCTTTACAAATCTCTATTGGTAATTGTCTCTGATTTTTGCTTTATGCGCGGGGTTTGGGTTGCGTTAGACATAACCTTCACGAACTTTAATTAGGGATGATTGTCTGTTAGTTTCTGGACTCTAGAGATAGATTTAGGAGCTAATAATCTTCAATAGGCGTCGAAGCTTAATGCCTTCCGTGTTTCGAGGTTTCACTCGCGAGAGTGACGAAAAGAGTGACACAGTTGTTATCTCAACTTTGCGTTGGACATAACCTGTGTTGTGAGCGATGCTGCGTGATATTGAGGAGTATTGTAGGTGGAGTATAACTGGTCGGTAAGTTTAAGTTTGTGAGGAGTGATTTGTATGCCTTGCCGGACGAGTTTTTCTCTCTGAAGAATGATTTCTTTTTGTTTTCATGTTTACTTTTATGTTTTCTTGTGTGAAATTATTTTAATCCAAACTCATAAACGCGAGGGACTTTCGAACGACATTCTTTCCCTCGAACTGATCTCTGTGGACACGACATAAATCCCGGAGGGAATTCTTTCTGAAAATAAATATTTTTGCTTGCTTGCCCTATTCTGCAATCAACAAAATGGCGCCATTGCCGGGGATTGGTTTTGATATTGAATCGCATTGCGATAATTTCTTTGTTTTTGAGTTTTGTATATATCGTATATATTGTCTATTTCCATTATGTTTGTTCAAGTGTTGAATACATTTTATTCCCATAACGTTTGTTTAAGTGTTTGGTTAGGTCGCTTGCTTTTGGTTTGCGCGGTGAGACATCACTATGGCATGAAGGAAGGAAGGTTCTAGCTAAGCATTGTAAAGGCGTTGAGCTTACGACGTAAAACAAGCATGGTGTATTCTCTTCTTTTATTGTTGTTTAGTTTAGGTAGTGTGGTGAGTATTCATTAAACAAGTTGTACTCGGATTTTTTGTAAAATTCTCAAATCTTCACTTTACAACTTGTTTAATGAATTTTCTACCGGTTTTTCAGTTTGTGTATATTAATAGTTTTCGCGTTTGTCTATGAGCTTTTTTTGAGTAGCTTGAGGAAATTTGGTGTTTTTCCAAGTTGGCTCGTTTCAACTTGCGGATGTATGGTAATGATTTTGTTAAGTTTTGTACACGTCTGAGGTATGTATTTATCGCTTTCTATACTTTAGCATATTCATGATACTTAGGCATTTTACAAACTTCCATGCCATCCATTCTTTTGTATACTTGTTCTATTGTGAATCACTTTAGTTCCCAACCTTTTTGTGAGGTGGCTTTCCATTGTTCATATATGCGCGGAGAACCAACATTCTTGTTATAACTGGATTTTATTATGTTGAATCTTTTGTTTGTGTTGATTATATGAATGCATGAAAAGAATCAAGGCATTTTGTTTCATTTTGAGCACAACTACCTAGCCAAATAGTCAATTCACCTTGTGAGTGTGTGAGAATTCGTAACCCCTTTGAGCTTTTTGATCCATGTTTCTATTTTAACTTAATGCTTGTCTATGAGTGTTTAGTTCACTTATTTTTGAATGGATTTTATTTTTTCTTGGACCTCAACTTTATGTTGTTGTATGAATTTTTACCTTGCCTTAGAAAGTAGGGAGTATTCACATGATGGTGCGGTTGAATTCAAGTTGGGGAGAGAATGATTGTATACTCATTGGTTGGATTCTATGTGGATTGAAAAAGAAAAAAAAAAGAAGAGAAAAATATGACAAAGAAAAGAAAAGAAAAAAAGAAAGAAAAAGAAAATCCTTGAGAAAGGAAACAAAAAGAGTTCAATAATTGTGCTAAATAAGTATTGTGTGTTGTGTAGCACTTGGGATTTTGGAAGAAGTTGGTTGAAATTTTGGGTGTGAATCTTTGTGAGTTTTCACTCCCTTAGGTTTAGGCAAGTTTTTGTTTCAATTACCTTTAGAAATTGCCCCTTGTTTGTTTACCCGACCACGCTACAACCTTGAAAAGCCCTTGTGATTCTTGCCTTTGTATTTTCAATGTGAATTTGTGGATGTATGCATAATTTAGTCTTGTGTTTGCAAGATTGTTGTGTGAGTGAAAGAACCTCATTTTGTGTTTTTCATCTACCTATGATTGTTTTTTTCTAGGTGTGATTCACAGTTGAACTTGTGTTGTTTTAGAATTTTTGGCATGATTTTTGTATTTTGCTTTTGTTTCGTGACTATGTTATCGTTGTAGTTTAGTGGTAAGTATTTACTTTGTGTGTACCATTTTTCATTTGAACCATTACATTTGTTTTCCGTTTTTCAAAACTTGTTGATTCGTGATTCTTTGGTTTTCACTCGGTTTTGTTGAGTTGTTTGATTTTTGTTTGCGGACAAACAATCATGTAAGTTGGGCAAAGTTTGATAAGTGCAAATTGTACCTATTTGTGTAAATAAGTTTTGTTGCACTTATCGCTACTTTGTGTTAAAATTGGTTGAATAAACCCCACTTTATGTGTAAATACGTTTACTTTACGTTTTCGTGTGTATATTGCATTTTCTTGTAAATACCGTTGAGTTTAATTGATTTTGTCTCATTTTTGTAGGTAACTAATAAAGGCCATCGTGCCATATTCTTGTAGATCATTTAATAAGCTTTCCAACACTTCCGACCGTGCGTAAATCGGAGCTACGGTGCAGAAGTTGTGGTCAAATAAGGGGCTATTTTTCTGTCATGTTCGCTTAGCGAGTGTGACAGCGAACGTTCGCTTAGCGAAGGCTGGCGAAGGTCCCAGCGAAGGAGGCCAGAAAGAGGCAGAGGAGAAAAAGACCAATGTTCGCTTCGCGAACGTCCTAGCGAGCATTCGCTAGGCGAATAAAACGTTCGCTTAGCGAACTTCTGAAGAAAGCAAAGGGCGGTTTAACTATTCAGAGGCACTTAAGTGCCATTTTCGTGCATTCGCCTAGCGAATGATCTGTTCGCCTAGCGAGCAGTGCAGAATTTGCAATGTATATAATTCATTTCAGTCACTTTTTATGGGATGGTTTTTGGGATTCTTGTTCCTAATTCCATCAAACTTCATTTTTCATTGGAGAGCTTAGAAAATAACTGTGGAGGATGCATACGGATGAACCGGGGTGGATTGATCGTCGACCGGCTTTGACAATCCGTGAGATGTTTGGTTCATTTCTCTTTTTCTGTGTTTTTCTTTATGGTTGGGTTGTGTATATGTATTGTCTATGAACTCATGTATATTTGTCGCCCATGGCGTTATATAAAACTTGCTTTACAAATCTCTATTGGTAATTGTCTCTGATTTTTGCTTTATGCGCGGGGTTTGGGTTGCGTTAGACATAACCTTCACGAACTTTGATTAGGGATGATTGTCTGTTAGTTTCTGGACTCTAGAGATAGATTTAGGAGCTAACAATCTTCAATAGGCGTCGAAGCTTAATGCCTTCCGTGTTTCGAGGTTTCGCTCGCGAGAGTGACGGAGAGAGTGACACGGTTGTTATCTCAACTTTGCGTTAGATATAACCTGTGTTGTGAGCGATGCTGGGTGATATTGAGGAGTATTGTAGGTGGAGTATAACTGGTCGGTAAGTTTAAGTTTGTGAGGAGTGATTTGTATGCCTTGCCGGACGAGTTTTTCTCTCTAAAGAATGATTTCATTTTGTTTTCATGTTTACTTTTATGTTTTCTTGTGTGAAATTATTTTAATCCAAACTCATAAACGCGAGGGACTGTCGAACGACATTCTTTCCCTCGAACCGATCTCTGTGGACATGACATAAATCCTGGAAGGAATTCTTTCTGAAAATAAATATTTTTGCTTGCTTGCCCTATTCTGCAATCAACATTGTGCTATGGCCCTAGCGGCCGGATCTACTACGAGCTGATGACAAGCCACCTCAGGGTCGAGGCTAGGCATCTCGGACGCGCTCCACGTTGAGAGGTCAGCGTTCTCCCTTAGACATGCTTTCAGATGCTCCTTTGCCTGGTCGGGGATCCCGGTGCCAATCTTCACGTTACGATCTGGATCGTCCCCAAGTACCACGAGCTCAAAGTCTCTGTCTGGGATGGGGCGCGTTGGGTAGAGAGGTCGCCCGTTGTTCTCCGCCTGGAGGTCGAGGTTTTCTGCCCCGTCTTCATCGGGCTCGCCCGGGAACCTACTGTCGAGTTCGACCGTGTTGACGCGCGGGAGAGGTATCTGCTCGGCGTCCTGGGGCGGCTTGGCCACGGTCTTGGGTTTGGGGCCGATGGAGCTCAGGCCTTTGATGGCGGCATCGAAGCACCTTCTGGCCGCGTCGATATCCCCGTGCATCGTCACTACTCGTCCCCTGGTCGTGTAGTACTTCATTTTGAGGTGGAGCGTTGATGGTACCGCCGTAAGTTCAGCCAGGGTGGTCCTCCCGAGGATGCAGTTGTAAAGGGACGGGCATTCGACCACCAGGAAATGGATCTTCACCTGCCGGGCAGTGTCTTCGTCCCCGAATGTAACCATTAGCTCCACGTAACACTATGGTCTGGTGGTGGTTCCATTGAACCCCTGTAGATCTGAACCGACGTACGGGGTTAGATGCCTCTCGTCGAGCTGAAGGGTCCCTAACAGGTGAGCATACATGATGTCGACCGAACTCCCCTGGTCGACTAGGATCCTTCGAACGTCAAAGTTCGCCATCTGTGCCCTGATCAGGAGGGGAATAGTGGCGTTTGGTGCTCCCCCGGGGAGTTCCTTGAGGTAGAAGGTGATGGGGTTGGACTTTCCCCGCACTTTCTCGAGGGTGGTCGCCTTCGCCGATGTCGCGGATTCCAGCTCGTCGAATTTCCTCTTGATCGATCCGATGAACAGCTTCTCTGGTCCTCCCCCGGAGATGACCATCGCCCTGGAGAAGCTTTCCCAGGTGCTACGGGAAGTAACGGGGTCCTCGTGGGGAAATGTCGCCCACATGTTGCGAATTGCTTCTTGTCCTTCAATGATTGGGGGGACAAAGAAGTCTTCGGGTCGGGTGACACTGAGGGCGACCTGAAGGTAACTCTCGTCGGGAGGAGGCGTCGTCTCCTCGACGTTCTGGGCTTCCCGGGAGCTAGGACGAGGAGTATCGCTCTTCTGGGCGTATTTCTTCAAGTGCCTTTCCTTGATCAGAATTTCGATCGCATCCTTGAGATGGATGCAGTCTTCAGTAACATGTCCGTGGCTCCGGTGGAACCTGCAGTACTTTGATTTGTCAACGTTCGACTTGGGAGCAGCTGGCTTCGGGAAGCGAACTCTCCCTTTCACAAACTCGGAATTCTGGCATTCAGAGAGGATTCGAGCCCGGGGAGCGTTGAGCGGGGTGTACTCCGTGAATCGGCCAGCTGGTCCGCGCGGTTCCCAAGGATCACGGTTGCGGTTCTCTTTCTTTCTTTCTCCTCCTCGTCGGGGGGAAGAGTCTTCATCTTTGTGGTCGCGGTGGCCTTCTCTGCGTCTCGTCTCAAGGGCGATCTGAGTTGCCTCCATCTCCTCGAGTTCGATGTACTTCTGAGCTCGAGCGAGAAGGTCCTCGAGACGTCGGGGTCTGCGGAGGCCTATGGATTTGGAAAAGTCAGATCCGGCACGCAATCCATGGAGAATTAAATATTTCTTCATGTCGTCGGTCGTATGGACCTCGACAGCTTCTTTGTTGAATCTCTCGATGTAGTTTCGGAGAGATTCGTTCTTCCCTTGGAAGATGCTTTCTAGGGCAGCCTCTGTCTTCGGGTGTCGACGAGACACAGTGAAGTGTTTAGTGAAGCGTTGCCTAAGTTGCTTCCAGAATGTGATCGACCCATGTGCCAGACCCTTATATCAAGTCATGGTTCCCTTCCGCAAGGTGGTGGGGAACAGCCTGCACCTGATGGCTCCCCTGACATTTCGGAAATCGAGCATTGCTTCGAAACTCTCAATGTGATCGTCGGGGTCGGTCAGACCGTCCTAGGTCCCCAATGGTGGGGGTTTCTCCATGCCTGCAGGGATTGGGGCGTTCATGATTTCCCACGACAGAGGGGTCCTTTGGTCCTCGTCGTCACTACCAGCCGGGGATCTCGAAGGTGATCGATGATCCCGTGGAGGGGAGTTCCTCGAACGGTTCTTTGGTCTTTCTTAGATCTGCTTGGACTTCTTGGAAGTGTTGGGGGCCCTGGGTTCCTTCCGAGGTGGGGAACGAGGGCGTTTCTGGGAGATCGTCGGCTGGGGGCGCTCGAGACGTGGTCGACGACCCTAGCATACCGGCGACGGGGTCCGATATTCTTCGGAAAGAGTCCTTCGCGGGGAAGGAGAACGGCGAGGTGACGGTGGACGACGATGTCTTTGTGGGGAAGATCGTTGTGCCCGTCCTTGCTCCAACGGTTCAATTCTGGTATTCTGGTGTGCGATCAGCTGATTGGTTTGATTGATCAAGGCGAATAGGGCCACGGTGCTCGGGTCCGCATTGGGCGGAGGGGTAGCTGGTTGAAAAGTGGCTTGCTGATCATCTTGGCGGGCGGCGTTGTAAGCCACATCTTGGGAGTCCGGGGAGGCGGTCTGCCCGTCTTTAATGTCGCCTTCGCCATCGTTGAGGATGACAGGGTCCTCACGGTGGTTCCCGTTCTCGAGTTGTGCGAGCATGGTGTCCATAGCCTGGTTAACTGACGGATTGGCCATGTTGGTGATGAATGAGAGTTGCTTTGGTTTAACGAAGGAAAAACGGGGAAGCAAAGGGTTCCCACAGACGGCGCCACTAATCGTACCTGGATCAGACAGTTTCTAGTGGCCAACGACGTCGTCTGGGCTTCAGCTCCGGTGAGGTTGAAAGACGGAGGGGGGGTGTACATGCAAGGTACTCCGACGCTCAAGTAAGGTAACTGTCAGAGGAAAAAGCAAGTACAGAGGTGAGTAAGAAAGTGAACGTAACCTGACCCTTTTAAGTGAGAGGGTATTTATAGAGAGCCCCCAGCACAGGGCCAACGGTTACTTGCATTGGGCTGGATTGTCAGGCCCAATCCAAGTAACTGCCAGGGCTTACGTGGCGTAGTGAAGACCAGCACGTGGTATTCGCCCTGGGGTAACCGTTCCTAAATCTCCGAAATTAGGGCATACCGATTCCATCGGGAGTGGGGCGGTTACATGAGTGCGTGTCCTCGCGGGGAGGAGTCTTGCGTGTCGGGGAGAGACGTGTACTCGTGGTAGAGGACTTGCTTGTGGAAGATGGGCTCCTCGCGGGGAGGAGCACCCTGGGTGTAGAGGAGGGACGATCCCCGGGGAGGCCTAGCGTCTTGCCCGACGCTCTATACCGTGCGTGTGCCCGACACGATGGAGGACAAGTGCCTGGCACTGGTCACGCTAAAAAGGCCCTTGTTGGGCCATCCCAGGATGTGTGGGTTGGGCCTGCTCGACTGATGAGCAGGCCTCGGCCCAGTCCAGAACAATATCCATGATGAAGTGCCTCTGGAACTTGTGTATGAAGCAAGACAACTTATGGGTGAAGTGGGTGCATGTGTACTACTTTAGAAATGGTGATGTCATGGCTGCTAACCTCAAATTCAATAGCTCTTGGATAATGGCAGCAATACTTGACAAGCGAAAGTACATCCAAGACCATCACCAAAAATGGGAAGACATGAAGCAAAGACAAAAGTTTTCCATTCAAAGCTTGTATGAGGACTGTGTTGGTCTAGCTAATAAGGTTGAATGGAGCTATTTGATTCAAAATAATTATGCCAGGCCAAGGGTAGTCTTATTCCTGTGGATGGCCTGCCAAAAAAGACTAGCAACAAAAGCAAAACTTAGGAAATTCAATTTGCTGCAGGAAGATACATGTGTACTTTTCCAGAAGGAGCCGGAAACAATCGACATCTGTTGTTTTACTGCAGAGTTACTAAAGAAATATGGGGTAAGGTGCTCTAGTGGGTGGACGTAAAACATGATCCTCTTCATTGGAGGGAGAATTAAAATGGCTTATCATGAACACAAAAGGAAAGGGGATTAAATCTGGCATGCTGAAGATAGCCATTGCTGAAGCAATTTATGGTATATGGGGGTATAAAAATATACTTGTCTTTGGAAATGCTAAAGACCATAGCGAAACACTATGAAGTATTATAGATAACATTACATATAGAGGATGGATGAGAAATAAGTACAGAAAATATATAGCTCAGTTACTGTTATAGGTTTCTTTTGTCTTGCATTGTTTTGGTAGGTTGATGGATCTGTTGGATCTCGTATTGTACTTAACTGTTTTTTTGGAGTATATATAATCTTTTATTTAAAAAAAAAACTATACCCTCTGTTGCATAAGTATTTGCATATCATTTACATCCCTTGCATAATTCATACATACGTCCAGGTCATCGTCATTTTATTCCAACTGTCTATCTTTCAGTCATCTGTAAGTCGTCAAACTGATTTCTCATCATCGACACGGGACTAGAGCTAACGTCAGACGCAAAATTTCAGAACAAGAAGTGCACAATGCAGAGATCAGAATGGAAATTGATGATCTGAAGTCAAGCATGACTAATTTAACAAAAAATCTTCAGGTCCTAATTGCTAGAGGAGAGCCACCTCAAAGGACTGTTATCCAATAAATTGCAAGTGATGTTGTTGAACCTCTGCCTGTCCAGATGCCACTATCTATATGGCCTGAATTTGGATTGCCTCACTGTCGCATCTGCAAAAATCATCGACAAAAAAGACAGAAGAGTCGCCACCGAACGTTATTTATCCCGACGCAGGGAAAGGAAACGATCAAAGAAAACCTCAACAAAGGGAAAGGAATGGTCGTCGCAACCATAGCCTGGGTTTGGGAGTCGGTTACGCCAGAGGAAGGTATTAGCACCCCCTTGCGTCCATCGTACTCGATGGGATCCACGCTTGTTGTCTCGATCAAAGGGTGTAGTTATCTGAAGCTCAACTGCTAAACAGGAAAGGAAAAGAACGGGGAATGGGGAAAAGAAAAGAAAAGGTGACTCGATAGAACATCGCCGTCCTAGGCCTACGTATTCCCTCGGGAGCAGGAAAGTCAGAGTCAACGTAGTTCGGAGGACTACGGGATTGTGGGGGAAGATTCCTCGCCAAGACATCGCCGTCTCGTGCCTACGTATCCTCAATCTAACGAGAAAGAGGAAATCAGAGCAGTCGTAGTTTGACCTACAGGGTCTCGTTGTTTTGTATTTTTTAAGTGGAAGACGCCAACGTTCGCGTTCTAGCAGTTTAGGTGTTGCCGCTCATTGCGAGGATTCTTTTGTGTTTACCTGATTGTGATAGAATGGAAATGACGTATCCTTTACGAATGGAGTGAGGGAGATGAGAAGAGAATCCCGAAGGAAAACGTTTGTTTTTTTGTTTTTTAGAAGAAAGTGTCTTGATTGATTGTGTTTGTGGTATGTTTCGTGCTAAAGACTATGACATAGGAGCGAATACTTTACAAGGCCGCTCCCAACGGAGCCTTTGCGAAGCATCATAGAAGAGTGAAGGAGACCTCCACTAATCATTTCCCATGTACTTAAGGCTCGTGGCGCACTCCACATACAATAGTTATTAAGTGTTTTTTAGGTTTTCTTTTGAGATGAGAGAAGAGAGACTCAAAGGTGAAAGGAAAACAACTAAGGGAAACTAGATCCTAATGTTATCATGTAATGGTGGCCCTATAGTTGAGTTTATAAGGGGATTTCTACCTATGTTAGCATACTTGGATTGCTAGCCTAATATGTCTCCTACCTCCAACTTAATCAGAAATTAAGTGGAGCTAAGAATCATAAGGGATCATGTGAATCAACACAAGTAAACATTATTCTAAACAATCATAAAAGAGAGAAGTGGATAAGAAGTGAGATGAAAAGGAATCATGTAAGTGTAAACAAGCATGTAAAGTGTCATTTTCAACTTATCATCTCCATGCCAAGCTCAACTATCAAGTAGTTGAAAGCAACATACAAAAACTATGCCCTAATGCACAAGGAAGTGCTCTAATTCTACCCTAGGAGCAAAATTAAACCATAAGCAATGAAGAGTGAACCCTAAAGGTACATACCATACAAGGGGAAGTAGCTAAACCTATTCTATCCTATCTTATGTTAATGTCCTAAACAATGTCAAAAGGTTACGAGTTATGTTCTACAACAACATACAACATTTGTTGTTTACAAACTATGTCAAAAAGACTTGTAAAAGTCACAAAAAATGGAATTCAAGTCAAGTACTCAAGTGTTTATACACATGGGACCGTGGTAAATGATATTTGGAATGACACATTTGAATATCAAAAGCTTTGTACAAACATGGCACATCCAAAGTCCAAGTAGAAACAACAAAGTTAACATTTCATTCATGTTCAAACTTATGGAAGCATAATACCAATTAGATGCACATGAAGTGACCCATAAATTCATGAGGGCAGGCTATGATTCATGCTAATCCATATATGAAATGATGTACAAAAATATCCTAAAGAGGATTTCACAAATACATCATCAAACTAAAACACCTAAGTAAACATCAAGCATAATCGAGTAAGCAACTTAGGGTTCAAAAAGAATCATATAAGTCATGATCAAAACGCAACATTTAAGGATCAAAAAGGCACCTAAAATGTAATTGTATGTATATAGGCTCAAACATGCCCTCAAAATTGGTTTTAAGGAGCTCACACATTGGCATTAACTTGACCTAGTTCTAGCATGTATCAAAAATTGGTCATGTAATGGAATGGTCCATGAAAAATAGTTAGAGTCTTTGGAAAATTAGGATAAATTAACCATGTCATGTTAAGGACAGTGAGTTATCATGTAAAAAAAATTGGAATAAAATCATGCATCAAAAGTATTCAATTAATTGTAAACATCAAGCACATGTCAAGGATGACCATATAAAGCAGAGCTCAAAAGATGAAATTCAAAAGCATTCCAAATTTCGTGGACAATGCACCAACCAAGCATCAACATGTTAAGCAATCAAAATTATAATTTCACACCAAAAATCAGGCTTAAAACATTAGAGGAAGGTCACTTTCTATGGCTTTCATTACAAGGTATCTCAAAATGAACACATCATAGTCAGAAATTGAGAAAAAATATTAAATGCACCTAAAAGTGAAAATAAAATTCACGAAAATTAAATTAAAACCATCAGGTATCTCCATGAATTTTTTATGGAGTTTAAAATAATTTTTATTATTTTTAAAAATGATTTTTGAAACGAGGATAAAAAGAGAATTAAAAAAAAAAACCATAAAAGGGAGGGGGTGTTGTGCTAATAGGATCCTAGTTAAGTCTCACGTTGGGCTCAATGGTAGGGTGCAAATAGCACCTTTTGCGCAGGCCCATGCTCATCAAAAAGGCTCATTTTCAGCAAAAAAACAAGTAAGGAAAAGGGGGGAAAGATCCACGTGATAGGCATCCCCTCTCATTAATTCGGTGGCGCGATCATGGCCGTTTGATGCATCATACGGCTGCATGCTTTTCCATTTATTACACATTATTAAGATATGGTGTGCATGATCTCCATCGTGTGGCCAGGATCTCTCTCACGTTATCACACTTCACATTCTGCATTTATTCTATGCATTAATATTCATGTGCCATTATTATTACTTATTATTCCTTATGTTCAGCATGACAACATAAAAGTAACGCTGCATGGCCTTAATAACATTTCCTCAATGGGTCAATTTCATTTTAATGAGGATAAGACAAAAAATCATTTCCACCCTTTAAGAAGATGACACGTGGTCGTCTTCTTCATGCATCCCTGCAAAAACGCAAATCAACTCCATGGACACAAAGCTTGCGCAAAACAACATGACGAAACACCATTCTTTAGCAACTCATAACACACTCAATATTTCATCAAATCATGCGAAATAATATATTAAATTAAAGCTCTTGATGATTAGAACAACAATACACCATTAGTTTTCCGAAATAACAGCTCTAACATAGTGAAAATTAACACGAAAGTCACAGATTCAAATTAAAAATCACAAAATCAAGAACAACACATAAACTTAAATTCAAAGATTCATAGTGTGCCATCATTTCAGGACTTTCAGATGCAATGTATGAACAATATTTTAATATCCTAAATCATGTAAATCTAAAAATGAGAGCCATGGAATTTTTAGAGATTCTTACAAAGTGGAGAAAGTCCACTGCTTCTTGTGGTGCTTTGAGATTATGAAACTCAGAAAACTTCAATGCAATGTCTTGGAATCTCCCTCAAGCAAAATAAATGCTTAACCTCTTCAAATCTTGAAAAAAATTGCAAATTGGTGATGGAAGAAGATGAACTTGTAGGTGATGGTATAATGGTTCCAGTTGAAAATAGATGCAAACAGTAGCTTCTACTCCATGAGGTGATGAAGATGATGAAAGAATTCTAGAAAATAACCTCAAGATGAGAGAGGTCTTGGAGTTTGAAGTTGTGGGTGTGAAATTCGTTTTTGGATCTAGTTTTCTCTAATGGTGTAACTAACTTCTGTTAGAGAGAGAATGAGAATTTATATGATGGGTTATAGTATGGTTAAGAGCTAATCATAGTTAAAAAGTGAGTTAGAGATGATTAGTGAAAGTGGAAAAAATGAGGGTTTATGGTGGTGTACGAATTTTACTATGTGGGTGGTGTATTTTAGTTACCATGGAGTGCATTATGATCATAATAATGGTGTAAGATGATAGTTAGTACAATGCTCACCAAATTTTGTAATTTGAAAATTGGAGTTTTTATGGTTTATGGCATGAAAAAATGTCCATGGAGGTGACTTTATTGATGAATTTCTTGAAGGATAATGAATCAATTTGCATGATTTTGATGTCAATGGAAAGGTGGTATCTGATAGAAGAAAGTTGATGTAAAAAAGAATTGGAGTTGAGGTCTGGAATACCATGGAAAATGTCATTGAAGTTGCTATGTCACAAGCTGAGTTTTGGGACTTAGAAAAAATTCTAAGTTTTTTCATTGAACAACTTAATAATCCCATCTTTGATTGATCATAACTTTTGATCTAGAAATTCAAATGGAACATTCTTTATATGGATGGAAAGCTTGGAATACACATTACAACTTTCATTTGAGAAAAAATTCAAATGAAGCTTGGATCATAGAAAAAAATGACCATAAATTTGTTTGCATGGCATGCAAAACTTGCCCAAAATGGAAAGTTCTAAAACCCTTGTTTTTTCCAAAACTGGTAACTTCCCATAATTCTTGATTTTTCATGATTCCTTTGATATTCTTGATCAAATCTCACCCATTGACCATATTTGACATGATGAACATGAGTTTGACCTAAAAATTGAGAGTTGACTTTTTCCTTGATCAGTTGACTTTATTCTTAATTTGTCTAATTTTTAACCATCTGGCCAATTAAAATCCTTCTGAATGAAATTGTGAATCAAATGAGATGTCTTGATCTTGAGGAGCCTCATTCTCTTTGCTTTGATCATTCATACCCTGGAAACCTCTGACCTCATGCCTTGGGAAAACCAATGGTGCATGTGTGATGCTTATGACCTAAATGCATATGAAATGTGGATCATAAACCATTTATTGGGTATAAATAAGAGGTCAAATTTTGGGGTGTTACACTCACAACTTCTCTCCACCACAGGTCATTACCACTTTGGTTGGTCCAGCTTCAAGACCAGGATTTCAAGCTCCTATCTTCTTAGAATCCATACTTGTGGTACATACCTCCAGAATTCCCTATTAGAATCCTACCTTTGATTACAATGCTAGTGCTCAAAGTGAGGATAATGTGGATGTTGAATCTAAGGATGTCAATGAACAATATCAAACTTTGGAAAAGAGACTCAGAGTCGTGGAACGAAATGACTTCTTCAACATTGATGCATACAACATGTGTCTTGTGTCTAACCTCGTCATGTCTGCCAAATTCAAGATTCCTGAGTTTATAAAGTACAAAGGCGACTCCTTCCCAAAAGCTCACTTGGTTATGTACTTCCGGAAGATGGCTGCCTACACCAACAACCAGAAGTTGCTCATTCATTGCTTTCAAGACCGCTTGAGTGAAACTTCACTAAAATGGTACATGAACCTTGAATGGAGCAACATTCATTGCTTTCAGGATCTTGCCAATGCTTTTATGAATCAGTACAAGTACAACATGGACATGACTCCACACCGTCGTCAACTCTAAAACATGATTTAAAATGAGAAAGAAACTTTCAAAGAATATGCTCAACGGTGGAGAGAGTTAGCTTCTCAAGTCGAACCTCCTCTAGCAAAGAAAGAACTTACTAGAATGTTCTTAGACACTTTATCTCCCATCTTTTGGGAAAATATGATTGATAGTGTCTCATCAAGCTTCACAGACTTGGTCACCATTGGCCAAAGACTCAAAGAAGGCATCAAGAATGGGAAGGTATCTAAAGCTGCAGAATCTTCCAACGCTATAAAGAAACCCTACGAGAACTTCCAAAAGAAGAGGGGAGATCAGACCAATTCTATCTTGACTAAGGACAGGAAACCTCATTACAGACCTCAACATCCTAATCGAGCTCATATTGTTGCTGTCACTCATGTGTTTGCAACTCAACCAGCTCAAGCTCCTCAACGCCCAGCTGTGGGATAATACCAGAATCGCAATAGGACTCAATTTGATCATATTCCTGTGACATACACCAAATTTTATCCGGCCATGGTTCGAAAAGGATGGATTACCACTAAGGCTCTACCTCCTCCCCCAAATCCACTTCCACCTGGATTCAGATCTGACCTTTATTGCGTATTCCATGAAGGAGCTGCAGGCCACGACCTGCAAAAATGCTATGCACTAAAGGCTAGAGTGCGGGATTTGATCAAGGACAATCTCCTCAGCTTTTGTGATACCAATCCTAATGTCCAGCGCAATCCTCTGCCAGAACATAGGAATTGAAGCTTCAATCAACTTCAGCTCAGTTACTTCCCAGAGACAGGACAACTCATCTTTGTCTTTGATTAGTCAATGACCTTGTTTCTTTCTATTTTGATTTTTCCTTGTTTGTATCATATTTATTTGCTTTCAAACTTGTTTATCTTTAAATGTCAATTTTAATGACATGAGCATGTACAGTATTTTAATTCAAATCATCTGTTTATTTACATCTTTATGCTTTTTATTTCAAAAAAAAAAAAAAAAAATATGCACCTCTTATTCAAATTTTTGATTATACAAATATTTGTGGGAGGATGATGAAAACATAATACCCATAATTGTTATCGGTATGCTTTTGAATAAACTTTGCTAATGATGTAAGGTATTTTTTCAATTCCCACACACTGGAGATATAAGGAAGATAATCCCTCGTTAACCCCTTTGAGCCTTGAAGTAGGAGTTTCTTTCTTTACAAAAAAACCCGCAATTTTAACCAGGGGTAGGGTAGTTCTCAGTTTAACTTAGATTGTGCATTCAATTTCAAAAAGTTTCATGCAAGACACCTTTCAACAAAAAGTCTACATACAACAAGCAGGTGTCGAAGATGCTTTTCAAAGGATGGCCGCAAATCAAGTAAACGAATGTTGTGAAAAGGATCATTAAGAGGTCCTTACTCAAAGAATGAGCTGAGTCGCTTTCAAGTCAAAAGCTAAGAAAGATGGGAAGCTCATACATACAACAAGCAGATGTCGAAGACGTCTATCAAATCAAAAGTCAATGATGGTCTGCCGTAATCATCAAATCAAGCAGTCACTTTATTTCTAATTCAAAAAAAGAAAAATCCCGCTAAGTCAAAACCTATGAAGGAAACTTAGGCAAAAACTAGGGCATCCCGCTGACTAAAAGTTTCAAAAGAAATAGTTTAGGCAAAAGTTAGGGATAACACAGAGAAGAGGTCCTTAAATCCTCGATCCTCAAAAAGTCCACAAGGATAAAAACAACTAAATGTTGTAAAGAAGCAGTAGCTGCTGTCTCAAGACTTCTGGACCATCGTCATCACTATCATCAGTATAATTCTGAACCTTTTTGGAACCTGAGTGCATAATTTGAGTTTAATTGAGCATAGGACTAGAGAATATCATTAGGTGGGGGTGGGTACAAATAAACTTTGAGCCTTTATCTTTTTTCATAAACCCTGAACCAGACCACTTTATAACCCTCAAAAGACCTAATTGAAGCAAGGTTATTTTGAAAGCATACTACAACAAGGTTGCGTAAACTGACTCCAAAAAGATTTTTGCTAATCATTTGTTTTGGTTTCTTACATTTGTTTTACTTTTCATTCTAAATGTTTTAAACCACCGTGTTTTAAACTAGTAATTCATATTGCTTTACATTTTCTAAAAAATGATTTTGTTTTCAAAAAATTTGCATGAACTTTACATTAAAATTTCCATGTTTAAATAAACATTTTTTATTGCAAGCTAGCTTTCCTCTCAAGTAATTTTCAAAACGGTTCGGAAACTTGGTCAGTGATCCTATCAGGGGAAAGTTCTTTCCAGATCCTATTAAACAATCAGTTTAAGATTTGTTCAAGTTCAAGCCCTTCTCAAAATTGGTTAGTTCAGGAAAACACTTTAGACTCATTACCGGGGACAAGCCTTCCCAGCATACATTATACAGTCATTCTCATTCAAGCTGAAACAACGATCAGTTCATCTACAACAGTCAGCAAGTCTGGGGCAATTTATTTGGAAAAACCCCCAAGCAGCTCTCTAAGCTTTCTCAAAGGATTATCAACTTGATACAGTTTACTAGTATGGCAAAAAGGTGTTCAATAAACAACACCTTCAATCCCAAAGCAGTGGCAGTGATTTCCGTGTTGAGGAATCAGTCTTCAAGTATTTTCACACCCCAAAAGAGTATAAACTTGTTGATCTTCACTCCGTAAAAAAGTATAAACTTATTGATCTTCACTCCCCAAAAGAGTATAAACTTGTTGATTTTCACTCCTCAAAGAGTCTAAACTTGTTGTCAGCATTTTCATTCACATTACATACATTTAATCGTTTTCATACATCATGCATAACAAGAGTGTTTTAATCCTCATTTGCATTACATACATTTAAACATACATCATAATATTTTCATATAATATGTATTCAAAAGTGTTTTAATCCTCATTTGCATTTACTCTCATTTAGCAAGAGTGTTTTAATCCTCATTTGCATTCACCAGTGGTCGTTTTGTTATCAACATCTTACCTTTCTACAAAGTCCAACTTACTTGGCACCTATACTTTTATGTATTATATGATGTTCTTCCAGATATAACTTCGCTTATCTGATGCTCTTCTGGATATGTCTCTCTGTTCTGATATTTTTCCAGAAATCTCTTTGTGTTTATCTGATGTTCTTCTAGATATGTCTCTTTGTTTTAAAGTTCTTCCAAAACTTTATCCGATGCTCTTCGGATATGTCTCTTTGTTCTGATGCTTTTCCAGAACTCTCTTTGTGTTCTTCCGATGTTCTTCCGGATATGTCTCATTATTTTGATGTTCTTCCAAAACCAATCCGATGTTCTTCCAGATATGTCTATGTTTATGATGTTTTTCCAGAACCTTTTTAAAAACTCCTTCTGATGTTCTTCCAGATATGCCTCTTTGTTTTGAAGTTCTTCCAAAGCTCTATCTGACGTTCTTCCAGATATATCTCTTTGTTTTAAAGTTTTTTCCAAAACTAATCTCATTATTTTTCCCAATATAAATACATACATCAAAGCATATATTATACATGAATACCACGTTTGGTACTGAAACATACAAGTCCCTAGTAAACACATTATACATATACATGCCCAAAATCAATCCCTAATACAAAAAAACTATGGCATAATATATATACAAGATGTTCCAAAGACAAATACTAAGAACTAGATCGACAACAATCTCAAAACTCCACAACGGAAGCCTTGCCACCTCAAAAAGCCAAGATAGTAAGGAAAGTCAAACAACTTTATCCTTACCCTTCGCCGAACCTGTGGTACCTATAATATAATCAACAACGTGGGGTGAGATACATCAAATATCAGTGAGTTCCCTATCTTATAGGTCTTCTCGGCTTTACAAGGTTCTATCACACCTAACTCAATTAAAAAGGGAATGGAAGTGACTTTGAGTACTCATACACACTACATGAATCCTTGTTCATGAGCCACTTTAACTCACAATATCACTAATCGATAACCTTACCAAGGCATCCCCTTTTCCCGTCCGCTTCTACATCTAGAAGTCGACCAGAGTCATGGATCCTTGTAGTTACTTGGCATACAAAATGGATTCGGAAATAAGGGACATATTATCACCTTAAATCGTCACTTCACACGGCCCGTACACCGTCACAAGTCTCTTTACCCATAGGCTTCATTCGTACTACACACGGGAATCAAACCTGCCAAGTAATTGTGCCCTGTTTCAGAGGAGCTCGAGACCCATGAAACACACTCACATAAAATGGTTATGATTACGTGATCAAACATATAAATATGATTGTATTCGACAATCACAAGGCCACATCCGCCTTAAGACCGCTTTTGTCTTTTCACAATATAAACACAATAAAACATGATCCATACTAGTGTAATTATTTCCATACCATTCGGTAATAGACGCACGCCTCAGCCCCTCACGCACGAGCGTCGTCATTACGTTACTCTATAATTTCCAAATCATTACTAGGTTCCAACATAATTCATGGTAATATTCCTCACCCTACCTATTTCATATTTTAACATGCATATACTCTCAAACATGTTTAACAACAAGAGGATAAGTAAACATAAGTCAATTACATAATGGAAACACATAATTCAACATATCACAAAGTTACACCATTCTGGTTCCCTCCGATTTATTTAATCGGGCATCAAAATTAGTGTTGTTTACTTCCATTAGATAGAGTATTTTCATAGCTCTCTATCGGTACCAAGAACATTCAAAACGAATACACGAAACAAGAGTTATGAATTTTTTAGTAAACAAAATTATTGAGAAACAGCCAGATTCGCCTGGCGAGTAAGGATTTCGCCTGGCGAATCCCACTTCGCCAGTGCTTCGCCTGGCGAACCTGCGGCGAACCCTTATTTTATAAAAACACCAAAAGTTCCAGTAGCTAACACATTTCTGTCTCCCCCTATTCGCCTGGCGACTTGGGATTCCGCCTGGAAAATTCCTTCTCGCCAGCACTTCGCCTGGCGAACCTGTGGTGAGACCCCATTCGCCAGGCGAGTTCTGATTCGCCTGGAGAATCGCACCAGAAACAGAATTTTTCTGCTGCAGGTTACATGGTTCAAAACCCCAAAAATTCAACTTTTCCAACCCAAACCAATGTCCAACAATCAAACAAGTATCACCAATATTAATATGCACATTCCGATTATACTACGCAATTTATATCGATTTCTAACCATTAGATTCATGATTTTTAGCAAGTTTACTCATTTTCTCACAAAATCTAACCTAACTCTAAACTCAAGAAACTCTACACTTAAAGCATCTATCTAGAACCCACCTTGAATAGAGGATGATGATGAAGAAGATGAGATGATTTGGTGAAGAATTAATGATGATTCTTGATCTTGAGTTCTTGAGGTTTTCTCTTCTTTTTCCTTCCTTCCCTCTTCCTTCTCACAAACTTCTTTCTATCTTTTTCCTTCTTTGCTTCTAAGTGTGGAAAAAGGGTGGAAAGGAAATGATATAGCACAATATCATTAATTAGTAACACTACTAGTTGTCCAAAAAGTCTCTAAAGCTCCAATAATTAAAACCTCAGAGTCAAATAATATTAATTTGATTTGCTCTGAGCTCATCAGGTTACTCTAATTATTTTATCCAGTAAATTCTCAGAGTAAACCGGAACCCAGTTGATCATAATAATATTATCTAGAGTAAAATAATTTACGGGGTATTACATCCTCCCCTCCTTAAATATAAATTCGCCCACGAATTTAAAATAATTACCCGAAAATATGAGGATAAACTTCTCGCATCTCCGATTCCAGTTCCCAAGTTGCATCACCCGGATGCGTCTCATCCCACTGGACCTTAACAAGAGGAATATCTTTATTCCTTAACACCTTAGTTTGTCTTCCTGTGATACGACTCGGTTGAGGTTCGAACGTTAAATCTGCTTCTATCTCAATCGTATCTGGTAGAATTGGCTGAAGAGGATCTGGAATAAACTTCCGAAGCTAAGACACATGAAAAACATCGTGCATTTCTGACAGAGAAGGCGGTAAGGCTAATCTGTAGGCTACTTCACCAATGCTTTCTAAAATTTGATACGGTCCCACGTATCTTGGACTTAACTTCCACGACATAAACGGTCCTTTCAATCTCAATCTCGGAGTAACTTTCAAAAACACATGATCACCCTCATCAAACTCTAAAGGTCTCCTCCGGTTATCCGCGTAACTTTTCTGACGATCTTGTGCTTGCTTAACTTTATCACGAATCATCCTAATCTTTTCCGTAGCATCTTGGATAACCTCGGGTCCCAAAATTCTATCTTCGCCAACTTCCGCCCAACACAATGGCATCCTACATTTCCTTCCATATAAAGCCTCATAAGGAGCCATACCAATACTTGCATGATAACTATTGTTATAAGAAAACTCAATCAACAGTAAAAGTTATATCCAATTTCCTCCACTTTCAAGCACACAAGCCCTCAACATATCTTCCATTGTTTGTATTGTCCGTTCCGTCTGACCATCCGTTTGCGGATGATTTGACGTGCTCAACCACAACTTCGTTCCCATAGCTTGTTGAAAAGCTCTCCAAAATCTTGAAGTAAACTTTGGATCTCTATCCGAAACAATACTAGAGGGAATACCACGCAACCTTACAATTTCCGAAATAAACAATCTTGCGAGATGACTCGCCTTGTAGGTAGTCTTTACTGCTAAGAAATGCGCAGATTTCGTCAACTGATCTACAATCACCCAAATAGAATCATAACCACCTTGGGCACAGGGTAATCCCACTGCGAAGTCCATAGAAATACTATCCCACTTCCACACTGGAATTTTTAACGGTTGTAGTAAGCCACCTGGCCTTTGATGCTCAATTTTCACCTGTTGGCATACTGCACATTCCGATACGTACACCGCAATATCCTTTTTCATACCAGACCACCAATAGTTCCTTTTTAAATCTTGATACATCTTCGAAGAACCAGGATGTATAGTAAAAGCACCCTTATGCGCTTCTTCCAAAATCCTTCTTTTCAACACAGCGTCATCTGGAACACAAATCCTTTGATTAAATAAAATGATTTCGTCGATAGCCCGCATGAAACCCGGTTGAACTAACACTTCTTGTAACTTCTCATCCAACCCTTGTCCTTGTTGGATTTCTTCCCTAAGAGTAGAATTGATATTCAAATTCCCCATAATTACACAATTAGAAGTCCAAACAAATTGAAGATTGAGATCTCAAAACTTTTCCAATAAGGTATACTCTAACATCATCAACTCGGCATTATGTAACACTTTCTTGCTTAATGCATCCGCTACCTTATTCGCTTGACCCGGATGGTACCTTAGTTCCAAGTCATAATCTTTCGAATACTCCATCCATATCCTTTGACGCATGTTCAACTCCTTCTGATCAAAAAGATACTTTAAGCTCTTGTGATCGCTGAACATCTCAAAATGCACCCCATACAAATAATGACGCCACACCTTCAGTTTAAACACAACTGCCGCCAATTCCAAATCATGTGTTGGATAGTTCTCTTCATGAACTTTTAACTGTTGAGAAGCATAAGCCACCACATGACCATCTTGCATTAACACACCTCCTAATCCCATCTTTGATGCGTCACAAAATACCTCATATGACTTACTAGGATCAGGAGTAATCAAAACGGAAGCGGTCGTCAACCTTTCCTTCAACCTCATAAAACTTCTTTCACAAGCCGAATCCCGCTCATATGAGCAATCCTTTCGAGTAAGTTTCGTCATTGGTAAAGCCAATTGAGAAAAGCGTTTGATAAACCTTCTGTAATAACCAGCCAATCCCAAGAAATTTCTAACTTTAGAAACATTCTTCGGTCTCTCCCAATTAATCACTGCTTCAACTTTTGATGGATCTACCGCTACACCTCCCTGAGATATGACGTGACCAAGAAAATTAACCTCCGACATCCAAAACTCACACTTTCTTAGCTTAGCAAAAATTAGTCTCTCTTGTAAGATGGATAAAACGATTATTAGGTGTTCTCCGTGCTCTTGAGGATCACGAGAATAGATAAGAATGTCATCAATGAAAATCACCACAAATTGGTCCAAATAAGGTTGAAATATCCGATTCATATAATCCATGAAAACTGTCGGAGCATTCGTTACATCGAAAGGCATTACTAAGAATTCATAATGACCATAACGGGTTCTAAATGCGGTCTTTGGTACATCTGAACTCTTCACACGAATCTGATGATAACCCGACCGTAAATCAATCTTCGAGAACACACAGGCTCCTTTCAATTGATCTAACAGATCGTCTATCCTTGGTAATGGGTATTTATTCTTGATGGTGACCTTATTCAACTGACGGTAATCAATACACAACCGCATTCCACCATCCTTCTTCTTTACCAACAACACTGGAGCTCCCCAGGGCGAAACACTGGGTCGAACAAAATGCTTAGCCAACAACTCTTCCAAATGATCCTTTAATTCTCTTAATTCAAGTGGTGCCATCCGATACAGAGAAACAGATATTGGAGTCGTTCCCGGTATCAGGTCGATAGAGAATTCCACTTCCCTCTCCGGAGGAAGAGAAGTGACATCCTCGGGGAAAACTTCCGGAAACTCACAAACTACCGGAATACTCAAAACTTGAAAGTTGCTACTCTCCTCCTTAGTGAGAATCAAAAGAACAAATTTTTCCTCCTCAAATAAGAAATTTATCATTCCAACCGTACCTTCTAAAATAGTAGTCAACACATCCTTCGGAGTAGCCTCTACAGATGGAATAATGATTAGCTTTTCTTCATAACCGATAAAAACTGAATTAGCAGAAAGCCAATCCATTCCCAAAATAGTATCCACTTTCTTAAGCGGTAAACAAATTAGATCAATCTGAAAGACTCTTCCATCCACAGATAAAACACAATTTTCACACATTAAAGGCGTTTCAACTATCTCATCCATGGCAGTAGTAACCACCATGGGTGGAGACAACGGAACAGCTTGCAACCTAAGTCGCTTCACACATTGCATCGATACAAAAGAGTGTGTGGCTCCACAGTCAAATAACACAAAACAAGGACGTCCATTAACGAAACACGTACCAGCAATCAAAGAGTTGTCACCCTTTGCTTTCCTCGCATCCAAAGTATTAACTCGGCTGATATTCCTTTCTTGCATTTGATTCCTATTTTGAGAACAATCCCTCGCCATATGGCCCACCTTATTACACTGATAACACTTTATTCCTCCGAAATTGCATCTACCAAAATGTACCTTGCCACAAGAACGACACACAGGAGGTGCACTATTCCTTGAACTTTGAACTTGCTTCCCTTTGAAAGCTTGTTGTCTCGGTATAAATTGTTGATTAGATCTTCCACAATCACCTTGATTTAACCTACTCAATTCCCCTTATGCTTGTACTTTCTTCAGGCTATGTTCTGCCACGTAGCACTGCCTTAACAACTCGACATAGCTAGTGAACTCTCTCTGAGACACGCTATGTGAAATTTCAGCCCTCAAACAAAAAAGAAACTGATCAATCTTCCACCTCTCGTCCGGAGCATACATGGCTTGTCGAGAATAAGCAGCCATTACCTCAAACCTCTCAGCATATGCGGCTACAGTCAAAGTACCCTGTCTCAACTGTTGACACTCGAATTCCTTCTGAGACCTTAAGGAACTTGGGAAATACTTCTCCATAAAATTAATCTTGAACTGCTCCCATACCTTAGGTACCTCTTGAATAGTCATCAAGGATGAGGCACCCTCCCACCACCTCATGGGAGGACCCTTCAGCAAGTGAGAAGTGAAAACCACCTTATTTTCCTCACTACACTGGACTATTAAGAAAATTCTCTCCATACCGGCTATCCACTCGCGAGCCTTTACCAGATCTAACCCTCCCAGAAATTCTGGAGGATTCATACAGATTAAATCCCTAAAGCTTCCACCTGTAGCTTCTGGAACAACAACTGGAGGATGCAGACCCCCAGCCATTTGCTATAGCATTTGTTGCATAAACTGATTCTGTTGTTGTTGCATTTGCTGCAGAAACTGAGGCCATGGAACATTTTCCTCGCCGCCTGGCGGATTAGTCCCTACCGGAGTGGTTCTGGGTCTACCACGGTTGTTTCTGCGCCCGTCGGCCATGTTCCTAAATGTCATACAGATAGGATTAAGTTGATCAGGCTCAATACCATAAATATAACAAGTAAGACCAATGGCGACACAATGCATATGAAACGGAAAAAAAATACTTATACTATTTCATGGCTAGGTCGAGGATACGACCTGCTCTGATACCAACTGTAACGGCCATATATAAATACATACATCAAAGCATATATTATACATGAATACCACGTTTGGTACTGAAATATACAAGTCCCTAGTAAACACATTATACATATACAGCCCAAAATCAATCCCTAATACAAAAAAACTATGGTATAATATATATAAAAGATGTTCCAAAGACAAATACTAAGAACTAGATCGACAACGATCTCAAAACTCCACAACGGAAGCCTTGCCACCTCAAAAAGCCAAGATAGTAAGGAAAGTCAAACAACTTTATCCATACCCTTCGCCGAACCTGTGGTACCTGTAATATAATCAACAACGTGGGGTGAGATACATCAAATCTCAGTGAGTTCCCTATCTTATAGGTCCTCTCAGCTTTACAAGGTTCTATCACATCTAACTCAAGTCAAAAGGGAAGGGAAGTGACTTTGAGTACTCACACACACTATATGGATCCATGTTCATGAGTCGCTTTAACTCACAATATCACTAATCCATAACCTTACCATGGCATCCCCTTTTCCCATCTGCTTCTACGTCTAGAAGTCGACCCGAGTCATGGATCCTTGTAGTTACTTGGCATACGAAATGGATTCAAAAATAAGGGACATATTATCACCTTAAATCGTCACTTCACACGGCCCGTACACCGTCACAAGTCTCTTTACCCGTAGGCTCCATTCGTACTACACACGGGAATCAAACCTGCCAAGTAATTATGCCCTGTTTCAGAGGAGCTCGAGACCCATGAAACACACTCACATGAAACGGTTACGATTACGTGATCAAACATACAAATGTGATTGTATTTGACAATCACAAGGCCACATCCGCCTTAAGACCTCTTTTGTCTTTTCACAATATAAACACAATAAAACATGATCCATACTAGTGTAATTATTTCCATACCATTCGGTAATAGACGCACGCCTCGGCCCCTCACGCATGAGCGTCGTCATTACATTACTCTATAATTTCCTAACCATTACTAAGTTCCAATATAATTTATGGTAATATTCCTCACCCTACCTATTTCATATTTTAACATGCATATACTCTCAAACATGCTTAACAACAAGAGGATAAGTAAACATAAGTCAATTACATAATGGAAACACACAATTCAACATATCACAAAGTTACACCATTCCGGTTCCCTCCGATTTATTTAATCAGGCATCAAAATTAGTGTTGTTCACTTTCATTAGATAGAGTATTTCCATAGCTTTCTATCGGTACCAAGAACATTCAAAACGGATACACGAAACAAGAGTTATGAATTTTTGAAGCAAACAAAATTATTGAGAAACAGCCAGATTCGCCTGGCGAGTAAGGATTTCGCCTGGCGAATCCCACTTCGCCAGTGCTTCGCCTGGCGAGCCTACGGCGAACCCTCAATTTATAAAAACACCAAAAAGTTCCAGTAGCTAAGACATTTCTGTCTCCCCTATTCGCCTGGCGACTTGGGATTCTGCCTGGCGAATACCTTCTCGCCAGCACTTCGCCTGGCGAACCTGTGGCGAGACCCCATTCGCCTGGCGAGTTCTGATTCGCCTGGCGAATCGTACCAAAAACAGAATTTTTCTGCTGCGGGTTACATGGTTCCAAACCCCAAAAATTCAACTTTTCCAACCCAAACCAATGTCCAACAATCAAACAAGTATCACCAATATTCATATGCATATTACGATTATACTACACAATTTATATCGATTTTTAACCGTTAGATTCATGATTTTTAGCAAGTTTACTCATTTTCTCACAAAATCTAACCTAACTCTAAACTCAAGAAACTCTACACTTAAAGCATCTATCTAGAACCCACCTTGAATAGAGGATGATGATGAAGAAGATGAGATGATTTAGTGAGGAATGGATGATGATTATTGATCTTGAGTTCTTTGGGTTTTCTCTTCTTTGTCCTTCCTTCCCTCTTCCTTCTCACAAACTTCTTTCTATCTTTTTCCTTCTTTGCTTCTAAGTGTGGAAAAAGGGTGGAAAGGAAATGATATAGCACAATATCATTAATTAGTAACACTACTAATTGTCCAAAAAGTCTCTAAAGCTCCAATAATTAAAACCTCAGAGTCAGATAATATTAATTTGATTTGCTCTGAGCTCATCAGTTTAGTCTAATTATTTTATCCAGTAAATTCTCAGAGTAAATCGGAACCCAGTTGATCATAATAATATTATCCAGAGTAAAATAATTTACAGGGTATTACAATGTTCTTCCAGATATAACTTCACTTATATGATGCTCTTCCAGATATGTCTCTCTGTTCTGATGTTTTTCCAGAACTCTCTTTGTGTTTATCCGATGTTCTTCCAGATATGTCTCTTTGTTTTGAAGTTCTTCCAAAACTTTATCCGATGCTCTTCCGGATATGCCTCTTTGTTCTGATGCTTTTCCATAACTCTCTTTGTGTTCTTCCGATGTTCTTCTGGATATGTCTCATTATTTTGATGTTCTTCTAAAACCAATCTGATGTTCTTCCAGATATGTCTATGTTTCTGATGTTTTTCCAGAACCTTTTTAAAAACTCATTTTGATGTTCTTCCAGATATGTCTCTTTGTTTTGAAGTTCTTCCGGATATATCTCTTTGTTTTAAAGTTTTTTCCAAAACTAATCTGATTATTTTTCCCATCTATGATTCTTTTCTGATGTTTTTTCAAAATCTTTTGTGTCTATCTAATGTTCTTTTGGATATGTCTCATTTGTTCTGATTGATTTTCCAGAACTCTGTTCATGTCTATCTGATGCTTTCCCGGATATGAATTTTCTCATCTGATGCTTTTCCAGATATACTTTTTGTTTTGACGTGCTTATCTGATGCTTTTTCGGATATGTCCATCATTCTGACAGTCTTCCAAAACTTGTTCCCATACATTCAATGCTTTTCTGAATGTCTTCTTAAAAATCTTCGAGTTTGTTTCCCTTTCGGTCCAATGCTTTTCTGGATGTCTTCTAAAATATATCCTAATCTTTTCTTTCCATCCAATGTTTTTCTAGATGATGATGATATATTTCCAGAGTGCTACATTCAATGCTATCTTGAATGTCTCTGATGTCTTCCTCGTTCAATGCTTTTTTGGAGGTACCCGATTAGTTTTTCATATTTCATTCAATGCTCTCCTGAATGTCTCTGATTGTTTTCCTGACATCTCTAATATTTGCTTGTTTTCCATATTCCATTCAATGCTCTTCTGAATGTCTCTGATGCTCATGTCTGCTTATGTTCCAAAGTTTCATTCAACGTTCTCATGAATGTCTTTTACATTTATTACTATTCTTTTCCAGGGTTGTTCAATACATTTCTGAAAACTTCTGATGACTATAACCTTTTTCCCAGTAAAGTTGCTTCTGCTTTCTAGATGTTCCACATTAAAGTTATTTGCTTTCTTAGAAGTATCTGACATATTCGCGGATCTGGTCTCATTCCACATCTAATGCTTTTCTAGATGTTTCTGATATGTTTTCCAGAGGGTGATCCTTCTTTTGCATCTGATGCTTTTCTAGATGTCTGTATCTCCGTTCTAGGGTTTATCCCTCTCTTTTCAAGAACTGCTAAATACTCTTTGTCACCTCTACAAAATTCCACAATATCTGGCATCCCTAGTAAAACTCTGTCTTGTTGGTCTGTGTTATCATTCCATACAGTGTTCAAATTCTTTCATAACATTACATTACATATCATTTCATCTGTATTCACGGTCAAAATTCTAGGGACTTTGATATTTAATACTCTTATACCTCGAATATCTGAAAATCTTTGCTATTCATACTTTCAGATCTAAGAAGATTAAATAGGGACATCTGTCATACCCTAAATTTTGACCCCCTCATTTTAATTATTTTCAGCCATCTGACTGCACTTTCACTCTGCATCATCTACATATCATATCATATATTTTATCATGAATATTGTATGAATTATCAGTTAGAATGAACGTGTTAAATTTTCAGGCATTTTGGTCAAACTAAAAGTCAACAGTGCAAAAATCCGGTGTACGGGCAGTTTTTTAAATCGAATTTGCCGATGTTAATTCTTAATATATTTTTCGCGTACTTTAACCTGGTGAGCTTATTTTATTTTTTCAGCTATTTTTTGGTCGCTTTTCTGACCCGTCTGAGCTTTTTTATCGGGTAAAATCAATTTCAAATTTTGACAAAACGCTGTATTTTTTCAATATGTATATTTATTGCTGGTCGCTTTGGTGTGGTCATTTTATTTTTATGGACACCTCGATACAGACAATTTTTATAGTTTTTTACCGATTTCGGTTCCGATTTTAATTAATTTTATTTTTTCCATGTATGTGTAATTATATTATATTATTATACTCTAATAATAATAACAACATTTTATCTTAACAATTACTGCTATATAATTAAATTAAATCATATGTTTACTATTATACTGATTGAATTTTATATTTAACTACGGGTAATCTAATAATTAATTACGATAACTTTTTTTTACTTTATATTAGTTTATCAATTATATTAATTACGATAACTTTTTTTTACTTTATATTAGTTTATCAATTATAAATAATTTTTGTCTCAATTTTATTTAGTACCTAAATTGTGTATTTGTACATTTAATTTTATATAATTCAAAATTTGATTATGAAATATAATAAAAATAATTTTCATTTATATTAGTTTATAAAACAATTTTTCAAAAGTAAAATGTAAAACTATTTCAAACAAGCCCTTAGTCTTTTTTTCTTCATGTTTTTCTTCATATCACTCACACAATTCACTTCATTTTCACTAACTTCAAATTTTCATCATTCAATTTTTCAACATTCCAACTATCATAGTAATTTTCAACACTAATTTCATCATTTCTTTACAAAATTTCAAACTAAATCATTCATTTTTCATAATTTTCTCCATTCAATTTTTTTACATTCAACATTCAAATTACTATATCATTTTTATCACATTTTTCTAACCTCATCATTCACTTTTACCACATTTTTCTTCATTCAACATTATTTTTTCAACATTCAATTTTCTTATTCAAATTTCATCATTATTTTCAAACTTTGTTTTTCTATATTCAATCTTCTTCATTCTACATTCAAATTTCATCATTTTTGGTTACAAATTTTCTAAATCCATCATTTTTAATCTTACACAAAATTATCACCATCTTTGATTTTCTTCTCCATTATGCCATGCCATACATCACATTTTCTTCACTATCAGACTATGTTTTCCTATAAATAGCACTCATGTTTCTCACTTCAAATGACACCAAAACAATTTTACAAAACTTGTTTTCTCACATTCTCTTCTACAACGCATGTAACATACTTCATACATAATATTAAGGTTCTCTCTCTTCTTAATTTACCTTTTATTTAATTTTTTTATTTTCATTTAATTTTATATTTATATATATTATTATTTTTATTATGAGAAATTAGGTTTTGTTTGGCGGACTTAGTTTAGTATGCCCATATATTTTTGCTAATCTCACTCTTTATTTTTACAATACTAGAATGACCCATTTAATTTATTTATTTATTTCAATTTCTTATGATTTGTTTAATTTAATTTAGTTAAATTTGTTTAATTACTAAAATGACTAAAATATTTTAATTATGTTTAAGATGTTAATTTCTTTTAAAACTAGTTTGTTGATTATTAATTTCATAATTGATTAATTTCATATACATGCTAATTTCTTTATTGAATTTATCTTAAACATTTTTATTTCTTTGATTTCAACTTGTTATTTTGTCGAATTTTAATCTTTGTGATGTCATGCTTATTGATTAATCTTGATTCTTTTCCTTGATTAAATGCTTTTAACACGATGTTCTTCTGTATATATTTTTACTTACATGATGTTTTCCCATATATGTATATCTATGATCTCACGATGTTCTTCCGTGGATGTTTATTTATGACACGGTGTTCTTCCATGTATATTTTTACTTACATGATGTTTTTCCATGTATGTATATCTATGATCTCATGATGCTTTTCCGTATATGTTTATTTCTTTCACATGATGCTTTGCCGTGTATGTTCATTTGTTCCGTGATGCTTTGCCACGTATGCATGTTCCCTTAGGATCTCTTAGTTCAAACTTAATTTTCAATTAGGTTTGAATTAAGGTAGGCATTCGGATGTTCATCCAAGTATGATAACATTATGGTAGCATTTCCCTTTCAAAACTTAACCTTAAGTCCATCTGGCATGACAATATTAGGTTAGATTTCCCCTCTCGCCAACGTGCGATCAAAACTTTCTTTTCTGTAGTTTGCACCCCTTAGGGATGAACTACGACCGCTCTGATATCTCAAGATCCCGTTGAGAATACATAGGCATAAGATCGTGAGATCTTAGCGAGCAACCTTTTCTTTTTTTCCACCCACTACTACGAAAAACCCATTTAACAACGGTTGGAAATGACATATAATGACGGGGGCGAAGGTGTTGTTATGTAGAGTGTTGTTGTATATGAGGCACGTACAATGACGGTCTGGGAAACGTTGTTGTATTCCAGTATGCACGCACCATTTCACGACGGTTAGTTTAGTCAACCGTTGTGATATACTAAACTGTGATCTGGTTCGATTCTCAGCAACAACATTTTTTATTTATATTAACGTTTGACATACAACTACGAATAGGTTTATAACCGCTGCCAAAAACAGACTGTTTTAAATATAAAATTTATCTGCGTATTAAATTATTCCCATAATTTATCCTGTCAAAACAGCTTCTGTTTACATGCAAACACAATATGTGCATCAAACACAATTCTTCCTATATTTTATCCTTATAAATGAATCAGAGAATTTACATCAAAAGAAATTTACATCAAAAGCTAAATGAATAAGAGAATTAAACTGCTAACATTGTTTAAATCAAAAGCCAATATTATTGATTTCATTATGTGCATCAAAAGCCAAAACTATTGTTCACATTATGTGCATCAAAAAATGTTGCTGATATATCATACAGCAGGAGCAGAACCCTTAAGCTCATTGTGGATATACACTCAACGTTTACGAAGATCCACAAAGTCCTCAAGGGGGAATGGGGTTTCGTCGTTAAACATCTACATAAAAGCAAAAAATTGAAGATATATTATGCATGATAATAATTCAATAGTCAACTTATATATTAATATATGTAAACATTTTATGGCATATATTACCGTATCCCATGAATCAATAGTGCCGACAAGAACGATGTTTAACATGTGTTTCATGATAAAATACCCACACTCGTAACTCCCGTGTTGTTTCCTCTTCTACAAATTACATGAATATAAAAACATGAATACAACCACACATGCATGAATGTAAATGAAATAAACAGGTAATCGGGCCACTTACTTTAAGAGCAAGTTATGTGGGTTTTTTTTCTAACATTCCTCAATATATTAACTTGCTCCACAATACTGCACATTGAAAATTGAATTAAACATATTACATGATAAACTAATTACAATTAATGCCAAAGAAAATGATATTAAACAAAGACACTTACGTTAATACAAGATCTTTCATTGGTTTGTGGAGTGGATCGTGCAAGGAACACAGTAATGTCACCGTATTTGTCCTAAACGATATTACGATCAATTGCCAATGACCACTGAATGAACACGAGAATATATATATATATATATATATATATATATATATATATATATATATATATATATATATATATATATATATTATTAGTTGTTACTAAAACAAAACTAAATATAGAATATAGAAATAAATTACAACAATACTAACCTACATAGAATTGATGCAAGGTAACATTCTTTTCCTCCGTCATTTAGCCGGCTTTTCAAGTACTTTTCTCTGATATTTTTTTCATTATACGCCCAAGCAATAAAACTTGGGTCCAAGGTTCCATAGGTACTTGATTTATTCAATTCTATACAAACACGGTGAATGTACCTAAATGGTCAAAGAAAATGAATAAATTAAGGGAGAAAATACAAAAAATTATAATGTTCTATAATGACATGTATATTCGACTATATACTTACGTGCACCAAACTTGCAAAATAGATATGTCAAGCCACTTATATCCTGCGAGAAAATCCCTCACATCTTCAGGAGTGTAATACACTAAATCCAATTTTGGGCAATGTTCTAGCGGGAGAGTTTGCGCAAGGTCTGTTGTTGAAATGGAGTAGTATAAACTTGTTATTTCATTTGGACTAGGGTCCAATATCCCATTGCGGTTATCTACAGGTGGGGGAGGGGCTGTACAATTACTCCCTTTTGTAGAAGCATGATTTACGACACTTCTACTTGGAGTTTGATCATCACCAACGCAACAATAATCTTCATTAGTTCGTTGTTCGAGGCTTTCACTTAATCTCTACATCATAACATTCAATTAGAACATAAAACAAAAATAAGCACAATATATTCAATTAAAACATATAATATATATCATACAAAAATAAGCGCGATTTACGACACATACCGAATACATCTCTTGTAACCTTTCCACTTCTTTCTTCCTTTTTTCCCTCTCCTCCTCAAACAACCTCCTTTGCTCCGCCAATTGCTTCTCAACATTATCAATCTTTTGCCGTTGAGCAAGAAATGCAGCGGTTTCGGTGCTTCTTCTTTGAGATCCAAAGTATGACCTCAAGCCGACACCATCTCCAACACCACGGATACGGCCTCCATGCTCAGCTGTTCCGATAGCTTCGACTAATATGTCATGCCGTGCTTCCGGAACAAATGTGCCTTCATGGGCCGCCACAACCAAGTTATCCTACACAACATGAGCAACTTACATAAGCAAACACATTTAAATAACAACTCATGAGCAACTTACATAAGCAAACGCATTTAAACAGAACATATACTTACAATTTTCTCAGCAACTACTCTTGAAGCCTCAGAGGTGTACTCTCAATTAGGTCTTAATCGAGCCCTCTTCCATTTCTCATGTCTTGAAGGTGGAGATGGAATGTCACCATCTCCTCCTTCTTGTAGTTTTTCCTGCAGGATCCTCTTCTCAAGTTTCCTGTAACCCCCACGAGACAATCTATGGGGGTACATGTTTTTCGCCTTGTTTTGAATTCCTACTTCGCTTTTAGCCCGTTATTAACATAGTGAAAAATGTGTATGATTAGTATCTATAACTCATTAGCATAACATTATAGGTTATATAAGACTAGTACTAACCTTGAATTCCTCAGAACGACGTTTCTTCACAAACTTGTGCCACACCTTCGATAAAAAACTATACCGAATCCATGGAGGTTGAAGACCGCTCTTAGGCTTCGTAATGTAGTCAGCCGTGACTTAAATCCCCTCCAACGAACACCGACATAAGTTATCCACTTTCTTTTCAATTTTGAGTCATCGGTAAACTCAAAATTCAACTACATTAAATCAATATATAAGTATGAATTAGAAACTATAGGTAGTGATATCAAATATATGAAAATTATAGTATGAAATACCTTAACGTCTGTCCATATGCTGTCTTTGACATTACCATCCACTTCTCTCCAATCATCAATCAGTATACTGACTTTGCTACGTGCAAGGAACGCAACATAACTCCTAAAAGTAGCATAATGTGGACAATCCACTAATCTGTAGTGCGAATCAAACTCGATCGGAATTTTTGCACCAGATGAGTTGCGGACTGATGTGACTTGGGGCATCATTGTTGAAGATGGGTAGAAATCTACCTGAGTGAATCGCACACTCAAAGATACAACAGAGTCGCCACCGAACTTTATTTAGTCCCAAAGGACTGGGAAAATATCGATAAAACCCAGGGGAAGAGAAACGGGAACGGGGGGTCGGTTATGCGAAATGAAGGTATTAGCACCTAAGAAATGGGTGATTAACCAAGAGAAGGTGATTAACCCAAGAGGTGCTCAGTGATTAACAGACGGACTGTGATTAACTGAAGAGAAGCAAGCATTGGTGTTTTAACTGACAGACAGTGGTTAACCAATCAAGGGGAGAGGAACCAAAGAAAAGGTTGCAATCTGGGGAAGTGTCGGTTGTTTAACAGAAAGATTGTGTTTAACTGGAGAAAGGAATAGAAACTCTGCAAGGGAATCTAAATACAATGATTGATTTCAAGAGGAAATGAGTGATGGAACAAAGAGAGATTGCTAGCGCAAGAATACTGATCTCAACCAAGAAGGATGGTGATTGATCAAGAGGAGAGATTGAAAGAGATATGAGTGATCAAGGATCGAAAAGGATCGCAAAGAGAGAAGAGTAATCAAAGATCAACTCGACTGGGGAAGGGAAGCGCACCACCTCCTGGAGATAGAGATGACTAAGCCAAGCACAGGGTCATTCGTCCCCTACCTGAAATAGTCAGAATAAGAGTAGGAATTCTCCCTTCTCATTCCTTCCCTAACACACACAGGGTGTAATACGGAAGTTGAACCGGACAACACAACCGCTCCAAGTTGTACAGTGCTCATGCGTAGAGAAACGGACAGCATAACGACTTCGATTTGTACAGTGCTCCGATGCAAGGCGCAGCGCGAAACTCCAATTCCACAAGGGGATCGAAAGAAAAAGCTCTAAAGGAGGCCTAAAGAGAGGGAAAGGGAAGATTGATTAATCAAAACAAAGTTTCGATCAATTAATCAAGGTAGAAACATGCTAACAACTTTCTAAAGAGAATGAAAAGTCATTAAAGCAAAAAGGGGTGAATTATTGATTATACAAGATTAAGCTTATCCATGGAAAATAACCTTAATGCAAGCTGAAATGAAAAGTACAAAATAGTGCCAAATGATCATCAAAGTGTCACACAAAATCATGTATCATGTAAACAAAGATAGTGCAAGAATTGCTATGTTCATACAATGCTAAGAACATGAAACAATTGAATAACCGAAAATGTGCATCGAAAGTTCATGAGTATGCTTCAACCAGAATTGAAATGACATTTAGAACATCCATAAAATCAAGCATGATAATCAATGGGAGTTACAATGAGGAAAGCATAGCAAACACACTTGAAAATGCAAGAAAATAGCAATTTTGTTCAGTGTTAACCGGTTACTCACCATGCGTTAACCGGTTACTTGCTTGAAAATTGGCGTTTTTGGTGAAAATCGAACTGAGTAACCGGTTACTCACCACGTGTTAACCGGTTAACACTGACCAGTTTTGAAAAAAAATAGAAAAAACACCTTTTCAAAAGTGGTTTTCAACACATAATCACTTATGCAAACTACCACATGCTAGGAACTGAAATTGTGCACGAAAATTGAACTTGAAAACAACAAATAAACAGAGATAGAATCCACTAGTACGATTAAATCATGGATCAAACAAATGCAAAACCAAATCACACACAACAATTATCGACTACATTGCGAGCGATACGAAAATGTGCGAAACGGTAAAATTAGTTAGATCTACCAACCTACAAGCCGGAGATTTGGCTTGGTGAATGTTGCAAAGGACTCTTGATGCAGAAAATCAAAGAAAACCAGAGGAATCTTCAATTTGTAGACGAACCGTATCGAAATCGAGCAAAATGCGATAAAACTCCAAAATGCGAATTCGAACCGTTGGAAGTTGCAGCAACTACTCAAGATCATTCCAAAAGCTTAAATAACTCCAGAAATCCAAGTGTAATAGCAAGAATGATGAAGGTTGAGCTCAAGAAATAATCACTTTTGATGTAAAAGTGATTATCCTTCAAAGTAGAAATGAGCTTTGGTGAGGTTTTGGAAGAGAATTGAGATGAAGATGAAAATGTAGTAGAGAAATTCAGAGAGAATGTGGGAGAATGGAGAGTGAAATGGAGCAAAATGGTTGAAGGTCCTTGAAAATGAGTGAAGGTGAGTTTATATAGATTTTAGGTTTGGAGTGTGAAATGGTTTGGAATTTGGTTTGGAATTAGCTTTGGGTTCGGAACTAGGCTAGGAGTTAGTTAGACTTGACTCACCGAATCAAGGCGGTTAACTCGGTTAGTTAGAACCAACTCGGTACCAATCCCAATATGAGTTTCAAAATCCAAAGGTTGACATGTTGGTGAATTAAGTAACTTGGTGCACTTGAATTAAAGTGATGCATTGGAATAAATACACTTGGGTTGAAATGAATAGTGTTGGAATATCTAGAGAAATCTAGAATGTTCCACACACTGCTAGAATCAAGTAGAACCAAAGACCAAGGAGAATGCATGGATGCTGTCCAAAAAATGCAGCAGGAATTGCAATTTTGCACTGAGTAACCAGTTACTCACCATACGTTAACCGGTTACTTCAGTCAATTTTGCCCAAATTTGCTTTAAAAAGGGTGTTATGGCTCCGGTCCCGATTTTCCACCTTTAGATTTGATGAATACAAATGGAAACCTTTATTTTGAGCTTGTTTTGATGAGGTGATGACCTTGTGAGGATATGATTAATCGGGCTTGAAAAACCTGAATATCCTGCAACAAGAAACACATGAAGAAGAGTGCGAATGCGTATGCTAGCGATGCGAATGCTTATGCCTATGCAAAAAGGCAAAAGAGGGAGGTCAAATTTCGGGTTACGACAGGTGCCCCTATTTAATCCGCTTGGACCTGAATGTACGAATTGCGCCAGCTTTTCGATGATTCAAGGTAAAAGGGGATTAAATAAAAGAGTAGCTCGAGCATTTGGCTGACGGCGACAAAAGAAGAGTTGAGAGTGTTTAAAGGTTGATAAGTGCAAAGTTTGCTGAAAATCTGCTGGGAGATAAGTAAGGCAAAAAGAGAGGGAGTATGATCGATGCATATGCTATGTATGCATTTCTACATGATGCATGATATCATGCAATGCAAAGGCTCAAGACGAGGCACAGTGAGAAGTGATCAGGTAGAAATCGTAGCAAAACGACTTCGACATCCTTGGTCGGGTAGAGAACCCGCAAACGAAGACAATCTCTGCTGGAGAAGACAGTTCACAAAGGACGATGATTCTGTCGGGGAAAGAAACTGAGAATATCTCAGGTTTCTAAATCACCATGGCTGTCCCTGTCCGGGATGAAAAAACCAAATTAATTCTTCCTACCAAGACTGGCTCTGTGTGGGGAAAAGAGATGCCTGAATCATGTTGACTCAACTGAGGAGAAACCACTGCTGCTGGTGACAGATAGTTCCTGATCATTGGAAATGATGCACAACCCTTGCTGGGGAAAAGTGAACAAAGATGTCTTTGCTGGGGAACACCTTGGTCACCTGCTAGGGAGAATGATGACTCTGCTGAGGAACTGCTGAGGAGACAACAACTTCTTCACTGAATCAAAACATTGTCGGCCAGGCGTTAGGCTTACCAATGGATATTACCGCTCACCCTGCAGGGGTTACCAGTAACACATGCAATGTATATTGCTTTCTCGACTGATTTAGCTTTTTATTGTTCTCAACATTTTTTAGTATTATGTGATCACAAATAATTGTTTATTTTGCAAACAAAATACTGGGATGAAAACAAATTGAGATAACAAAGAATGCATTTTATTGAATGTGAAACTTTTGTACATAAGGTGTGTACAAGGATGCAAAATCCTTGATGAGGAAATTTACAATAAAATTGAAAAACAAATGTAAATGGCAAAGGGAAATCATGCTCTACATTGATTACAACATTGGCCACCATCCACTGTAAGTCTTGGTTCCAACGCCTTGCCCCAGTTGATGATGATTGGACTGCTCTGTTACCGTCTGAGGTCTAGCCATGAAGAAAAGAGGCTCAAGTGTTCACAGTCAATGCCTTTATCCCTAATTTTTTCCTGGACATGTCTTCATATTTTTTTTCGTCCACCGGGATGCCCATTTTTGCCTAAGTCGCCCTTTCGGGTTTTCAACTTAGCGGGCTATTATTGTTTTTCATTGTCCCTAACTTTTGCATGGATATTTCTTTTTTTTGGTCCATCGGGACGTCCATTTTTGCCTAGATTGTCCTTGCGGATGTCAATCTAGCGGACTCTTATCCATTTTTTTCAGGCATAATATTTTTTGACTGTATCGGAGTTCACGGGCGATGGCAACTCCTCCCCATCCATTGTGGTGAGGATCAGGGCTCCGCCTGAGAAGGCCTTCTTAACAACAAAGGGTCCTTCGTAGTTGGGAGTCCACTTGCCTTGTGGATCTGAGTGAACAGGTGAATATTTCTTGAGCACGAGTTCGCCTTCGCAGAACGTTTGAGGGAGAACTTTCTTGTCAAAAGCTCGCTTGAGGCGTCTCTGATACAATTGACCGTGGCAAATGGCTGCTAGGCGCTTCTCTTCGATGAGATTCAGCTGGTCGTATCTGGATTGAACCCATTCGGCTTCATCAAGACCTGCTTCCATGATGACTCTGAGCGAAGGAATTTCGACTTCGATGGGTATAACAGCCTCCATACCATACACAAGTGAGTACAGAGTTGCCCCAGTAGAAGTGCGAACTGAAGTTCTGTAACTATGCAGTGCAAAGGGAAGCATTTCATGCCAATCCTTGTAAGTTTTGACCATTTTTTGGATAATCCTCTTGATGTTTTTGTTTGCCGCTTCAACGACGCCATTCATCTTGGGCCGATATGGTGAAGAGTTGTGGTGTTCGATCTTAAATTCTTGATCATCATGTTGTTATTCAGGTTGCTTGCATTGTCCGTGATAATGCTGCTAGGAATGCCATAGCGACAGATTATCTCTTTCTTGATAAATCTAGCAACCACTTGTCGTGTAACGTTTGCGTAGGAAGCAGCTTCAACCCACTTGGTGAAGTAGTCGATAGCAACTAGAATGAATCGATGACCGTTGGAAGCCTTCGGCTCGATCATTCCAATCATATCTATACCCCACATGGAGAATGGCCAGGGTGAAGTCAAAACATTCAATGGAGTTGGAGGCACATGGATCTTGTCTCCGTAGATTTGGCACTTGTGACATCTTTTGGCAAAGTTGTAACAATCTACCTCCATCATTGTCCAGTAATACCCAGCCCGAAGGATCTTCTTAGCCATAGCAGGACCTTTAGCATGTACACCCTCGCAGCCCTCATGTATGGACCTTATGATCGTGTTTGCTTCGTGTCTATCCACACATCTGAGCAACACGGAATCATAATTCCTTTTGCACAGTATACCACCACTTAAGAAGAACTTGGCGCAAAGCCGCCTAAGAGCCTTCTTGTCAGTGATAGTGATACCCTCGGGATATTCCTGTTTATCCAGATATCTTTTGATGTCGTAGAACCAAGGCTTGTCATCAGACTCATCCTCGATTGCTAAACAATGTGCTGGTTCATTCAAGTGATCAATGCGGATATGAGGAGCTTCATTCTTCCACTTGACCTTGAACATGGATGCTAAAGTTGCAAGAGCATCAGCTAATTGATTTTCCTCTCTGGGAATATGATGAAAAGTAATCTCATCAAAGTAAGGAATCAACTTCGCTATGTGTTGTTGGTACGGAACCAGCTTGGAATCCCGAGTTACAAAATTCCCTCTGACTTGACCGATGACCAAGGCAGAATCTCCGTAGACCTCAAGAATCTTGATTCTCATGTCAATTGCCGCTTCCATGCTATAGATACATGCTTCGTATTCAGCCATATTGTTGGTGTATGCAAAGCATAATCTGGCAGTGAAGGGAAGGTGAAAACCCGTTGGAGAGATGGGGATAGCACCGATTCCACGACCCTTAGAATTTGAGGCACCGTCGAACACGAGCATCCATCGTGCCCCTGGTTCGGGTCCTATATCAGGATCTAGAGTCTCATAATCTCTGATAAACAGAACATCCTCATCGGGAAAGTCAAACTTCATCTGTTGATAACCCTCTATAGGTTGATGAACAAGGTAGTCAGACAAGACGCTCCCTTTTATTGATTTCTGGGTAACATGCTGGATATCATACTCAGTTAACAACATTTGCCACTGAGCAATCCTTCTAGAGACAGCAGGCTTTTCAAATATCTACTTTATCGGATCCATTTTGGATATCAACAAAGTAGTATGGCAAATCATGTATTGTCGCAGGCGTCGAGCAGCCCAGACCAGAGCACAACAAGTTTTCTCCAAGAGTGAGTATCTGGTCTCACAATTAGTGAACTTCTTGCTCAGATAGTATATTGCATGCTCTTTTCTGCCAGTGTCATCATGTTGACCCAATACACATCCCATCGATTCATCGAGAACGGTGAGATACATGATTAAAGGCCTACCAGGAACCAGCGGTACTAAGATCGGTGGTTCTTGCAAGTATTGTTTTATTTTGTCAAATGCTTCCTGACAATCATTATTCCATTCAACCGATTGATTTTTTCTTAGTAATTTGAACATTGGTTCACAGGTAGCCGTCAAATGGGAAATGAACCTTGAAATGTAATTGAGTCTGCCCAGAAAGCCACAAACTTCTTTTTCTGTTTTGGGAGGCGGCATGTTCTGAATTGCCCGAACCTTATCAGGATCAACTTCAATGCCCTTCTGACTCACAATAAAGCCCAATAGTTTACCAGATCGGACTCCGAAGGTGCACTTCGCAGGATTCAACCGCAGTCTAAACTTTCGGAGTCTGTCAAACAGTTTCTTCAGATGAACCAAATGATCATCTTCAGTTCTAGACTTGGCAATCATATCGTCCACGTAAACCTCAATCTCTTTATGAATCATATCGTGAAAGAGGGTTGTCATGGCACGCTGGTATGTTGCCCCTGCATTCTTTAGACCGAATGGCATGACTTTGTAGCAATATGTACCCCATGGCGTGATAAAAGTAGTCTTCTCCATATCATCTGGGGACATCTTGATCTGATTATATCCTGAAAAACCGTCCATGAAGGAAAAGACAGAGAACTGCGCAGTGTTGTCTACCAAGACATCAATATGAGGCAAAATAAAATCATCCTTCGGGCTTGCTTTGTTGAGATCTCGATAATCCACACACATTCTGACTTTGCCGTCCTTCTTGGGAACTGGGACGATGTTGGCAATCAATTCAGGATATTCGGAAGTGGCTAGGAACCCAGCGTTAAGCTGCTTCTTTACCTCTTCCCTGATTTTGAGTGCCGTGTCGGGTCTAGTCCTTCTGAGCTTCTGCTTGACAGGAGGACATCCGGGCTTGAGTGGCAAGTGATGTTCAACGATGTTGGTATCTAACCCAGGCATATCTTGATAGGACCAGGCGAAGATATCAACATACTCTTTTAATAACTTGACTAACTCGGAGTGTACATGCTTTGCGAGGGATGCGCCAACCTTGACTTCTCTTCTGACCTCATCACTACCAAGATTGACAACTTCTACTGGCTCTTTGTGTGGCTGAATTTCTCTACGCTCGTGCTCAAGGAGCCTTTCCAGTTCAGCCAGTAATTCACAATCTTCCTAACCATCTTCTTTGGCTTGGTTAATTGGAATTCCAGAATTACAACGGATGTTTGCCATGTTGTTATCAATGCTTTTATTAGTTCTGCATGTTTATGAATATGTTTAGAATGAGCTATTTAAAAAGGTGAAAAAAGAAAAGAAACTTTTGCCATTTATTTTGTGAAAAGTAAAATAAAGAAATAAAATAGAGCATGATTTTGAATGCAAAATTTTTTATTTATTGATCACATAATATTGCAAAAGCGTGAGGCCCTTTACTAGCTATCCACTCGTCTCGGCCAAGGACGAGGGAATGAAAAAGCAAAATGCATTACATGTTATCTGGGAAAACCACAGGAATCACGGTAGATGTCCAATTGTTGAGCTTGAAACCCGACGGACATTTGCGCACAAATCTTGAAGTCTGATTGCTAGGACTAGCATCATCAGCAGCTGCCACGATGTCACCTTGTTGGAAACCCGCGCTGTGGAACTTGATAAAGTTGTATTGCTTCCGATCAGAGGACCCAGATTGACGACCAGGATGATAGCCCACTCCAAAACGATTATGCTTCTCAACCACATCAATCACGTGCCCCTAGCCTGGCAAGGCACCTCTATCGATGGTCTCTTTAGCACTCTTAACAGACGTTAAAGTCAAATGTGGTGATCTACTTTGACTAGTTGAAGCAGAGCTGACATCTTCGAGCTCGAGACACTGCAATGACACCTCAGCTATGCCTTCTCCGGTCTCGACGTATCAAAAAGATGATAACTCGCTTACAATCAAATCCTCTTCACCAGAGATGATGACAAGTTGATCGTCAAACATGAATTTCAACTTATGATGTAGAGTGGGGGTAACTGCCCTTGCCGTGTGGATCCATGGACGACCCAAAAGGCAACTATACGCTGGATTGATATCCATCACTTGGAAAGTAATGGTAAACAGATGCGGCCCAATGTTGGTGGGTAAGTCCACTTCTCCAATGACCTGTCTTCGAGAACCGTCAAAGGCTCTGACAACTAAGGCACTTGGTCTCATCTCGATTCCTTAAACTGGTAATTGACTCAATGTGCCCTTAGGCATCACATTGAGAGAAGAACCAATATCCACTAGAACACGAGATAACAGGATGTCTGTGCAGGTTACAGATATGTGCAGTGCTTTATTGTGCACCGTTCCTTCAGGAGGTAATTCCGATTCATTAAAACCCAAATACCGACTTGCAGTTATATTGGCCATAACATCATCAAATTCGATGACAGATATATCTTGCATAACATGGGCATTGTTCAACACTTTCAACAAAGCTGATCTGTGCGCAGGCGAGCTCATAAGTAAAGATAAAATTGAGATCCTCGAGGGCGTCTGACCCAGCTGATCCACAATTTTAAAGTCACTTTTCTTGATCAGCTTAAGGAACTCTTGATCATCAAGGGTCTCCTTGTTCTTTGAAACATCCTTAAACGGGATAGTCGGTATTGGAACGGCAGTGGATGCCCCTTGTTGGACCATAGGGGTTGCTAATGTGGGTGTCTCCTTAGAAGAAACGACAGTTGGAATTTGAACAGGCTTTGTAGTGACCTTCGGAGCAAACACTCGTCCACTACGAGTCATACCCCCCCAGCTGTAACATTCACGATCTCTGATTCATCGAACCTTATCTCTTGACCCCCAGAAAACACAGAAGACCCATACTTCCACGGAACCTCCTCAGAATTCTGATACGGAAACGGTTTTGGCGGGCAAATAACGATGGGTTGCACCTTCTTCTGTTTGGGGATTCCACAGAAACCTTCCTATAGACAATGGTGAATGGCTCAATGGCAGCAACTTCCTTGACAGGTTTAGATCTGGCAAATTGCACTTCGCCACAGTTCATCAGAATCTGGACACAACCCTTCAGCCTTCAACACTGGTTGGGATTATCGTCACAAATTTGACACTTACCATGCAAATCTTTCAACAGCCCATGTTCCTTCAATTTCTTGAAAACCACAGCCATCGGGGTCTTTACTTCGTCAACATCCATAATCAGTTCAGCCGTTAAATTATCCCCAATCATGTTAACTGTAGGTCCACCGTGATCCGGCAACAGATTATTCTGAATGTTAGGTCCTTCCTCAGCGAAAGTCAGAACCTTCGTATTAATGAGTTCTTGGACTTTAGTTTTGAAAACAAAGCAATCCTCTGTTGCATGTCCTATGTATACAGCATGATAAGCACAAGATGCATTTGGGTTATGCTTTGGGCCAAATGGAGGAATTGCAGGTGCAATCTGCTTGGGGACAATTGCCCCTTGGTGAACCAAGTAGGGAAACAATTCCGTGTACGACACCGGAATTCTATCAAAATTTGGGCGCTTACGGTTTCCTTGATTGTTGTTGTTCTGACGGTTCTGATTCGGTTAATTTTTGTTATTTTGTTGATTCTGTTGCTGATTCTGAGCATTCTAAACTGGTTGTTGCGGATGATACTGATATGGAGGTTGTTGATAATGTGCAGCAGCAATGTACGGATACGAATAGTACGGCAAGGGAGCCATGGGAGCTTGATACTGAGGAGAAACTTGAGCTGTCACAGCGTTGGCTTCACCTTCCTTTTTCTTGGAATGACTGTTCTGAGATTTCCTAGTGGCCGGCTACTGGGAAGCAGCTCCAGGAACCTTTCCAGTTTTCAGACCGTTTTCATTCTGTTCACCAATCGTCACAACATCAGCAAAATTCGATGAAGAAATACCCACCATTTTCTCATAGTAAGACCCTTGCAAGGTACCCATAAAGATGTCAACTAACTCATTGTCAGAAAGAGCAGGTCACACACGAGATGCCATCTCACGCCATCTTTGTGTGTAGCGAGCGATTTTGGACGCGGTTCTTAAGTGCTGGTCACTCTCTGCGGTTTGAGCTTACTACACGTCGATTCATTTTTTATCCTATTGTGAGATGAATAAGGAAGGGAAATAGATGTGTCCAATAAACCCTGCTTTGCATACTGAGTTTAAACAGCGGTCTGTTAGGTTACGAATGCTATCAATATGGGGGGCCCTTTGTACTGGTTATTTGTATTTTCGCCAATACAATTTTCTTTCTTTTTATCTTGACAGAAGGTTTCTGGCAGGGAACAAGGATTAGGATGTTAGGACTGATGCTTTTTGATAGGTATGTGAGAGTATGGGATTTTGGTTTTTTGTTGATTGTGCTCGCTAAGATCTTTTCTTTCGATCTTATGCCTACGTATTCCCGTTTACCGAAACAGGGAAATCAGAGCGTTCGTAGTTCCTCCTATTCTATGGGAGGAAATGGGTGTTTTTGGTGTCTTGTTCAAAGCCCAAGACATGAAGCAAAAGGTGATTTGTATCTTGTTCAAAGCCCAAGATATGAAATTGAAAAGTCTATTTGTATCTTGTTCAAAGCCCAAGACGTGAAGCTAAAAGGGTGTTGTCTTTAGAGAGAAATTGTCATCTCTAAAGAGGGGGTTGTATGTCACAACTGTTTATAAAGGAGAATTACTTTAACCGGGATTTGTGAATTCGACAATGCCATAATTTCCTTTAAAGGAGGTTTTAACCTGAAGGAGAAGACTTTAACTCAGCGTAGAGCAATGCTATCTTTCCTTAGGAATTTCTCATGCTAAAAGAGGGACAGTGGCATGGATGTAAATGATCCAGAGGCTTGCCGCTTCAGCAATTAGATGAAAGGGGAGGAGTTGTTGATGTTTGTGTACTGTGAACGAGGCACAACTTTGATGCTAAAAGGTTGATTGGATCAACCAGTGGTTTTCTTATACAAAGCCTAAGAGGAGGCTATTATGTGTCTCGTACAAAGCCCGAGAGAGAGGCTAAAAGGTTTTGACCCAACAATGGAGCCTTTTGGTATCTCGTATAAAGCCCGAAATGGAGGTTATTTGACTCAACAAGAGAGTTTTTTGTATCTCGTACGAAGCCCGAGATGGAGGCGAAAGGGGTGATTGACTCAACGAGGAAGTCTCTTATGTGTCTCGTACAAAGCCCGAGAGAGAGGCTAAATGTTGTTTGACTCTGCTGGGGAGGATCATTGTACAAAGCCCAAGAGGAGGCTAACTTCACTGGAGAAGTATCATTATACAAAGCCTAAGAGGAGGCTAGGGTAATAGTTTCAGTTAAGTGACAGGTCCAGTATACTGATTTTAAAGAGAAAATCAGTTCTTATATGAGCAACACTGTACTCATGGATTTGATTCAAGGACCCGGGTTATTCCTGTTCTTTAAAGAAGCGGGAAATCCGAAGGTTATTGAGATTGTCTGAGTCTGCGGGTTTCCTTCCTATTTAACGAAGGGGTCACTTGAGAATGTCTTTGAGACTCAAGGAAGTTAGACTGTCCAAGTCTAGCGGTTCACCTTTTGTACTATGCTTTGAGAAACAGTAGTAGACTCTATGAAAGGACTGTTCTATGGAGATGATTAAGTTCTGTTCCTATACCTCTAGGAGGTCGTCGGGACAATTTGTACGAAGCCCAAGAGGAGGCTGGAAACTTTTAAGAAGCCGATCGGTCCTTGTACTAAGCCCAAGAGGAGGCTATCATTCCCGGAGGAAGATATTATTATACGAAGCCTAAGAGGAGGCTGGGGATACTTCTAAGAAGCCGCAGGGTCCTTGTACTAAGCCCAAGACGAGGCCGATTGCTTTTAAGAAGCCCGTGGGTCCCCAAACCCCGAGAAGTTCAAGGCAATGCTATTCACCGAGAATAGATCAAAGTCAGGAAAGTCCGAGAATTTGGAAGAAACTCAAGAGATGCCATTCACGGAGAAAAGATCATCTCTGGGGAATAGAGTTTCTTGACAATTGCTTTTAAGAAGCCTGTGGGTCCCCAAACCCCGAGAAGTTCAAGACATGCCATTCACCGAGAATAGATCAAGCCAGGAAAGTCCGAGAATTTGGAAGAAACTCAAGAGATGCCATTCACGGAGAAAAGATCATCTCTGGGGAATAAAGTTTCTTTGACAACTTCTATGAGTAATAGTCTATGAAAGGGTTCACTGAGAATGCTGCCTTTCATATCTCCATATTGTTTAACCCCAAGAGGAGGGAAGACTGTGTCTGGTAATCCTATGGGGATCTAGTTTAGACTATTTCTAAGAGTGATCAACGGGCTTAATACTAGACGTAGTTGCCGGGGAAACTCTAAATATCTATACTATTATTATACAGTTGATATGAGTTTATGAAAGAAGACTTACAGTGAAACAACCCCACAATACAGTTATATGTATATGAAAGCGGTAAATGAAAGTGATAACCACTTACTCGGTTGTAGAGCTTCCATGCTGTTTAGTTAGTTGTTCAACAAAGAAAGATTGAAAACGACAGTATATTCAAAATCAAAGGAGAGAGTGCTTTGAAAAAAAAATTTGGGACTTACAGCTCAAGGAGAGGCCCAGGGTTTTATCAGTGAGCGCTGTAACACCTCAAAATTTGCCTTGTTGTTTTTAGATAACTGGCTTAGGTTTCTTTTCATTTCTTGCATTTGCATTGTGCATAGCATTTGGTTCTTAGCATGGGATCAAGGTATTTGGTTCAACTCAAAGGCAAAAGCTTCTTATGAGCTCCATAAGCTCCTCACATCCTTATATGGTGGCCCAAGGGTATTTCAATGAGGGATTCTCCAAGTGGTTATATCAAGGGTTGGTGTCCTTACACTGATGACCAAAACTAGGGTTTCATGGTTAAGGGTCCTAAGCTCAAGGAGTTGATTCAAACCTTTCACCAAGGTTCTCCATATGTCAAAACAAGTCTAAGGATGGATTTTGAGCCAAAAATTCACCATGGAAGACCTCAGATGATTCAGTAGCTTACAGATGAAGTAATCAGTCAAACTGGTCAACTGAAAAGTCAAACTAGGGTTTTGAGAGATCCTCATCATGGTAATCAAGTCAAGAGACCTTTGTTTGGTCTATGGAAGGCTTTCATGATCACAATTTGCAAAATTCAAGCTTTGGTAAAAAGTTGCTAATTTGGGAAAGTGACTTGTAATTTCAAGTTACTATTTTTGGCATATTTTCAACCAACTTTAACCAAACTTTTCATGATCAAAAATGCTTCAAACGAATTTTTGTCCAACACCAAAGTTGTAGATCTCTTTCTCCTCTTTCCAAAGAGTGGTGGATCATGATCATATCATTTTTGGATCAAGAGTTATGGGCATTTGAAGTTAGAGGGCATTTGGTGTTCTACCATGCATACCATTTTGACATAACTTGCAAGTTGCATTTTAACTCACCAATATGGCTTCTAATTGTTCAGTTCACCTCACCACACTCCAATGTACCTCATTTAGCAGCATTTTGAGCCAAGAATTGAGTGAACCCGTGGGTTACATGTCCATAATTCATCATTATGCAATTTTGCAATTTCATTTGGAAATCACAATTCAGTTACTTTCCAACCCCAAGATCAATCCAAAGGTTCTCATGGCATCAAAAGGAAAGCAGTCATGCACTTTTCATGAAGAATGCACGAGTAGAATACCTCATGTGCACAAACTTGCAAATTTGCAAAACAGCCCAAAACTCATTGCTCTCAAGTCCTTGAAGATTAAAACCCTAAACAGTAGCATTGGCACACTATATAAGCTAACTCACACGAATTTCTCAGCAGCTACCATTCATTTTCACCACTTTTCAAAGTTTTGCTCTCAAGTTTCTCTCCTTCGATTCTCCCAATTCTTCAAGTGTCTTCCATTTTTTTTGTTTGGTTTGTGATCAGTGGAGCATAAGGAAGAGAAATCCACCATTATTTTGAAGTTTAAGCAAAGAATTTATCAGTTGAGTTCAGATTTTCAACTCTCGGATTCAAGGATTCAGGCCAATTTGAAGGTCTAAGTGCATTTATTTTGCAATTAGACGGTTTAAGGAGTTGATCTGCAGCTTATCTTGGAGTTTCTTGGTGATTTTCCAGTTCTGCAAATCTCAGGTGAACTTGAAATTCATAGCTCTAGATTTGATTTTTGTTGTGTGTTTAATGTTCATCTTGATGTGTTGAGTTCATATATGTATTTGGAATTGATTTTCAACGTGAATCATGGCTGGAATTTAGATCTGAAGTTTTCAGATCCAAACTTGTTTCGTTCGATTCGTGAAATATATGCATGCTAAATGATTTTGAGAGATATATTTGTGATCTACGTGAGTTGCTGATCATTTTGATGTATGATTTGTTGTTTTTGGTTATGGTTTGAAGTTTGGTGACCGGAGAGTGGCCGGAGAAGATGACCGGCGCTTCTCCGGCCGGTGAGGGTTTAATTAGGGTTTGTGGTTTTCCAGATTTATTCTCATGCGTTGGATTGTGATTAATTTTCCAGTTTGATTCTCGTGCGTTGGATCTTGATTATTTGGTGTTAATTAATTTAATTAGGGTTTAAGGGATCTGATTAAGTCATGACCGTTGGATTTCATTTAATTAGTGAATTTGAATGTGGACCATTAGATCGTTGACTTTGCTTTGTTTGACTTTGAGCGTGAGCCTGTGGATCTGGAGACTTTCCCTTGTTTGACTCAATCTGAGCCGTTCCTTATTTCTGAACGTTGGAATGCATTTGGGCCTCTTTTGCTGTTCACACCCCCGTTTCTGAGCCCATGACCGTTTGCACGCATTTGGATTCATTAATACACCCCTGGCTTCATTTTATTTCTTTTTTATTTTCTATTTTCATACCATTTCATAATTAATTTTTAAAAATACTTGCATGTGCTAAAAAATTCCAAAAAAATTAATCATTCCTCCTCATTATTAAAATTAATTTTTCACATTTTATTTTATTATTTTTGCATTAAAATTGCATTAAAAATTAATTTTCCAAATTGTTTTCTCTCATTTGCATTTCTTATTGCATACTTCATGTTGCATTTTTTATTTCTCTCATTTGGAAAGTGATTTGATCCTGATTCTTTTTGGGTTGTGTTCATAACATGTTGAAGTATGTTTGAGATTTTTGGTATGATTTTTAGGTCCCTTTTGGATGACTTTTGATGTGTTGCTTTGAGCATGAATGTATGAAATCCTATTGATGCTTTGACCTAATTGTTGATTGACTTTGGTTCTGATTCATTGCTTGTGGATTTGATATGTCAATTATATATGTTTGAGATGCTTGAATACTGAATGACATAATTTTTGAGGCATGTTTGTTATTTCTTTGAAGCATGAGCTTTAACTTGTCCAATTTGTGAATATATGCTTCATGTTTGGTTTGCTTGGTCATGAAGGCACTTGTGCCACAATTTTAGGTCTTGTTGAGGGATTGATAGCATGTTTATTGACTTCTGGTTGTGATATTTGAATCTCATCTTTGCATGTTTGATGTTTGCCTTTCACTTTAAGTCATCTGTTTCACAAGTATGAATCATGTTTCACTTCACTTCACTTCACTTCTTCTTTGCTTCCTAATTGATTGTGAAAGTGTTTGTGTGACTTGAATGTTGTTTGAAGATCATGTTTAGGCACATATTTAGGATTGTGTCACTTCTGGACTTGGTTTTCTTTGTGAAATTTTGACTTGGTTGCTTTACATGATCACTTCTTTTTCATCTCACTCCTTCTTTAATGACTTGAATGGTACTTGAGTGACTTCTCCCTTTTCTTTTTGATTAATTGTGCATGGTTGATAGTAGAGGTCAGTAGGACCATTAGGTTCTGAACTTGATGTTTGATTTACTTTAGAACTTGTTTCTTTATGGCCTTATGCTTGTTTGAGTTTCATTTTGTCATATGTGAATACTTCTAACATTTTCAGGGGCAAATGGTAAGTTGTTTGAATGTGGATATGCTTCCACATTTTACTTTCTTCCTTTACCTTTTAAATTTCATACTTGTGTTTGAAGTGAGCTTATGCCACTTGTGTTTCACTTCTCTTGCTCCTCCTTCTCTTTCTTTTTTTTTTTATCCCTCGAGTCACAAGACTTGTTTAAGTCTTGGATTCTCTCCCTTTAGAGCTACCTAGTCCAACTTAATTTTTGATTAAGCTTGGAGTAGGATTAGCATTAGGTTAGGCAGTCGTCTCTCCTAAACCTCACTAACCATAGGACATCCATGCATGATAACATTAGGACTCTTAGTTTCCCTGTAGAGTTTCCTTTTGTGTCGCTTCTCTTCTCATCTCAAACTTCTTGAACACACTTAATAAAATATAACGTATATTGCGCTCGAGCCTTAAGTGTAGGAAGTGAAGAACGAGGGGTCTCCTCTCCTCTTCTAGGGTGTTTAGCATACGTCTCATTCGGGGGCGATCATGCGACTCACTCGTTCCCGCATGGTAGACTTTGGTGCAATGTAAGTTACGAATTAACTCAAAACACTTCTGTCTAAAAAACACCAAACCAATTCAAATATTTTTTATCCTCCGGGATTGTTGGGTTTCAAACTTCTTTTTTTCGTGAAAGAGCTCGTCGCTCACGTAAAAAACACTTACCTACCCGTGGTCGTACCCACGAACTACGTCAGCTCTGATTCCTCTCTCTCGTCCGATTGAGGATACGTAGGCACAAGACAGCGATTGTCTTGGCGAGCAACCTTCCCCCACAGTTCCCGTCCGAACTACGTTGACTCTGACTTTCCCATTGCACTGAGGGAGTACGTAGGCCTAGGACAACGATACCGTCCTATCGAGTCACTTCTTTTTCTTTTCTTCTTCGTTTCTCCGTTCTTTCCGTTCTCGTTTCTTCGCCGATCCAGTAGCAGTGGAGCTCCAGATGACGACACCCTTTGATGCAGACAGCAAGCGTGGATCCCATCGAGTACGATGGACGTGTTGGGTGCTAACACCTTCCCTTCACGTAACCGACTCCCGTACCCGTTCTCTTGGTCGCGAGACCATGTTCTTTCCCTTCTTTCAGGTTTACGCAGTGTTTCCTTTCCCTCTCTTGGGATAAATACACTTTGCTGGCGACTCTGTGTTCTTTTGCGCCACTCTCGCGTTTGTACCGTTGGATGCGAATCTTTTCGGGAGCGACAGCTGGCGACTCTGCTGGGGAAATGAGCTTAATCTACGCTGGTCCTTCCCCTTTAGCGAGTCGATCCTAGCGCTTGTCTGTTTGTTTTTGGTGGGTGTTTCTATGGTGCTTTACTTTGTTGTATATTACTGTATTGCTATTTACTGTACTTTTACTTTAATGCTTTACTGTTTTTATAGCTTTTATTGCATTTCATTTATTACTGTCATACTGGATATTGTTGCGCTGTTCTGCTGCTGGATTTGCTGTTTGCAGGGTGGGTTGGATTCATGAGAGAAAAGCCCAATACCAAGGCTTGAGCATACACCTATGATTAGCGTGGAAAGTAGTGTGACTTGTTTGGCATTTGGCCAGACGAAGTATACATGAAAATTCCACATCCAGACGAGGTTTTCTTGATAATATTCTGTCCTGTCCATTTGGGGCAGATGATGGAATATGATCTGGAAAACTGTCGACTCTGGCGACCATTCCCGAGGACTCAGTTGCGGCACTCCTCCCGAGATGTGACAGTGGCAGACCACTTTCTGTGGCAAACCCATTGCATATTCTTGATCCGAGGACCCAATGCTGGGAACTTGCTATAGGATTTCCCTTTTGTAGTGAATCAGTGGACGACCTCTTTGATTGGCGATAGCATTGTATCCTTCGGGCTGAATGTGCTATTGCTTCTCAAACCTCTGAAGCTGAGGATCTTTTGTTTTGGAGAATCGGTTGAGGCCTCCTCTTTTGAGGATGATGCCAAACCAGAAATGGTGAACGTATCATCCTTTCTAGACCTGAGAGCCCGGGATACTGAACATCCTAGTACCCACATGTGAGAGGGGATGGGTGTTTGCAGGTTTGCAGGTAACCGAGACCTTCAACCTACCTGGTTTCTGGGTTTCTCACCAGTGCACTATTATTATCCTGGCATTCTGGCAGTTTGATTGGGCTGTTATTCTAGATTTTTGGGTTTCTGGTTTTCTGGGTCTTATTCAATCAGCAGAACAGCAGCAGTTTGAGCATTTTGGATACCTTGATCCCATGCTTGCATTTTGCATCATCTTTTCGCATTCTGACATGTTTGTTCATTTGTAGGGTTGCATCCTAACTTTGATTCCGGTTGTCTGAAGACTGTCCATGATGAGCATTAGCGCTGAAAAAAGAAAGAACATCATCCCGTACAAGTTCCCAGAGCTTCATCTAGATGCTGTGCACAAGATCTCGGCTATGGCAAAACCTGAGGTATTGGCAGATTTCAGAGGAGAATATGGGAGGATTCTGAGTTTCGCCCGGAATGTTACCAACTATGAGTTCAGGGCTCTGCACACTCTGGCGCAGTTCTACGACCCTCAACTTCGATGTTTTCTGTTTGCTGATTATCTTTTGGCTCCAACGTTGGAAGAATTTGCTCTTATTCTGGATGTTTCAGTCAAGGAAGGAGTTCCCTTCTATCCTTCTAAGGAGTTTCCTGATTTGGAAAGGGTTGCTGCTACTTTACGTTTGGATCAGTCACTGTTGAAGAAAAATATTGCTAGTAAAGGGGGTTATCAGGGTTTTCACACGAAGTTTTTGATCGAACAGGCTGCTACTTGTGCTAAGGCTAAGTGTTGGTCAGTGTTCAATGCAATTCTGGCTATGTGTGTTTATGGAACGGCGTTATTCCCTAATGTGAAAGATTTTGTAGATGCACATGCTGTCCGCATATTCACCACGAAGAATCCGGTACCTACCTTGCTTGGGGATCTGTATTATTCGATGCACTATAAGAATGAGAAAAGGAGAGGCGGACCTCTTTATTGTTGTGCTTCAATTTTCTATAAGTGGTTTGCTGATCGTCTTCCCAAATCTGGGGCATTCGAAGACACTAAAGGAACTTTAGATTGGGCAAAGAGGTTAATGGGGTTAAGGGCCGACAACTTAGTTTGGATCAATCGTGATTTGTTGGGCCGAGAAATCCTGGTTAGTTGTGGAGGTTACCCAAACGTACCTTTAATAGGAAGGAAGGGGGGAATTAACTACAACCCCATTCTTGCTATTAGGCAATTTGGGTATGCTTTAAAGGAGCCGCCAAAAGGCCAAGATGTGCAAGAGTCTCTATTTTTGGGTGAGGAAGCCAATCTGGAGGTGTTGAAAGAAGCTGCAAACGCTTGGAGAGATCGCCATAAGAAAGGAAAGACTTCTTTTGGAAAGTGTAATAACAAAGCTTTTCGTGCGTATGAAGACTGGGTTCAGAGCAGAGTAGAAAGTGTACTTTTGCCATTCTGCAGGGAACCTCCTTCTTACCCTTTGCTGATTGAACCCCCAACCATGATTGAGATGGAGAAGTACAATCAATTATGGGCTGAAAAGGAGAAGATTCGAGAGGAGAACCGTGAGTTGCAAAAGGAAATCTACCAGTTAAAACATGAGCGAGGTGAGGCTGTTCATATTGCCAAGCTGAAGACAGAACGTCTCGCTGAGAAAGAAAGGGAGCTGGTTGAAGAGATAGCAGCTAGGAAAAGGGTAGGACAAGCTCTAAAAGGCGTTTGCAAGACTCTCAAATCCAAGAAGGATGACTTAGCCAAGGCTTGGGCGAAGATTCGCAGGTTCAATGCTTACCGAGATACTGCAATCACGGCCAACAAGCAGAAAGAGGATAAGCATTTGGAGCAGATTGAGAGTCTGAAGGTGAAGCTCAGGAAGAAGGACGAGGAGATCTTGTCAGGGACGTTCCGAAGACACGCAGTTGAGGAACGGCTCAAAGGAGCCATAGCAACCATGGAAGAGCTGAAAATACAAGCAGGAGTGAAAAGGTCTAAGTGGGAGTGCTCTAGCTCGGGCGGTGGCCCTCATACGGTGCAAGACCCTTGAAGGGAACTTTACTCAGTAGTTTGTATTTTGTTCTTTCTTTGTATTTTGGGTCACCACCAGAATTGTTGGCTGGGACCTCTGCTTATTTTGTTTCAGGCTATTTTTGGTACCTTGGGTTGTAATTTCTGACAGTGATTCATTCTGATTTATATGAGCAGCAGTTTCATCCTATTTCACCTTTAAACTGGAATCAAGGGGTGGATCACCCTGCAAATATACAAACATGTTTGCATTTGCATTTGCATAATCATAATCATTTTTGCATTGCAGGTTATCTTGGTTTCTCTGGTTTTCTTATGCTCTTTCTTTCTTTCAGTCAGGATTGATCAACCAACTCATCGTTATTCTACTCGGCTCAATCAAAACAGAGTGATGGACAAAGTTCAGGCAGATATGGCCGCTATGCAAGCTCGCATCGACCAGTTCATGGAAATGATGCAGGGTGTGGTGCAAAGTCAGAACGAGTTTAGAACTCTGGTTCAGCCGTTAGTGGCGCAGGTCGACGAAAATGGTATCCTACACGGTGGTCTTATTAACCGTAATATCCCTCCGGGCGGAGTTGGTGCTGGTGGACAGGGCAGAATCCCTACAGTGGTTGGAGAGGGAAGTACTGTTCGGGCTATCCATGGCCATCATTTTGATGATCAGCAGGACGATGTGTTCTCGGTCAGGAGTTTAGATGCTGCCATTCCCGTGATCAGTGATGAAAGAATCCGTTTAATCGAAGCTCAATTAAAAGGAGTGGTGAAACAGGATGATTTGGGGATTGATTTGGACAACCTAGGGTTGGTCCCTGATGTTGTTATTCCACACAAGATTCAGATTCCTACGCTAGAAAAGTACAATGGCTCTACTTGCCCAAGGACTCATGTGAAGGCCTATACCCGGAAGATGGCTGCTCACGCTAAGGATGAAAAGTTAATGATGCACTTCTTCCAAGACAGCCTGTCTGGCGCGTCTTTGGAATGGTACATGGGGCTAGAAAGCAGAGATGTTCGTACCTGGAGAGAGCTAGCTGCAGCTTTCATCAAGCATTATCAGTACAACACGGACATGGCTCCCAACAGAACTCAGCTGTTGAGCATGTCCCAGAAGAATGATGAGAGTTTCAAAGAATACGCGCAAAGGTGGCGTGAATTGGCAGCTAGGGTGCAGCCACCAATGCTAGAGAAAGAGATGCTAGATATGTTCATGGACACACTGCCTAAGCACTACTATGAGAAGCTTTTGCCTTGTTCTCTAGGCAAGTTTGCAGATGTGATTGCTATTGGGCAGAAGATAGAGGTCGGAATTAAGGCTGGGAAGGTTTCTAGCGGTGATGGATCGTCTTCCGGACAGGGAAAAAAGCCGTTTGATAATTATAAGAAGAAAGGAGAGACCAACGCTGTATCATCCCACAGGGGAAAAGGGAAACAGCGCCAGTTTAACAATCAACAGGTAGCATCAGTAACCATTCCAGCAGCGTTACCACCGCCACAGCAGCAAAGGGGTAATGCTAATCAGAATAGGCAGCAGGGTCAGTATCAGAACAGACAGAGGAATGCAGAGAGGCATTTTGATCAACCCCCAATGTCATATGCACAGTTGTTGCAACATTTACTACAGTTGCGTCTAGTTGAGCTTCGTACCCTGGCTCCACCAACAGGGGAACTCCCACGAGGCTACGATGCTAACGCACACTGTGATTTTCATTCTGGTGCTCCTGGGCACACGGTGGAGAAGTGCAGGGCGTTTCAGCACAAGGTGCAGGACCTTGTGGACTCTAAAGCCATCAATTTCTCGAATGACGGACCCAATGTTATTCAAAACCCGATGCCTAATCACAATGGGCCAAGGGTGAATGCTATAATTGAGGACTGTGAAACTTTGAATTTGATTGTGGATGTGGAGGAACTAAAGACTCCATTGGTGGTGGTTAAGAACAGGTTATTGAAAGGTGAAGTCTATCCGGGCTGTGGTGAGAATTGCTCAGATTGTTGGATAAAGGCTAATGGTTGTGATTCGTTGAAGAGGGGTATTCAGAATCTGATTGATGAGGGCTGTTTACAGTTTGACAGAGGTAATCAGCTAGAGGAGGTTGTTAGTGAGAAGGTTGCCACTATCACTATCCCGTTCAAAACAATTACTATTTCTGGTCCAGCAAGGCCACCTCCAGTTATTATCACGAGGGCTGGACCCATTCCGTACGAGAGTTCTAAGGCTATTCCATGGAATTACGGTGCAGAGGTGTTTGTCAATGGGCAAAAGCAAGAGCTAATGAACACTTCACCAGTGGGTTCTAGTTCAGGGGTTAAAGTTGAGACTGATGCCATAACCAGAAGTGGTAGAGTGCTCCCTCCGGTTAACGATCAACCCAGTACCTCCAGGCAGGATAGAGGAAAACAGGCGATGGATGGTTCCGTTCAGACCCCAGTGATTGTGGAATCTACAGTGAAGCCGGTTGATGATGCTTTTTCAGAAAATGTTGAGGAATTTATGAGGCTCATCCGAAAAAGTGATTATAAGATCGTGGACCAATTACATCAGACCCCGTCCAAGATCTCTATTCTGTCTCTGCTCTTGTGTTCTGAGGCTCACAGGAATGCTCTTTTGAAGGTTTTGAATGCAGCATACGTTCCTCAAGAGATTTCTGTTAATCAGCTGGAAGGGGTTGTAGCGCACGTGAATGCGGGTAACGGCCTGGGTTTTACAGATCTTGACTTGACTTCTGCTGGCAGGAATCATAACAATGCCCTGCATATTTCGATCAAATGCCGTGGCTCGTTGATGTCACATGTCTTGGTTGATACTGGTTCATCGTTGAATGTATTGCCCAAGAAAGCGTTAATGAAGTTAGATACTCGCGGTTTGATTTGTACACCAAGTGACTTGGTGGTGCGAGCTTTTGATGGCTCGAAGAGGTCTGTTTTTGGCGAGATTGTGCTTCCGATCAAGGTTGGACCGGAAATCTTTAATGCAACGTTTTACATTATGGATATTCAGCCAGCGTACAGCTGTTTATTGGGTCGTCCTTGGATCCATGGGGCAGGTGCTGTAACTTCCACTTTACATCAAAAGCTGAAGTATATGGTTGATGGTCACGTAGTGACAGTATGCGGAGAAGAAGACATAATGATCAGTCAGCTGTCAACCTTCAAATACGTGGAGGTGGATGGGGAAATCCACGAGACGTTGTGCCAAGGATTTGAGAAGGTGAAAGTTTCTGAAGAAGTTGTTCAGTCGGAAGCTGTAGTGCAGCCCGTAGTGGCAAATCAACCTGAGGGTTCTATGTCTTCGTTGAGAGACGCCAAAGCTGTGGTTGAAGCTGGTGGTTCACAGAGGTGGGGCCAGGTGGTTGAAGTCCAGAAAAAGAAGGATACTTATGGATTGGGAGATAAGCCACCCAAAAGAGATGAGGATCCCCCAAGATTCTATGGCCCTGTCCGGTTCACTAGCGCTGGAGTTTTCTTCGACAGAGTTAATGCTATTGATGAAGAAGGAGACAGTGATTGCGACATGGATAGCTGGATCCGTCCTTGTGCCCCAGGGGAAAGTCTGCACAACTGGTCTTCCGAGAAAGTCATTCAAGTGACAGGCTTCGAGTAATTGCTTTGTTTTCCTATTTTGTTAATCCTACGTTCTGCCCAAGACGTAGTGATTCTGTTTGTAGGGCTTTTAACTGTCGCATGTTTTGCTTTATCATCAATAAAGGACTTTTCGCACTCAAATATTTTGATCTCTGTCTTTCTGTTTTTTATTTTTATGCATTAAAAAACCCACATCAAAATGGCAATGTGTTTCTTTTGTTGCATCATAATAAAACATACCTCATAAATCATTGCAGGTCTTTTTGTTCAGATGACACCGATCATGACTCAGCTATAGCTCGGTATGACTTTGACAATCCAATCTATCAGGCTGAAGAAGAGGCTGATGAAGATTGTGAACTGCCCGAAGAGTTGGCCAGACTGTTGAAGCAAGAGGAGAGAGTCATCCAGCCTCATCAGGAGGAAATTGAGATTATAAATCTGGGAACCGAGGACGCTAGAAAGGAAGTAAGAGTAGGGGCTGCATTGGAAGACAGTGTCAAGGGAAGATTGATTGAAATGCTCCGAGAGTATGTTGACATCTTCGCCTGGTCTTACCAAGACATGCCTGGGCTCGATACTGATATCGTCGTACACCGGCTACCACTTAAAGAAGGTTGTGCTCCGGTCAAGCAAAAGTTGAGAAGAACTAAACCGGAGATGTCTGTCAAGATCAAGGAAGAGGTTCAGAAACAGCTAGATGCCGGATTTCTTGCCGTAACAAATTATCCTCCATGGGTTGCTAACATCGTGCCCGTACCTAAGAAGGATGGAAAGGTCAGGATGTGTGTTGATTACAGGGATTTGAATAGAGCCAGCCCAAAGGATGATTTCCCGCTCCCTCACATTGACGTGTTAGTTGACAATACTGCTCAGTATTCTGTGTTTTCCTTCATGGATGGCTTCTCTGGGTATAACCAAATCAAGATGGCCCCAGAGGACATGGATAAAACAACATTCATAACACCGTGGGGAACTTTCTGCTACAAAGTGATGCCCTTTGGATTGAAAAATGCAGGGGCAACTTACCAGCGGGCGATGGTGACTCTCTTTCATGATATGATTCACAAAGAGATTGAAGTCTATGTTGATGACATGATTGCGAAGTCACAGACGGAAGAAGAACATCTGGTGAATCTTCAGAAGTTATTTGAAAGGTTAAGGAAATTCAGACTGAGGTTGAATCCAAACAAATGCACCTTCGGGGTGAGATCAGGAAAATTGCTGGGGTTTATTGTTAGTGAAAAAGGTATTGAGGTTGATCCTGCAAAGGTAAAAGCCATACAAGAAATGCCTGTGCCGAAAACAGAAAAAGAGGTTCGTGGTTTCTTGGGGAGATTGAATTACATTGCTAGGTTCATCTCGCATCTCACAGCCACGTGTGAACCAATCTTCAGGCTGCTTAGAAAAGATCAAGCGGTCAGGTGGAATGAAAATTGTCAAAAGGCATTTGAAAAGATTAAAGAATACTTGCAGGAACCTCCGGTCCTTATGCCGCCAGTGCCAGGGAGACCTTTGATTATGTATCTCACGGTTCTTGAGAATTCAATGGGTTGTGTGCTCGGTCAACAAGACGAGTCAGGTAAAAAAGAGCACGCCATCTATTACCTGAGTAAGAAGTTTACTGATTGCGAGTCAAGATACTCGATGCTGGAGAAAACATGTTGTGCACTCGCTTGGGCCGCTAAGCGTTTGAGGCAGTATATGTTAAACTATACAACCCTTTTGATTTCGAAGATGGATCCAATCAAGTATGTGTTTGAGAAGCAAGCACTTTCTGGTAGAATAGCTCGTTGGCAAATGGTTCTGACAGAATATGATATTCAGTATGTTTCCCAAAAGGCCATTAAGGGAAGTGTGTTGTCAGAGTATCTTGCCGAACAGCCAATTATGGATTATCAACCAATGAAGTTTGAGTTTCCGGATGAGCACATCATGTATCTGAAGATGAAGGATTGCGAAGAGCCTTTGCCTGATGAAGGACCTGAGATTGGATCTCAATGGAAGATGGTTTTTGATGGGGCTGTTAATTCATATGGAAACGGAATCGGGGCAATCATTACGACTCCACAGGGTTCTCATATACCCTTTACTGCCCGATTAGCGTTCATATGCACCAACAATGAGGCGGAGTATGAAGCATGCATCATGGGGTTAGAAGAAGCAATTGATTTGAGAATCAAGAACCTCGATGTTTATGGTGATTCTGCGTTGGTGGTGAATCAGATTACAGGAGAATGGGAGACTCGTCAAGTAAATCTCGTTCCATATAACAATTATGCCAGAAGATTGTTACCTTTCTTTGACAGAGTAGACTTCCATCACATTCCCCGGATAGAGAATCAGATGGCTGATGCGTTGGCAACATTGTCATCAATGTATAAAGTGAATCTTTGGAATGAAGCTCCCTCAATCAAAATCATGCGCTTGGATAGACCTGCTTTTGTATTTGCAGTTGAAGGGGTATCAGATGGCCAGCCTTGGTATCATGACATTAAAGTCTTCTTGAAGAGTCAGGAATACCCAGCTGGGGCATCTTCCAAAGATAAAAAGACATTGAGGAGGTTATCAGGAAACTTCTTTTTGAACAAGGATGATGTGTTGTACAAGAGAAACTTTGACATGGTCTTGCTACGTTGTGTTGATGAACACGAGGCAGGCTTGTTAATGGAAGAGGTTCACGAAGGTTCCTTCGGTACTCATGCTAATGGGCATGCTATGGCCAGAAAATTGTTGAGAGCGGGGTATTATTGGATGACTATGGAGTCTGACTGTTTTAAATACGCCCGGAAATGTCATAAATGCCAGATTTATGCTGACAAGGTGCACGTACCGCCTACTCCTCTAAATGTTTTGTCGTCACCTTGGCCTTTTGCTATGTGGGGTATTGACATGATTGGGAAGATCGAGCCGACTGCTTCAAATGGACATCGTTTTATCCTGGTTGCTATCGATTATTTCACGAAGTGGGTGGAAGCAGCATCGTATGCCAACGTCACCAAACAAGTGGTAGCCCGGTTCATTAAGAAGGACATCATCTGCCGGTATGGAGTCCCGGAGAGAATCATTACTGATAATGGTTCAAATCTGAATAACAAGATGATGAAGGAGCTCTGCCAGAGCTTTAAAATCAAACATCACAATTCTTCTCCCTATCGTCCGAAGATGAATGGGGCTGTTGAAGCGGCTAATAAGAACATAAAGAAGATTGTGCAGAAGATGGTAGTGACATACAAAGACTGGCATGAGATGTTGCCTTACGCTTTGCATGGATATCGTACTTCGGTACGTACATCAACTGGGGCAACTCCTTTCTCACTGGTGTATGGCATGGAAGCAGTCTTGCCATTAGAAGTTGAGATTCCTTCTTTGAGAATTCTGACAGATGTAAAGCTGGATGAAGCTGAGTGGGTGCGTTCCCGGCTGAATGAATTGAACCTCATTGAAGAGAAGAGATTGAAAGCCATTGCGCATGGCCGATTGTATCAGAGCAGGATGAAGAAAGCCTTTGATCAGAAGGTGCGTCCTCGGTGTTTTCAAACTGGTGAATTAGTTTTGAAAAGGATCACTCCCCCTCAAACAGATCACAGGGGCAAGTGGACTCCGAATTATGAAGGGCCATATGTAGTAAGACAGGTTTTCTCTGGTGGAGCCTTATTACTCTCAACTATGGATGGCGAAGATTTTACGTCCCCTGTGAACGCGGATGTAGTCAAAAAATACTTTGCATAAGAGAGACCCGCTGAGCAAAAAAAAGAAGGTTCAGACAAAAATGGGGCATCCTGGCGAACCATAAAAAGAAAAGGTTCGGGCAAAAATTAGGGATAAAAAGAAGAAGAATAAACCCGCAAGGTTGAAAACCTGAAAAGGCAACCTTGGCAAAAATGGGTATCCCGGTGGATTGAAAACCCGAAAAAGGCGATCCAGGCAAAAGTTAGGGATTTTAAAGCAAAGACTACGATCCGCGTTCGGTCTGTGATCACCGTTCACACTTGGAAAATTCGGAGGAAAGGAATCAGTCCAGTTAGTCGTCTTCGAAGGCCAAAGTATCTGCGGATGAGCAAGTCATATGGGTTATAGCTGAGTCGAGTCATGGTGGATGTCTGTTCCCCACATTGCCGACATTTGTATTTTCTTTTACTTTTTGCGCAATTACCTCTTTTCAGGAATTGCTTCCAGATGTAAATGCCTATTTACAGGCCAATTCATTCAATAAAGTTTGCATTTCAGTTAAAGAGCTTTTGTTTTCTTTTTTACCTGTTTTGTTTGTGAAAATGTCCGATATTTTTGATAAAAAACATTACATGCTAAAACGTTGAGCTTTATGACACAAGTTGGAAAACAGTAGCAATTGTTTAGGCGACAGTCACTATGTTGATAATCAATGTAATCATTTCTGCGCATAGACCTTTCTGTTGGTTTTGCAGGGTGACAGATGTACTCCCCCAGTAGAGTTGCTCTCTTTATTTTTGAAGTTTGATCGTCCTCAGCAGCTCGCTGTTTTCCCCAGTAGAGTAGAGCTCTCCTCTACTTTGAAGTCTGATCGTCCTCAGCAGGTTATTACTCTTCCCCATCAGAGTATCGAGGGCCGTCTTCCTCAACCAGAGTATAAAGAAGTAATTCCCTAAGCGGAGTCGTTAAGGATCGTTTTCCTTAGCAGGATATAAGGGGTTTTCTCCCAGGCCAGAGTTGTGACTTGGCACATCTTTCTTCAGCAAGTGAAGTATCCCCACGGAGCATGGGGCATTTATTAGTCCCCCAGCTAGTCAGGAAGCATGTGTTATCCCCTAGCAGATGAATGTTGACAATTACTTTCTCTCCCAAGCGGAGTCATTGAGGATCGTCTTCCTCAGCAAAGTACAGAGGATTATATACCCAGCCGAAGTTGTGTTTGGATTATTATTCCCTAGCAAGTACTCAGAAGTTGACTGCTTTAAGGCGAATGTTGCCGTGACTCCGTCAGGAAGTCTGTGGACGAAGATGTTATTATCCCCACAGGGTCATGGTGTCTACTTTCCTCGGTTGGTCAGAAAGTATAGTCTCGACGACAATGGTTTGATCTAGTACCCAGCAGGGTGAGGGTAAAGTTACTTCCCTAGCAGCAGATTAAGCTCATTTCCCCAATCAGAGTCTGGTGGTGAGTGGTATCCCCAGCAAGTCTTAAGGCCAATCGTTTTTGGCAGGCGCCGAAGCCAAGTTCTGAAATAGTAGGTCGTCCCCAGCGGTGGAATTTCCATCTTCAGTATTCATATCTCTCCCCAGCTGAGTGGGTGTCCTCTCGGAGCATCGTCCATCTCCAGCAGAGTTGTTGATCTTGATATTCCTCAACAGAGCAGGTATTTTCTCGGAGATTCGTCCATCTCCGGCAGAATGGGTGATTATGATCTTCCCTAGCGGGGAGAAGTTTTTCTCGACAGGATTTCTTTGGTTTGGTGGCAATTTAGTTTGCCATCTCCAGCGGAGTTGCTTATGGTCTTCAACATTTATTTTGCTGAGACTTTTCTCTTGCATTGCATAAGCATTTGTTTTGCATGGCATCCTCCCAAATGCGTAGCATTCCCACTTCATGTGGAGCATTACGGCAAAATTCAAACATATGCATCCGAAGCGTAAGCCAGGTTTGAGTTTTCCTTCGTCAGGAAAGCAGAATTTCAGGAAGATATCTTTACTCCACAGGTGTTGGGTTAGGCAATATTTGACAGTTCCCCGGCAGAGTGTATTGCCAGGATTGTTTATCCTTAATCTTATTTGTACCCCTTCGTCCAGGTGGTCCTTCGGTTTTTCCCCCCTCGAAGTTTTTAATGACAGACACTCGTCCGTGTTTCTTTCAGCACCCGTCCGTGTTTGAACATTTGATTTCAATACCCGTCCGTATTGAAACCTTTTACACCCGTCCGTGTACCCTTTTCAATATCCGTCCGTATTGAAACCTTTTACACCCGTCCGTGTACCCTTTTCAATACCCGTCCGTATTGAAACCTTTTACACCCGTCCGTGTACCCTTTTCAATACCCGTCCGTATTGAAACCTTTTACACCCGTCCGTGTACCCTTTTCAATACCCGTCCGTATTGAAATCTTTTACACCCGTCCGTGTCTCTTTTTTAATACTCGTCTGTATTGAATCCCTTTGGCACCCGTACGTGTTCTTTCGGCGCCCGTCCGTGTTTGAACTTTTGCTTCAATGCCCGTTCGCATTGACATTTGGCACCCGTCCGTGTACTCCTTTTTCAGTACCCGTCCGTATTGAACCCCTTTACACCTGTCTGTGTATCTTCTCAATACCCGTCCGTATTTGTTATCCTGGATTCCTTGACACCCGTCCGTGTTTATCCCCAGTATAGCTAACCTTCGTTTGTGTTTATTTCAGGACTTTTCAATACAGTTTTAGTTTCCAACACTCGTATGTGTTGTGACAGTGCAGCATTTAATGTTTGTTTCCCAGTGGAGTCGTCCCTCCTTTGAGGATTGCAAATTTCCGGTTTCTTATGGTATTCAATCTCCGTGAACCCTTGGAACGCATGATAGCCGTCACTATCATACCTTCAGGGTCAAGTTGATTGAATAGGGGCAGCTGTAACACCTCAAAATTTGCCTTGTTGTTTTTAGATAACTGGCTTAGGTTTCTTTTCATTTCTTGCATTTGCATTGTGCATAGCATTTGGTTCTTAGCATGGGATCAAGGTATTTGGTTCAACTCAAAGGCAAAAGCTTCTTATGAGCTCCATAAGCTCCTCACATCCTTATATGGTGGCCCAAGGGTATTTCAATGAGGGATTCTCCAAGTGGTTATATCAAGGGTTGGTGTCCTTACACTGATGACCAAAACTAGGGTTTCATGGTTAAGGGTCCTAAGCTCAAGGAGTTGATTCAAACCTTTCACCAAGGTTCTCCATATGTCAAAACAAGTCTAAGGATGGATTTTGAGCCAAAAATTCACCATGGAAGACCTCAGATGATTCAGTAGCTTACAGATGAAGTAATCAGTCAAACTGGTCAACTGAAAAGTCAAACTAGGGTTTTGAGAGATCCTCATCATGGTAATCAAGTCAAGAGACCTTTGTTTGGTCTATGGAAGGCTTTCATGATCACAATTTGCAAAATTCAAGCTTTGGTAAAAAGTTGCTAATTTGGGAAAGTGACTTGTAATTTCAAGTTACTATTTTTGGCATATTTTCAACCAACTTTAACCAAACTTTTCATGATCAAAAATGCTTCAAACGAATTTTTGTCCAACACCAAAGTTGTAGATCTCTTTCTCCTCTTTCCAAAGAGTGGTGGATCATGATCATATCATTTTTGGATCAAGAGTTATGGGCATTTGAAGTTAGAGGGCATTTGGTGTTCTACCATGCATACCATTTTGACATAACTTGCAAGTTGCATTTTAACTCACCAATATGGCTTCTAATTGTTCAGTTCACCTCACCACACTCCAATGTACCTCATTTAGCAGCATTTTGAGCCAAGAATTGAGTGAACCCGTGGGTTACATGTCCATAATTCATCATTATGCAATTTTGCAATTTCATTTGGAAATCACAATTCAGTTACTTTCCAACCCCAAGATCAATCCAAAGGTTCTCATGGCATCAAAAGGAAAGCAGTCATGCACTTTTCATGAAGAATGCACGAGTAGAATACCTCATGTGCACAAACTTGCAAATTTGCAAAACAGCCCAAAACTCATTGCTCTCAAGTCCTTGAAGATTAAAACCCTAAACAGTAGCATTGGCACACTATATAAGCTAACTCACACGAATTTCTCAGCAGCTACCATTCATTTTCACCACTTTTCAAAGTTTTGCTCTCAAGTTTCTCTCCTTCGATTCTCCCAATTCTTCAAGTGTCTTCCATTTTTTTTGTTTGGTTTGTGATCAGTGGAGCATAAGGAAGAGAAATCCACCATTATTTTGAAGTTTAAGCAAAGAATTTATCAGTTGAGTTCAGATTTTCAACTCTCGGATTCAAGGATTCAGGCCAATTTGAAGGTCTAAGTGCATTTATTTTGCAATTAGACGGTTTAAGGAGTTGATCTGCAGCTTATCTTGGAGTTTCTTGGTGATTTTCCAGTTCTGCAAATCTCAGGTGAACTTGAAATTCATAGCTCTAGATTTGATTTTTGTTGTGTGTTTAATGTTCATCTTGATGTGTTGAGTTCATATATGTATTTGGAATTGATTTTCAACGTGAATCATGGCTGGAATTTAGATCTGAAGTTTTCAGATCCAAACTTGTTTCGTTCGATTCGTGAAATATATGCATGCTAAATGATTTTGAGAGATATATTTGTGATCTACGTGAGTTGCTGATCATTTTGATGTATGATTTGTTGTTTTTGGTTATGGTTTGAAGTTTGGTGACCGGAGAGTGGCCGGAGAAGATGACCGGCGCTTCTCCGGCCGGTGAGGGTTTAATTAGGGTTTGTGGTTTTCCAGATTTATTCTCATGCGTTGGATTGTGATTAATTTTCCAGTTTGATTCTCGTGCGTTGGATCTTGATTATTTGGTGTTAATTAATTTAATTAGGGTTTAAGGGATCTGATTAAGTCATGACCGTTGGATTTCATTTAATTAGTGAATTTGAATGTGGACCATTAGATCGTTGACTTTGCTTTGTTTGACTTTGAGCGTGAGCCTGTGGATCTGGAGACTTTCCCTTGTTTGACTCAATCTGAGCCGTTCCTTATTTCTGAACGTTGGAATGCATTTGGGCCTCTTTTGCTGTTCACACCCCCGTTTCTGAGCCCATGACCGTTTGCACGCATTTGGATTCATTAATACACCCCTGGCTTCATTTTATTTCTTTTTTATTTTCTATTTTCATACCATTTCATAATTAATTTTTAAAAATACTTGCATGTGCTAAAAAATTCCAAAAAAATTAATCATTCCTCCTCATTATTAAAATTAATTTTTCACATTTTATTTTATTATTTTTGCATTAAAATTGCATTAAAAATTAATTTTCCAAATTGTTTTCTCTCATTTGCATTTCTTATTGCATACTTCATGTTGCATTTTTTATTTCTCTCATTTGGAAAGTGATTTGATCCTGATTCTTTTTGGGTTGTGTTCATAACATGTTGAAGTATGTTTGAGATTTTTGGTATGATTTTTAGGTCCCTTTTGGATGACTTTTGATGTGTTGCTTTGAGCATGAATGTATGAAATCCTATTGATGCTTTGACCTAATTGTTGATTGACTTTGGTTCTGATTCATTGCTTGTGGATTTGATATGTCAATTATATATGTTTGAGATGCTTGAATACTGAATGACATAATTTTTGAGGCATGTTTGTTATTTCTTTGAAGCATGAGCTTTAACTTGTCCAATTTGTGAATATATGCTTCATGTTTGGTTTGCTTGGTCATGAAGGCACTTGTGCCACAATTTTAGGTCTTGTTGAGGGATTGATAGCATGTTTATTGACTTCTGGTTGTGATATTTGAATCTCATCTTTGCATGTTTGATGTTTGCCTTTCACTTTAAGTCATCTGTTTCACAAGTATGAATCATGTTTCACTTCACTTCACTTCACTTCTTCTTTGCTTCCTAATTGATTGTGAAAGTGTTTGTGTGACTTGAATGTTGTTTGAAGATCATGTTTAGGCACATATTTAGGATTGTGTCACTTCTGGACTTGGTTTTCTTTGTGAAATTTTGACTTGGTTGCTTTACATGATCACTTCTTTTCATCTCACTCCTTCTTTAATGACTTGAATGGTACTTGAGTGACTTCTCCCTTTTCTTTTTGATTAATTGTGCATGGTTGATAGTAGAGGTCAGTAGGACCATTAGGTTCTGAACTTGATGTTTGATTTACTTTAGAACTTGTTTCTTTATGGCCTTATGCTTGTTTGAGTTTCATTTTGTCATATGTGAATACTTCTAACATTTTCAGGGGCAAATGGTAAGTTGTTTGAATGTGGATATGCTTCCACATTTTACTTTCTTCCTTTACCTTTTAAATTTCATACTTGTGTTTGAAGTGAGCTTATGCCACTTGTGTTTCACTTCTCTTGCTCCTCCTTCTCTTTCTTTTTTTTTTTATCCCTCGAGTCACAAGACTTGTTTAAGTCTTGGATTCTCTCCCTTTAGAGCTACCTAGTCCAACTTAATTTTTGATTAAGCTTGGAGTAGGATTAGCATTAGGTTAGGCAGTCGTCTCTCCTAAACCTCACTAACCATAGGACATCCATGCATGATAACATTAGGACTCTTAGTTTCCCTGTAGAGTTTCCTTTTGTGTCGCTTCTCTTCTCATCTCAAACTTCTTGAACACACTTAATAAAATATAACGTATATTGCGCTCGAGCCTTAAGTGTAGGAAGTGAAGAACGAGGGGTCTCCTCTCCTCTTCTAGGGTGTTTAGCATACGTCTCATTCGGGGGCGATCATGCGACTCACTCGTTCCCGCATGGTAGACTTTGGTGCAATGTAAGTTACGAATTAACTCAAAACACTTCTGTCTAAAAAACACCAAACCAATTCAAATATTTTTTATCCTCCGGGATTGTTGGGTTTCAAACTTCTTTTTTTCGTGAAAGAGCTCGTCGCTCACGTAAAAAACACTTACCTACCCGTGGTCGTACCCACGAACTACGTCAGCTCTGATTCCTCTCTCTCGTCCGATTGAGGATACGTAGGCACAAGACAGCGATTGTCTTGGCGAGCAACCTTCCCCCACAGTTCCCGTCCGAACTACGTTGACTCTGACTTTCCCATTGCACTGAGGGAGTACGTAGGCCTAGGACAACGATACCGTCCTATCGAGTCACTTCTTTTTCTTTTCTTCTTCGTTTCTCCGTTCTTTCCGTTCTCGTTTCTTCGCCGATCCAGTAGCAGTGGAGCTCCAGATGACGACACCCTTTGATGCAGACAGCAAGCGTGGATCCCATCGAGTACGATGGACGTGTTGGGTGCTAACACCTTCCCTTCACGTAACCGACTCCCGTACCCGTTCTCTTGGTCGCGAGACCATGTTCTTTCCCTTCTTTCAGGTTTACGCAGTGTTTCCTTTCCCTCTCTTGGGATAAATACACTTTGCTGGCGACTCTGTGTTCTTTTGCGCCACTCTCGCGTTTGTACCGTTGGATGCGAATCTTTCGGGAGCGACAAGCGCACTGTTTGAATTTGTACAGAGGGACTTATACAAGTGACTGAGACCCAAAAAGGTTTTCTGTACAAAGGGATGGGTCTTACACTCTTTCAAGAGGCCCAAAGAGTTTTAAAGAAAAAGAATGGGGCTTATAACACGAGGGTAGACCCAATTGATTATTCGTTTAAAAATGGCGATTGCGCCGAGGTTTTCTTTTAACGCAGAGGGGCTTATGCAATATCTGAGGCCCAAATGATTTTGGTTAAAAGGGGGTTGGGTCTTACATTCTATTAGAGGCCCAAAGTGTTTTTGAATGGGTCTTATAGCTCAAGGAGAGACCCAAGGTTATTTTTTAAAAGGCGATGATCGTGCCGTTTATTTGAAAATGTACAGAGGGACTTATACAACGAATGAGGCCCAAAATATTTCTGTACAAGTGGGTTGGGTCTTACACTCTCTCAAGAGGCCCAAAGAGTTTTGAAAATGATTTATGAGGGTTGAATTAATCCAAAAACCCTAATTTGTTTTCAAAAATGTATTTAATTGAATAAAAATTCAATTAAAAATGATCAAAATTGTTTAACATATGAAAAACAAATTGTGATTTTGGATTAATGCTTCAAAAATTAAGTATTTACCTACAAAATAATTAGAAAGCATTAAAAGTTGCAAAATCAAGGTGGAAAAAATATTTTAAATGTTAAAAACAATTAAAACATTAATTCTTTGCAAAAATATCAATTATATGAAATAAATAATATTTTGGGGATTTTTTGATAAAATAAAATATTTTAACATTTTTGTGAATTATTAAAAAAAGAATCAACTCAAAATCATTAAAACTCAGAGAGAAATTAATTTTTGAATCAATTAAACAAAATCACAAAATTCAAATATTTGAATTTGTGAAAAGGCGCCAAGAACACAAGCAAGAACACGCGCGTTTTTCTGGGTTTGGCTGATTTGCGTTTTCCATCCAATCTCACTGAATACATAATCATATCATGCAATCCACATATCATTATGCTCGTCTCAACCTCACGATCATGTCTATAACACTTAATTTCATTTAAATTAAACATAAAACATGAAATCACGAAGAAACCTCAAGAACCCTAATTTCTGCATGAAGGCTAGGATTTTTGATACACGATTCAAACAATGCAATTAATTGAGGGAAAACATTCCATGCATGATTATGAACATATGGCCAAATTATTGTGCGAGGAAATATGCATAGATTGAGAGATGACCAAGTATATGCTTACCTCTAAGCCGTGACAACAAGTGCAATGTGATTTTTGATTTGGAGGTGTTACAGATGAGTGATGATGATCTGAACAGCTTCCCTACACCCTATGGAGTGTGTTTGAATGCCTGGACTTGATTGAAATTGGCTGGATCAATTCATGGCATCTCAGCTGCAACTTGATTGAAAATTTGAGCAACCAGCTGGTGATTCTGTGAAATTGGTGTTTCAGAAGTGATCTAAGTGTTTGATCAGCTCATATGTGATGTATATGAGGTGTGTGTGTGTGATTGGTTTGATTGGAAAAGCTCTCAAACTCAAAACCCGATAGCTACCTTGCTAAGAAAGGCATTTTTGCCAAGAGAAAGAGATTTTGAGGAAAGCATCTGTTAGATGGCTTTGGTGTACTCAAACTGAACACAATTGAGCTCTATTTATAGTAGAGCAAGTTTGTTTTGGGATCCACAGTGAATGGCAACTGCAGCAGGTGTTTGTTCAATGTTGGCCAATGGAAATGCAAGTCTCCTCTAGCCATTGACTAGAGGTTAGGGCACAGGGCTGTGGTTCCCTTGGTCTTGGATAAGTCTTGACTAATTTCAGATGAGAATGGCTCAGTCCATACCACCTTGATGCTTCCATTGAATGCTCCAATCCAAATTTGGAGTCTTGTCCCTATTTTGGCCATTCTAGGTTCAACATGCTATTTCTTGTTCCATGGACTTTGGAGGCTTGGCTCAGTGATTGTCCCCTTTAGATTCAATCCTCAGATGTGTCCAAGTGGATAGGAGCATTTGAATTTGGCTGATTTTGGCAAATCGAGCAAAATTGTAAATTCTGCCTTGCCTTGACAGATTTCAGCAAGGCAACTTTCCAATGTCATATCTCATGACTCAAATGGAATTTGGCAATGTTCTTGGCCATTTTGGAAAGCCCTTACATGATATAAAAACTGTTTAAACATATTTGGTTTTGATCTCTTTTGAATCCAAGTGAAAAATCCCCCTACATTTGGCAAAAAATGAAGACAGATTTGGACTTAGTGAAAATTTCACTAAGTGTTGGAAAAAGTGACATTTTCATTTCTCAGCCATTTTGATCACTCCATAACTCAAAATCCTTAATGAATTGGACTTAGGTCTAGTTGAAGTTTTTGTAGAGGGTAATGAGGGCTAAAAATCCATCGTTGGATGAGAAAAAATGGCTTTGTGGTTTAGGAGTTATGAACCTTCAAAGTTGGTACCCTTGTCACTTTATTTTTAACTTAGAAAATTTTCTAAGTTTTTATGGTTACCCCTTTTACAAGTTATCCAAATTTTCTTGATTTTTCTTGATGAATGATGATTCAAATCATACATTAACATCATTTTAGGGTTAAAAATCCATTTTGGTGAAAAATCTCAAAAAGTCAAAGTTGACTTTTGTGCACAGTTGACTTTTTATTAGATGAATTCCAAATTGTGCAATTCTTCAGGAAATCATGTCCTTGACCTAAATCAAACTTGATGGACATGTTCCATGGGTGTCATAGGGTATATTGGGGCATGTCCTAGGGCTTGGGAGCATGTCCTGGTCAAAAGTCAAAGTTACAGTTGACTTTTTCCTTAAAACCCTAATTGTGGTGCAGATGAAATTGAGACTTGTTGCTCAAGCTTCTTGGATTAATCCATTGTTACAAATGGATCAATATAGCTCATTAGAGACCCTCAAACCCTCTCTTGAGGTCTTGGCTCTTGATTTGCCCTAAAAGTCAACTTAGGGGTGAATTAGGTCAAGAAACCCTAATTCCTGATTTTTGATGTATGCATCCCCTGAGGCAAAATTGACTTGATGAATGGGTCCATGAGGTTCCATGGAGTACATTAGGTTGTGTTTTGGATCTTTGGCTTGTGTCCAAATGAAAATTTTCATCTGGAGGCCCTGGTCGACCAAAACCCTAATTTGGTGATATTGGCGATCTTGAGACTTGATCCACCTAGAAGGGAGCAGCCTTGTGCTTGATCCTTGAAGTGGGAGTCCTTTTGATCCATTGTGGACATGTTAGAGGCTAGACAAGTTGAAGATCATATCATTCCTTGATTGATCATTTGTCTAAGGCTCTGAGAGGGCTTGAAACCCTAATTTTGATTGTAGTGAATGCTCAACAACCCTTGAGGCATTTGATGAGGCATGATGGTTCATCCACATTGTGATGATGATTTGCACAATGATGGGAAATCTTAGTGGTCAAAATTTGGGGTATGACAGATGCCTCTATTTAATCTTTTTGGACCCGAAGGTGTGAATGACGAAGGTATTCGGGCATTCGGGGTGCAAGAGGATTAAATATCGAAATACCCAAAATTTTGATGGTGGTTATGAATGGTAGCTTGCGCATTCATTTTCTTTTGCTAAGCAATGATGCTTAGAAAAGGTAAACTTCCCCTCGATCCTGGTCTTCAGCCAAGGAACTGGTCTTAGTTGCGGAAACAAACTTCCCCTCGATCCTGGTTTCCTACCAAGGAACTGGTCTCGATTTCTGATTTAAACTTCCCCTCGATCCTGGTTTCCTACCAAGGAACTGGTCTTAGTTTCTTTTGTCAATAAACTTTATTGACAAGGGACGCTATTCGTAGCGGTTTTCCTCAAACTTCTCGCCGAATTTTCCTGGGGAGATGCCATTTGATAGAAAATTCTTTGATGTCAGACTTGCTGGGGAACCCAGTCGTCTGAATTGTAGAGGTACACAAACTTCTCTGTTTGGAGACGCCATTTGTCGATTCTACTGGGGGAAAGCGAGTCTCTTGAGAAACTGCCTTCACTTGGGGGTCTTACATCATACTTTTCTCGGGATCTTCCCGGAGAAATGCCATATGATAGGGTCCAATTTTGAGGTGCCGATGACCTTTTCATCAGCGATCTTTTCGGAGAATGGCAGCTGTACTGCCAAATCTCTACTTAGGAGGCTTTCTCTGGGGGATTTTTCTTTAATCCGGGAAAGCAAGGATATCATCTTCAACGGCTAAGAGTGATGTAAACTGAGGGCTCTCTGGTCTTTCAGAGGTTCAAGTTATCAAAGTGGTTGAGGACCCAAATTCAATCCAGAAATAAACAGGAGGAGAGAGAATGTTCAGACGCAGCGTTTCCTGATGAGGCAAGAACTGACGACTCGATTGAGAGAACTTCTATCACTAGGGGACAAGACCGACTAGAGTGATAGTGATGCAATATGAAATGTGAATGCAAATCAATAATGCATGATGTATGTATGTTTATGCTGACAAAAATGACGCGACATACAAACTGACAGGTGAACACGACTAGATACTCGGCCATCGCGGGGCGAAGAAGTACCGTTGGTTCAGAATAGTAATTCCACCTTACTTAGGAGAGATAGTCCCTGTGGGGGAATACCGTTGATCGGGCTTAGGAGATAAGAACTCGGCCGAGGGGTGTCAGACGAAATAAGGTCTCTGACATAGTTGATCCCTTCATTCAGGTGTACTGGGTTAGAAGGAGTACTTTGATTCTGCACTTTGAAGTTTGCTTACTTCTGGAGAAGCGGTCGATGTTCTTCTGATGTTTAATAGTCAGAAGAAATTGCCATCTTTAATTTAAAAGCAAAAAATTTTTTAACAAGTAAATTCATTTTTGTTTCATTTTAAGAATCGCTAATCATGTTAAAATGTCGTTCTGTAAAGCTAAAACAAGTAAGAATTACAAACAAAAGCACAAGGGCTCAAATTTTATTGATAGGATGGAAATCAGCCAAACGCGTGATTCCAAAGAGTATTTACAAAGTTTGAAAATGGTAATTTACAGGGAAAAGGGCTACGTTAAAACATAACGACCACTATCCTTCTACCAACTTTGAATTCGGGACATCCTGAGCTTCTGTCGAAGATGACCTTGACTGGAGTTTTCCTCTGATGGACGATGTAACTGCTGCTGCTGCTGAGGGACTTGCCTCTGTTGAATATAGTTACTTGCCATTATCCCTAATTTTTTCCTGGATTGTACTATGAGATTTCCAATCCATCGGGATGATTTTTTATATGTCTCTAACTTTTGCCTGGACCGCCCTTTCGGGTTTTCAATCCACCGAGACGTTTTTTTTTTTTAGGCGAAGTATTTCTTGACTACATCAACATTCGTGGGGTAGGCAAATTCCTCTCCGTCCATGGTTGCAAGTCTCAAGGCGCCGCCTGAGAAATCTTTTGTGACCACATAGGGGCCATCATAATTCGGAGTCCACTTGCCCCGGGAATCAGTGAGAAATGATTGTATCTTCTTGAGCACGAGGTCTCCTTTCCTGAAGACACGAGGTCAGACCTTTTTGTCGAACGCCTTCTTCATTCTCTATTGATACAACTAACCATGGCATAGTGCCGTTATTCTCTTTTCTTCGATCAGATTCAGTTCATCGTGTCGATTTTGACACCATTCAGCTTCGGTGAGCTTAGCTTCCATCAATACCCTGATTGATGGGATCTCTACTTCCACGGGGAGCACTGCCTCCATGGCATACACTAGAGAGAAAGGGGTTGCCCCTGTTGAAGTACGGACAGATGTGCGATAACCGTGAAGAGCAAAGGGTAGCATTTCGTGCCAGTCTTTGTAGGTTACAACCATCTTTTGAATGATCCTCTTGATGTTCTTGTTAGCCGCTTCTACCGCTCCGTTCATCTTGGGTCGGTAGGGAGATGAGTTACGATGTTTAATCTTGAACTCTGCGCACAACTCCTTCATCATCTTATTGTTCAAGTTAGATCCATTATCAGTAATGATCTCGCTTGGAACACCATAACGACAGATGATATTGTTTTTGATAAATCGGACCACCACTTGTCGGTTTACATTAGCGTATGATGCTGCTTCGACCCACTTGGTGAAATAGTCAATGGCTACCAGGATGAACCGATGTCCGTTTGAAGCCTTAGGTTCGATCATGCCGATCATGTCGATTCCCCATATGGAAAAAGGCCATGGGGAAGAGAGAACTTTGAGATGTGATGGCGGTACATGAATTTTGTCGGAGTATATCTGACACTTGTGACACCTCCTCATGTACTTGTAGCAGTCGGATTCCATGGTCAACCAATAGTACCCTGCTCTCAGAATTTTTCTCGCCATTGCGTGTCCATTGGCATGAGTTCCAAAGGATCCTTCGTGAATTTCTTTTATCAGCATGTCTGCTTCTGGTCTGTCTACGCATCGGAGCAAGACCATGTCAAAGTTTCTCTTATAGAGAGTGTCACCGCTCAGGAAGAAGTTTCCAGCCAGTCTTCTGAGGGTTTTCCTGTCTTTTTGGAGTGCCCCAGATGGGTACTCTTGTTTCTGAAGGAAGCATTTGATATCATGATACCAAGGTTTGTCGTCTATGACTGCTTTGATCGTGAAGACGTAGGCGGGCTGTTCAAGGCGCATGATGTCGATCTTAGGTATGTCATTCCATTGACCTACACTAATCATGGAAGAGAGAGTGGCTAAGGCATCAGCCATGTGATTCTCTTCACGAGGGATGTGATGAAACTCAACTCTGTTGAAGAAGGGTAACAACCTTCTTGCATAGTCTTTGTAAGGAATCAATCTTGATTGGTATGTGTTCCAATCTCCTGTGATCTGATTGATAACCAAGGCTGAGTCGCCGTATACGTCCAAGTTTTTGATCCTTAAATCAATTGCTTCTTCGAGACCCATGATACAAGCTTCATATTCGGCCTCGTTGTTCGTACATTTGAACGTAAGTCTGGCAGTGAAAGGAATGTGGGTACCCTGAGGGGTAACAATGATTGCCCCAATTCCGTTTCCATAATGATTAACTACTCCGTCAAAGATAAGTCCCCATTGGGAACCTGGTTCTGGCCCTTCACTGGGTAACAATTCATCGCAATCTTTCATTTTTAGATACATGACATCTTCGTCTGGGAAGTCAAACCCGATTGATTCTTGATTGTCAATCGGTTGATGAGCCAAATAATCGGCTAAAATACTTCCCTTAACGGCTTTCTGAGCGTGGTACTCTATGTCATATTCTGATAACAGCATCTGCCAATGGGCAATTCTTTCCGTGAGAGCAGGTTTTTCAAATACGTACTTGATTGGATCCATTTCGGAGATTAACCAAGTAGTATGACGAATCATGTATTGGCGAAGACGTTTGGCTGCCCAAGCCAAAGCACAACAAGTTTTCTCGAGCATCGTGTACCGAGTTTCACAGTCGGTGAATTTCTTGCTCAGATAGTAGATGGCAGACTCTTTCCTCTTAGTTTCGTCTTGCTGGCCAAGTACACATCCCATTGAGTCCTCTAGGACTGTGAGGTAAATGATCAATGGTCTTCCTTCCACTGGAGGTGATAGAATCGGAGGATTCAACAGATATTCCTTGATACTGTCGAAGGCGGTTTGGCAATCTTTTGACCAAACACAATCCTGGTTCTTTTTCAGTAATTTGAAAATCGGCGCACACGTGGCAGTCATAAGGAATATGAATCTGGAGATGTAGTTCAAACGTCCCAGGAATCCTCTGACTTGTTTTTCAGTTTTCGGAGAAGGCATTTCTTGAATGGCCATGACCTTGTCAGGATCAACCTCAATTCCTTTTTGGCTGACGATGAACCCTAGTAGTTTTCCTGAACGGACACCGAAGGTGCACTTGTTGGGATTCAAGCGGAGCTTGAATTTTCTTAGACGTTCGAACAATTTTGACAGATGTTCAACGTGCTCACTCTCTGTTTTTGATTTTGCAATCATATCATCGACATATACCTCGATTTCTTTATGTATCATGTCATGAAACAGAGTAGTCATGGCCCTTTGATAGGTTGCCCCGGCGTTCTTCAAACCGAACGACATTACCTTGTAACAAAAGGTGCCCCATGGGGTAATGAACGAAGTTTTCTCCATGTCTTTCGGCGCCATTTTGATCTGGTTATAGCCCGAGAATCCATCCATGAAGGAGAATACTTTGAACTTTGTTGTACTGTCTACCAGCATGTCAATGTGTGGTAAAGGAAAGTCGTCCTTTGGACTAGCCTTGTTCAGATTTCGGTAGTCGACACACATTCTGACCATTCCGTCCTTTTTTGGAACAGGTACGATGTTGGCTAACCATTGAGGATATTCAGATGTGGCGAGGAAACCCGCGTCAATCTGTTTCTGTACCTCCTCTTTGATTTTGATGGCCATGTCCGGGTGAGTGCGTCTCAACCTTTGCTTTACTGGAGGACATTCCGATCTCAACGGTAAGTGATGTTCCACGATGCTGGTATCCAACCCTGGCATATCCTGATAGGACCAAGCGAATACATCGGAAAATTCTTTGAGAAGCTTTATCAAACCCTCTCTGGCAGTTGGACTGAGCAGTGCCCCAATCCTGATTTCTTTTCTCTCTTTTTCTGAACCCAAGTTTACCGTTTCCAACGGTTCTTTGTGAGGTTCAATGGACCTTTCCTCTTGTCTGAGTAGTCGGGAGATCTCTTCTGGAATTTTGTTGTCATTTTCTTCTTCAGCCTCAAATACCGGGAACTCAAAGTTGGGAGAAGGCATCGGATCGTATGTTTCAACTGGGTTTAAAACAAGCAATCTGCATGACGTGATGATTCGTGTTTAGAAGAGATAGAGAAAATGCAAAATGTGTGCAGTGTATTTTTTTACTGCTTGTTTTTATTTTTAATTGTTTTTTAGGATTACCATTTTCTGAAAAAGCAAAAAGAGAAAACAGCAATTAATGCGGAAATTACAGAACGACGCTATTTTATTAATGAACAAGTCGAAACTTGAAACTACAGCCCTATAAAACAAAACTCTGTCGCTTTGGGTGAAGCAAAGAGGGATATTTACAGAAAGCGAGCCCTATAAAAACATCCGTTTCACCAGGGCAGGGTGAAAGGTTAAAAGACGGCAATTACTTTGACTGACGGACGACCTTCGGAACCTCGACGACAACCCATTGGCGGCGAACTCCTCGGTGAATCACAAAGTCTGGCACCTTCCTTGATTTGTCTTCAGAAATGACGCTGATTTCTGGTGTAGTAGGATCATTGGAATCTGTCTCCCAGGCAGAATTGTCGTAGGAGAATTCCTCAGTTGTATTTTGCATAGCATTTGTGCTCTCAGCTGTATCTCCCCATCCAGTTGGCTGGATGTCTTCGAGCCTGATACGAGAGCTTCCAGGAGCGGTGTACTTGACCATATAGTCGTATTTTACACTTGGTTCTCCCAGAGTGTCCCAAACTTCTTTGGAACAGGAGGAGTCATCTCTCTCAATGACGTTAACCTCAGGAAAAGCATAGTTGATGAATTCAAATCCTGCAAACGTTGCAAATTCATCTTCATGTTGAGTAGTTTCTGAATGACCCGAGTGTTGATCCCATGACATGGTGGAGACACAGGTATTCTGTTTAATGATGCTCAGCTGAGTTTCATTACTCGGCTGACTTTCTTGCCCCAAGTTTCCTGGATAAGGTTGCCACATTGGCAGACTATCCATTGGGCCATAGTAGGTGTAGTCAAAATTGTCTTTCATCGGAGTGTCTTCCTCTAATGAATTTGGCGGAGCGCGGCATCCTTCCGGATCACAATCCCCGTAGATCATTTCGACATCTGATCTTGGTATAAATCTCAGACTTTCTGTAGGAAAGCAAAAAGGCATAGGCACCTCTTCCTGAGACATATAACCGTCCTTGTTAAGGTAGGACTTCCACTCTTCATCTGTGTCAGAGAGATCTTCCTCATTGATAGCATGAACTGTCTGAGACACTGGGTGAAGGAAACCTCCACTGTGGAATAAGTTTTGAAGGGGATGAAGACTTTCATCGCTGGCAGCTATCTGGGTACAGGCTGCAGAAAAACCAAGACCCTCATTTGTTTTATTGCCAACAGGAATGACAAGCTGTCCCCATCCTGTCGTATCGGTACTCTCGACCGCTTTGATAGCATCGTTGTATGAGGAAATCGAGGTTCCTCCTTTGAAACGATTGTCCTTGCTCACCGATAGTGCTTGGAACTGAGTTCCAATAACCTCCTCGGGTTCTATACCAGTAGATGATGACAAGTTACTCACAAGCAAGGCTTGTTCCCCACAAACCGTGACAAGCTGATCATTCTTGACGAACTTTAGCTTTTGGTGGAGGGTCGAAGTGACCGCTCCAGCCTGATGTATCCAAGGCCTTCCTAATAAACAACTGTATATTGCCCGGATATCCATGACCTAGAAAGTGACTTGGAAAGTGTGAGGACCAATAGTTATGGAAAGATCAACTTCGCCGATAACTGTTTTTCTGGATCCGTCGAACGCTTTGACGATGACCTCGCTGATTCTCATCGGAGGGCCTTTGAATGATAATTGCATCAAAGTGGACTTCGGCATAACATTCAGGGCTGACCCTGTGTCTACCAGTACGCTGGCTAAAGCATCGTCCTGGCAGTTAACTGTAATGTTGAGCGCCATGTTATGACGGCGACCCTCTTCAGGTAATTCCTCATCACTAAATCCCAAGTTGTTGCAGGAAGTGATGTTAGAGACAATGCTATCGAATTGTCTGATTGTTACATCCTGTTCTACAAAGGCCTGCTCCAAGACTTTCTGTAGAGCCTCCCTATGTGCTTCTGATCTGAGTAACAGTGATAATACCGAGATCTTTGAAGGAGTCTGTAACAGTTGATCGACAATGTTATATTCACTCCTTTGGATGAGCTTCAGCATCTCATCATCATTTTTCGAAAGGTCGGGATTACTGGATTGACCGACTGATAGATCGGGAGCTTCTGTCTGAAGTTCCTTTTCCTTGTTAACTTCCCCAACCCCTCGGTTGAAGATTTTACCACTCCGTGTTACTCGACTGATGTCTGCAATGTTCACAACGGAGGGTAATGGAATTTCCTTTCCATTTTCAATTATTGTTGCACCGTATTTGTAAGGGATCGCCTTAGCTGATTCATACGGTAGCGGTCCTGGTAGATAGATGACTACAGGAGCCTTCTGATTTTTCTGACCATCATAATTAATCTCAATCCGTTCCCGGTTGGGAACCTTAGATTCGTCAAGTAGAGGGATAATGGCAAAAACATCCCTGGTCCTGTGATGACCAGAGATCGTGACAACATCCTCAACTTTCTTGGCAAGGTAGTTCGGCGTCCAGTTGATGGGTCCAGAGCCCGGATATGGGCAAATCTCTCCACGATCTACCTGACCCTGAAGAGCTGCTCTCACAAAGTAACACCCTTGGTTACTTTCCGAACAGACGCCGCAACGTTCATTGTTGTGTGGTGGCGCCTGGCCACGCCCACTTTGAATACAATGTAACCTCACTAGGTTAGCTTCCACAGATCGGACATCCTGACTCTGACGCCGAGTGGGGTTTCTGTTATTGATACTAATCTGCTGAGTATCTTCATCCGTATAAATTGGCATCCACCAGTGATTTAACAAGTGCTGAAGTGCCTCCTGGACAAGGGTACAACCTCGATTGTTTTCGCAACCCGTCCTACAGCTTTGATAGTCATGTGATGTTAAGAATCCGAGTCGGACCTGCTCAGCATGTAACTCTACCAGGTTGGTATTCATCACGCGAATATCGAAGATCTGAACCATGTTGATTTGATAGGAGTTCCTATCATGGTAGTCTTGGATCCATCCAAGATCCATCTGACGCTGGAGGGCCTCCTGTATGAAAGAGCATCCCTGTTTGTTTACCGAGTAAATCAGACAAGAACTGTAATCGTGCCGCGGCAGATTATGATACTGGCTTTGCGTTGAGTGCATCGCCACCAAGTTGGCATTCATCGCACGGATGTCGTGGTTTTGAATGACGTTAGAATTCGTGTAAACCATGTTAGCTCCACGAACTCGGTGCTCCTGGATCCATCCGAGATCCATCTGTTCCTGTAGAGCTGCTTGCACTACAGAACATCCTTGATTGTCTTTAGAGAAGATATCACACTGGTGATAGTTATGAGGTGGCACATGGCCATATCCGCTCTGTCTACAATGCATCTTGACCAGATTGGTCTTCAGCAAGAGTACATCGTGAATTTGATAGACGCCCTTAGTCTCTCCTTCTATCAAATTGACTGCAGCCTTCTCATGTTGAGGCAGCGGGTTTGTGAGAACATTAGGATTTGTATCCTTGAATGATAAGACCCCGCTCCTAACAAGTTTTTGCACGTCAGACTTGAAATTGAGACAAGTCTCTATATTATGCCCCGATCCTCCTTGATGATAAGGGCAAGTTTGATCCACCTTAAACCAAAAAGGCAGATTTTTCGGTACTGTAAGAGGAGATTTAATCTGAATGTGCCCCTTAGCCAGTAGTAATGGAAACAGCTCTGCATACGTTACGGGTATAGGATCAAATCCTGGTGGCCGTGTTGTACGGTTGTTGTTATATGGAGGACGAGCCTGCTGAAGAGGCTGTTGTGTCCTTTGCTGGTCAGGTTGGCCCTGCGCAACCTGAGGTTGATACGTAGGAATAGACGTAGGGTTGATAGCAGGAGTCACAGCTGCTACAGGTTGATAACGTCGTCTTTGCTTTCCGAGAGAGATATTCCCAATATCTTGCTCTTTTTTCTTAGGGAGAGCACTACCGTATTTTTTAGTACCGCTCGTCGATCCAGTGTCTTTTACCAAACGTCCTTCTCGAACGGCTTCCTCAAGATGTACGCCCATGCCGACCATTTCGGTGAAGTCACTGGGCACACTGGCAACCATTCGGTCATAGTAAAATGAGCTTAAGGTCTTTAAGAAAATCTTTGTCATCTCTTTTTCCTCAAGAGGTGGACAAATTTGAGCGGCAATTTCACGTCACCTTTGAGCATACTCCTTAAAGGTTTCCTTGTCCTTTTGCGACATCGATCTGAGTTGATCTCTGTCAGGTGCCATGTCCAAGTTGTATTTGTATTGTTGGACGAAGGCAGTACCAAGATCTCTGAATGTACTGATCGTGGCATGGTTCAAACCCATGTACCATTTGAGTGCAGCACCAGTTAAACTATCCTGAAAGTAGTGAATCAGTAGGTCCTGATTCTCCGTCTGAGCTGACATCTGCCGAGCGTACATCACCAGATGACTTTGAGGGCAAGAGTTACCCTTGTACTTTTCAAAGTCGGGCACTTGAAATTTGTGCGGGACTTTCACATTTGGGACCAAGCAGAGATCTGCGACATCTTTTCCAAATAGATCCTGACCGCGAATGGCTTGCAACTCCTTCTGCATTTCCAAGAATTGCTCCTGGAATTCATCCATTCTATCGAACATAGTTTCCTTCTTACCAGAAGGTGTTGGTGGAATTTGTCCTTCCGGGACAGTGTGCACCACAGGGGGTGGGACCGTGACTACGACAGTGAGTCTTGACGTCTCCCGAAGTTTTTAACCTTTAGGAGTCTTCAGTATGCCCCTGGCATCTTTGCTTTCCTGAAGTTTGTAACCTTCAGGCCCAGCGGCTTCTGTTGAGATTCCCTGATCTTCAGTGATCGACGGAACATATCCTTCCGGGATATAGTTAACAGGCATGCCCCAAGGACGATCTTTCGGTATCTGATACCTAGGATCATACTTCTCCACTATGGGCGTTGAGGTGATATCTGAGATCACAGTTCTTTGTAACTGAGCTTCTGCCATGGCTTGCATGTCGTTACGAAGCTTTCTCATATCCTCTCTTAGAGCGTCGATCTCTTCTTTCAACTCTCTGTTTTCTTCCTCAAGATTATCCATCCTTTTCTGACGATTGGCCCGAGTATTATACGAATGAGACAGTTTGACTCTAGAATCGAGACACAAACATGAGATTCGTAGGTAAGGAGAATACGCGATGTGAGAATGATGAATGCAATGATTATATTAATTGTTTTTTTGGTTTAATCAAAATAAACTTCAACAATTAGATTGCAAATATCAAACAGTGGGGAAACCCCTTTTTATTGAATTCCAAAGGATTACAGAAATGGAAATACAGCAGATTACAAGGTGCGGAAACAGAAACCTAAACTAATGGGTCCCGAGTCCTCTCTGAAGAGAAGTCGGGTGCTGATTTTGGTATCTTCCTTTTCTTTGACTGGGGCTCTTGGGCTGTTGTCGGGTTGTCATTCCTTTGCCAAGTGAAAGGAACGAGCAGATTCCTTTGGTCATCTTGATTATCCACAACATGTTGCTCTAAAATCTCAATCAGAGCATCCTTTTCTTTTAGTAATTGCTGTATTTTGATGCACTCTACGTCGAGGGTACGGTACTTGTTCTTCCAAGACCTTCTCTCTCGTTGAACTTTGTTGAGAGTAACCTGAAGCTTTTCAGTTTCCGTCATGAAGTACATGACAGATTCCCTCGGTGGAAGAATTTCGTAACGAGGATAAGGCATTTTTAGCTTGAGAGCTCTAGTTTGTACCCAATGGAGATAAGGCTCCACCGAGACACAATCCGGTTTTCCTAGAGACTTTCGTCCTTTCTTATGAACATGCTTCCAAGCGTGCACTATTTCCATCTTTAGTGCTCTGTCATTTTCTCCTTTTTTGAAGAAAAGACCTTCCAGATGAACACCCAGTGGGATGTGTCTCATCGGGTATCCAAATTGACGGCGAACCAATACCGGATGGTAGTTGATTCCTCCTTTAGTTCCTATGAGGGGTACGTTGGGGAAGCTTCCACAACGATCAATGATTCTGATTCCATCATAAATCCTATTACACCAATCTATATCAGAGTTGGTAAGAGACATGATCTTCTGCGACCAGCGTAGGGCACTCTTACAATCCCAAAAAGCAGCAGACTTGGGTAAGTGAGAGATAAACCATTTGTAAAGCAAAGGTACACAACATGTGATCTCCCATCCGCTGTACAAATTCCCCAAGTGTACAGAATGATATGCATTTGCGAGCAAAGTCGGCACAGGATTTCCAATGAGAAAAACTTTAATAGAATTAATATCGACGAAGTTATTGATGTTAGGAAACAAAAATAACCCGTAGGTGAGCAAGACAAAGATGCTTTCAAAAGCAGTCACGTTCCTATACTGGCAAAATACAGGGCCTTCTTTGTCAAGAACTGGGCTGGCAAACCTTGGATGCCACCTTTAGCGGTCATGCGAGTCCTGACCTCAGACTCGTCCAAATGAATTGCTCTTGCAATGGTCTGATTCTTTGGAATTTCTTCCAGTCCAGAAAATGGAGCTCGATCTGTAATGTGTAAATCGATCAGATGAGAATACTCCTCCAGCGTTGGTGCTAGCTGGTAATCCGGGAATGTGAAACAGTGATAAACCGGATCGTAAAACTGAATGAGCGCATCCATGATTCCCTCAATCACATGGAATCTTAACAGTGGTAGCAGACCTTCGTGCTTGGCTCTAAAAGCCTCAGGGTTAGTGATCATCCTTGCTAACCTTCTCAAATCCTCTAGTTTTGGAACCTTGAAGGTATACTGGTGAGTTCTCCTTCTACCGAAATCCATTAGTGCAATCCTTTTCTCTGATATTTGCAATCACAGTCTTAGTTTAATTTGAAAAAACAGAGAGACTAGAAGAGAAGATTTTTTTCGAATGTCTTAATGTTTTTTTAATGAATGCATGAATGCAGCACACAAAAACATAGAAAAAACATGGGGTCAAAGGGTCGTTGTCATGAAGTCAAGGCTCTACCCATCCCCAAAGGTTTATACTAGGGTGATTTTTGTACCTGTACTCATTATCATCAGCTCCTCCCAGGAAAGCAAAACAACAAGCGGATCGCCAGCGAGTTGTAAAGCAATCTTAGAGTAAGTGCCATTCCCCGAGAATAGATCACCAGCCTCAAATGAGGGTAGTATCGCGTAACAACTATTTCCGATAGTTTTCGCACTACGAAAGGGTTTGGCTCCTCAGCTTCTCAGACTTAACAACTGGGCCATTGTCTAGGTGAGAGAATGGGTTGCGTTGGTCAGCCTCCACTGAGGTTGATGGTCGACCCCGTCACCATCACTTATCTTAAGTGTATACTCAATCTTTCCACATACGGCATCACCCGTATTCCCATTAGCAGAAAAATAAACATGTATAACAACTAGGAAAAGCAGTATATATATTTGTCCTAAACATCCTAGACCTTTAAAGCTATGAATCCTAAGTTCCTGACAGAAAATGGGTTCCCCGGCGGAAGCCCCAATATGTGGTATTCACACAAGAGGTAAAAAGGAAGAAAAAACAGAGACCGACCCCACGGTGGGCGCCATTTTTCTGTAGCGAGCGATTTTGGACATGGTTCTTAAGCGCTGGCCGCTCTCTGCGGTTTGAGCTTACTACAGGTCGATTCATTTTTTATCCTATTGTGAGCTGAATAAGGAAGGGAAATGGATGTCTCCAATTAACCCTGCTTTGTATACTGAGTTTAAACAGCGGTCTGTTAGGTTACGAATGCTATCAATGTGGGGGGCCCTTTGTACTGGTTATTTGTATTTTCGCCAATACGGTTTTCTTTCTTTTTATCTTGACAGAAGGTTTCTGGCAGGGAACAAGGATTAGGATGTTAGGACTGATGCTTTTTGATAGGTATGTGAGAGTATGGGATTTTGGTTTTTTGTTGATTGTGCTCGCTAAGATCTTTTCTTTCGATCTTATGCCTACGTATTCCCGTTTACCGAAACAGGGAAATCAGAGCGTTCGTAGTTCCTCCTATTCTATGGGAGGAAATGGGTGTTTTTGGTGTCTTGTTCAAAGCCCAAGACGTGAAGCGAAAGGTGATTTGTATCTTGTTCAAAGCCCAAGATATGAAGCTGAAAAGTCTATTTGTATCTTGTTCAAAGCCCAAGACGTGAAGCTAAAAAGGTGTTGTCTTTAGAGAGAAATTGTCATCTCTAAAGAGGGGGTTGTATGTCACAACTGTTTATAAAAGAGAATTACTTTAACCGGGATTTGTGAATTCGGCAATGCCATAATTTCCTTTAAAGGAGGTTTTAACCTGAAGGAGAAGACTTTAACTCAGCGTAGAGCAATGCTATCTTTCCTTAGGAACTTCTCATGCTAAAAGAGGGATAGTGGCATGGATGTAAATGATCCAGAGGCTTGCCGCTTACAACAATTAGATGAAAGGGGAGGAGTTGTTGATGTTTGTGTACTGTGAACGAGGCACAACTTTGATGCTAAAAGGTTGATTGGATCAACCAGTGGTTTTCTTATACAAAGGGAGGCTATTATGTGTCTCGTACAAAGCCCGAGAGAGAGGCTAAAAGGTTTTGACCCGACAATGGAGCCTTTTGGTATCTCGTATAAAGCCCGAGATGGAGGCTATTTGACTCAACAAGAGAGTTTTTTGTATCTCGTACGAAGCCCGAGATGGAGGCGAAAGGGGTGATTGACTCAACGAGAGAGTCTCTTGTGTGTCTCGTACAAAGCCTGAGAGAGAGGCTAAATGTTGTTTGACTCCGCTGGGGAGGATCATTGTACAAAGCCCAAGAGGAGGCTAACTTCACTGGAGAAGGATCATTATACAAAGCCTAAGAGGAGGCTAGGGTAATTATTTCAGTTAAGTGACAGGTCCAGTATAGTGATTTTAAAGAGAAAATTAGTTCTTATATGAGCAACACCGTACTCATGGATTTGATTCAAGGATCCGGGTTATTCCTGTTCTTTAAGGAAGCGGGAAATCCGAAGGGTATTGAGATTGTCTGAGTCTGCGGGTTTCCTTCCTATTTAACGAAGGGGTCACTTGAGAATGTCTTTGAGACTCAAGGAAGTTAGACTGTCCAAGTCTAGAGTTTCACCTTTTGTACTATGCTTTGAGAAACAGTAGTAAACTCTATGAAAGGATTGTTCTATGGAGATGATTAAGTTCTGTTCCTATACCACTAGGAGGTCGTCAGGACAATTTGTACGAAGCCCAGGAGGAGGCTGGAAACTTTTAAGAAGCCGATCGGTCCTTGTACTAAGCCCAAGAGGAGGCTATCATTCCCGGAGGAAGAGATCATTATACGAAGCCTAAGAGGAGGCTGGGGATACTTCTAAGAAGTCGTAGGGTCCTTGTACTAAGCCCAAGAGGAGGCCGATTGCTTTTAAGAAGCCCGTGGGTCCCCAAACCCCGAGAAGTTCAAGGCAATGCTATTCACCGAGAATAGATCAAAGTCAGGAAAGTCCAAGAATTTGGAAGAAACTCAAGAGATGCCATTCACGGAGAAAAGATCATCTCTGGGGAATAGAGTTTCTTGACAATTGCTTTTAAGAAGCCTGTGGGTCCCCAAACCCCGAGAAGTTTAAGACATGCCATTCACCGAGAATAGATCAAGCCAGGAAAGTCCGAGAATTTGGAAGAAACTCAAGAGATGCCATTCACGGAGAAAAGATCATCTCTGGGGAATAGAGTTTCTTTGACAACTTCTATGAGTAACAGTCTATGAAAGGGTTCACTGAGAATGCTGCCTTTCATATCTCCATATTGTTTAACCCCAAGAGGAAGGAAGACTGTGTCTGGTAATCCTATGGGGATCTAGTTTAGACTATTTCTAAGAGTGATCAATGGGCTTAATACTAGACGTAGTTGCCGGGGAAACTCTAAATATCTATACTATTATTATACAGTTGATATGAGTTTATGAAAGAAGACTTACAGTGAAACAGCCCCACAATACAGTTATATGTATATGAAAGCGGTAAATGAAAGTGATAACCACTTACTCGGTTGTAGAGCTTCCATGCTGTTTGGTTAGTTGTTCAACAAAGAAAGATTGAAAACGACAGTATATTCAAAATCAAAGGAGAAAGTACTTTGAAAAAAAAATTTGGGACTTACAGCTCAAGGAGAGGCCCAGGGTTTTATCAGTGAGCGCACTGTTTGAATTTGTACAGAGGGACTTATACAAGTGACTGAGGCCCAAAAAGGTTTTCTGTACAAAGGGATGGGTCTTACACTCTTTCAAGAGGCCCAAAGAGTTTTAAAGAAAAAGAATGGGGCTTATAACACGAGGGTAGGCCCAATTGATTATTCGTTTAAAAATGGCGATCGCGCCGAGGTTTTCTTTTAACGCAGAGGGGCTTATACAATATCTGAGGCCCAAATGATTTTGGTTAAAAGGGGGTTGGGTCTTACACTCTATTAGAGGCCCAAAGTATTTTTGAATGGGTCTTATAGCTCAAGGAGAGGCCCAAGGTTATTTTTCAAAAGGCGATGATCGTGCCATTTATTTAAAAATGTACAGAGGGACTTATACAACGAATGAGGCCCAAAATATTTCTGTACAAGTGGGTTGGGTCTTACACTCTCTCAAGAGGCCCAAAGAGTTTTGAAAATGATTTATGAGGGTTTAATTAATCCAAAAACCCTAATTTGTTTTCAAAAATGTATTTAATTGAATAAAAATTCAATTAAAAATGATCAAAATTGTTTAACATATGAAAAACAAATTGTGATTTTGGATTAATGCTTCAAAAATTAAGTATTGACCTACAAAATAATTAGAAAGCATTAAAAGTTGCAAAATCAAGGTGGAAAAAATATTTTAAATGTTAAAAACAATTAAAACATTAATTCTTTGCAAAAATATCAATTATATGAAATAAATAATATTTTGGGGATTTTTTGATAAAATAAAATATTTTAACATTTTTGTGAATTATTAAAAAAAGAATCAACTCAAAATCATTAAAACTCAGAGAGAAATTAATTTTTGAATCAATTAAACAAAATCACAAAATTCAAATATTTGAATTTGTGAAAAAGGCGCCAAGAACACAAGCAAGAACACGCGCGTTTTTCTGGGTTTGGCTGATTTGCGTTTTTCATCCAATCTCACTGAATACATAATCATATCATGCAATCCACATATCATTATGCTCGTCTCAACCTCACGATCATGTCTATAACACTTAATTTCATTTAAATTAAACATAAAACATGAAATCACGAAGAAACCTCAAGAACCCTAATTTCTGCATGAAGGCTAGGATTTTTGATACACGATTCAAACAATGCAATTAATTGAGGGAAAACATTCCATGCATGATTATGAACATATGGCCAAATTATTGTGTGAGGAAATATGCATAGATTGAGAGATGACCAAGTATATGCTTACCTCTAAGCCGTGACAGTAAGTACAATGTGATTTTTGATTTGGAGGTGTTACAGATGAGTGGTGATGATCTGAACAGCTTCCCTACACCCTATGGAGTGTGTTTGAATGCCTGGACTTGATTGAAATTGGCTGGATCAATTCATGGCATCTCAGCTGCAACTTGATTGAAAATTTGAGCAACCAGCTGGTGATTCTGTGAAATTGGTGTTTCAGAAGTGATCTAAGTGTTTGATCAGCTCATATGTGATGTATATGAGGTGTGTGTGTGTGATTGGTTTGATTGGAAAAGCTCTCAAACTCAAAACCCGATAGCTACCTTGCTAAGAAAGGCATTTTTGCCAAGAGAAAGAGATTTTGAGGAAAGCATCTGTTAGATGGCTTTGGTGTACTCAAACTGAACACAATTGAGCTCTATTTATAGTAGAGCAAGTTTGTTTTGGGATCCACAGTGAATGGCAACTGCAGCAGGTGTTTGTTCAATGTTGGCCAATGGAAATGCAAGTCTCCTCTAGCCATTGACTAGAGGTTAGGGCACAGGGCTGTGGTTCCCTTGGTCTTGGATAAGTCTTGACTAATTTCAGATGAGAATGGCTCAGTCCATGCCACCTTGATGCTTCCATTGAATGCTCCAATCCAAATTTGGAGTCTTGTCCCTATTTTGGCCATTCTAGGTTCAACATGCTATTTCTTGTTCCATGGACTTTGGAGGCTTGGCTCAGTGATTGTCCCCTTTAGATTCAATCCTCAGATGTGTCCAAGTGGATAGGAGCATTTGAATTTGGCTGATTTTGGCAAATCGAGCAAAATTGTAAATTCTGCCTTGCCTTGACAGATTTCAGCAAGGCAACTTTCCAATGTCATATCTCATGACTCAAATGGAATTTGGCAATGTTCTTGGCCATTTTGGAAAGCCCTTACATGATATAACAACTGTTTAAACATATTTGGTTTTGATCTCTTTTGAATCCAAGTGAAAAATCCCCCTACATTTGGCAAAAAATGAAGACAGATTTGGACTTAGTGAAAATTTCACTAAGTGTTGGAAAAAGTGACATTTTCATTTCTCAGCCATTTTGATCACTCCATAACTCAAAATCCTTAATGAATTGGACTTAGGTCTAGTTGAAGTTTTTGTAGAGGGTAATGAGGGCTACAAATCCATATTTGGATGAGAAAAAATGGCTTTGTGGTTTAGGAGTTATGATCCTTCAAAGTTGGTACCCTTGTCACTTTATTTTTAACTTAGAAAATTTTCTAAGTTTTTATGGTTACCCCTTTTACAAGTTATCCAACTTTTCTTGATTTTTCTTGATGAATGATGATTCAAATCATACATTAACATCATTTTAGGGTTAAAAATCCATTTTGGTGAAAAATCTCAAAAAGTCAAAGTTGACTTTTGTGCACAGTTGACTTTTTATCAGATGAATTCCAAACTGTGCAATTCTTCAGGAAATCATGTCCTTGACCTAAATCAAACTTGATGGACATGTTCCATGGGTGTCATAGGGTATATTGGGGCATGTCCTAGGGCTTGGGAGCATGTCCTGGTCAAAAGTCAAAGTTACAGTTGACTTTTTCCTTAAAACCCTAATTGTGGTGCAGATGAAATTGAGACTTGTTGCTCAAGCTTCTTGGATTAATACATTGTTAAAAATGGATCAATATAGCTCATTAGAGACCCTCAAACCCTCTCTTGAGGTCTTGGCTCTTGATTTTCCCTAAAAGTCAACTTAGGGGTGAATTAGGTCAAGAAACCCTAATTCCTGATTTTTGATGTATGCATCCCCTGAGGCAAAATTGACTTGATGAATGGGTCCATGAGGTTCCATGGAGTACATTAGGTTGTGTTTTGGATCTTTGGCTTGTGTCCAGATGAAAATTTTCATCTGGAGGCCCTGGTCGACCAAAACCCTAATTTGGTGATACTGGCTATCTTGAGACTTGATCCACCTAGAAGGGAGCAGCCTTGTGCTTGATCCTTGAAGTGGGAGTCCTTTTGATCCATTGTGGACATGTTAGAGGCTAGACAAGTTGAAGATCATGTCATTCCTTGATTGATCCTTTGTCTAAGGCTCTGAGAGGGCTTGAAACCCTAATTTTGATTGTAGTGAATGCTCAACAACCCTTGAGGCATTTGATGAGGCATGATGGTTCATCCACATTGTGATGATGATTTGCACAATGATGGGAAATCTTAGTGGTCAAAATTTGGGGTATGACATTGTGCATACACCTTGAAGGTTTCAGATGAACGTTGGGACTGATTTTGCAATTGCAATCTAGTTGCGCTAGATCAAGGTTATATTTGTATTGCCTCACGAATGCTTCAGACAAATCTCTCCAAGTATGGATTTTGCTGCGCTCCAGGCCCATGTACCAATCCAACGAGGATCCAAACAAACTATATTGAAAACAATGAACTAGCAATTCATCATTATCAATATGGGATGCCATCTTTCTGCAGTACATAGCGATGTGACTACGTGGGCAGCTCAAACCTTTGTATTTTGGCAAATCAGGTATCTTGAATTTCTGCGGCAACACAACATTCGGAACCAAACACAAATCTTTGGCCTCCATCCCAAAAGCAGAAAACCCTTCGATAGCTTTGATACGGTCTTCTAATAACTTGTAGTCAACCGATCTATTCTGATTAGTGGGCCTAACAAGGACCTGAGGATTTGGCAGCTGAGAAGCGGCAGAAGCATTCACTTGCGGAGTAGCAAACTGAGAAGGATACACCAAACCCGGATTAACCATCTGACCAACATTCTGACCCATCGGAACACCATACAAATAATTTGGAGGAGGTACCCCAGCAGCCGAGGAAGATGCCCCAGGACAGAACATCCCAGGATGAGCATTCTGAACAGCAGTTTGAGCAACTTGAGACGGAACCGGAACATGAATAGGAGGACCCCTATACACATGCTCTTCATCATCAGGAGTTTTAGTATCAACCAATCCGGCAGTTTGGTGAGTTTGAGCCTGAAAATTCTCAGGATCATCATTCACCACTGGAGGCGGGACTGGAGTAGGCATGACCCATGGATAGGCGGCAGCATTCCCATTAGGCATGGGTGCAACAAAAGGCTGATATGGCATGAAGGTACTACCATTATTTGCAATCTACGGAGTGTAATTCGGAGGCATGCCCTAAGGGAAACCAGCGGGCATCTGATTCAAACTAGGTTGAACAGCAGGCTGATTCACAGGCTCAACTGGCACGTCAACTCTAGCAGGAGAAGGAACAACGACAGCAGGAGTAGCCGTAACAACAGGAGGAACAGTCACAACAGGAGTGACAACAGTTGCATCAGTAGTGGTTGTAACAATAGTGGCAGCAGCAGCAACATCCCTCTGAGCACGAAGGAGCTCCATAATGACATCCATGTTCGTCTGAAACTGATCCATCCGACCTTGGAATTGTGCCAGAGTTTCCTTGTACGCAGCGTTCTCAGCTTCAAAGTCAGCCATGATTCTGGATTTGTTTGAACGAGTAAAATACCGATGTCGAGTCGTCGTCTTGCTACAAGGAATGTGAATAAGGATGAGCAACGGTTTCGGATGATGGGACGTGCATATGTGTGCAGATGAATGTATGATATGCATGCAAAAATAAAGTTTTAAATTCCAGGAATTCTTAAACTTATATTTGTTGACAATAATCATAAAGCATACAAGTAAAGGCATAAAAGATAGAGTGAACGAGCATCTTCATTCATTCATCCAATAGAGGAAAGAAGTACGAGTCAAATACAAGTCAAATATCTGCCCTTTGGGCTACAACAAAATCCGCACAGATCCTATCAAATACCACCCTACACACAGATAAGAAATGAAAAACTGCCCAAGGGAGCCGGTGTGGCAATGCATCAGCATATGCATCCCTCAACAACCCTGGTAGGTCCTCCAATGCATGCTCAGCAAATCTGGCTAGACGACCATGCCTCTCACTCCAGTACTTTGCATCCTTCATGAGGTTGTGCAGCAAAGAATGATTAGGTCCCTGAAGCATGTCCTGAAGAAAGGCCTCTTTCTGATCCAGGAGGTTCTGTAGATGACGGCTTTGATGCTCCTAATGAGTGCTCTCTGTGTTGAGCTGGCTAATCCGTTCTTGACTCTGATGTGCTTGATCTTGCAGCTTCTGAATCTCACCGAAGACTTTGTCGAGCTTAGCTTGGCATTGGGAAAAGTCCTTTGCTAACTGATTAGCATAGTCTTGTTCACTTTGCCACTTCGTCTTGAACTCGGATAACTTCCCTCGAAGCTCTTCAAGTTGCTTGTTGTAGCTCAGCTCCTCTTTGTAGGTCTGATAATGAGCATCGGCGAGTTGTCTCTTCTTTGAAGCAAGTCCCTCATAGGTGCTCTTCAAAGCATCACCCACCTTCCTACGCTTGTTCTGTTCAACCTCCACCTCTTTGAGCATACGCTCGCGCTTCTGACGAAACTCAATCTGTAGGCTATCTTTCTCAGAAGTGACTCTATCAAGGTTGAGATGAAGATCAACATTCTCCTTCTTCAACTTCTCAACAATCAGCTTGAGTTGATCGACCTCAGATGGAGGAACAATGGCAAGTCCAGGAAGCTTGGCATTCATGGAAGGCTCGGGAGAGAATGGTAACAAGATCTCTTTGACACGCTCTTTGACCCAAAGTGTGTAAGCTTCCTTGGCTATGCAATTTTTCTTACCCAAATCGGCTATTCCTCCGAGATGAATCTGAGTCCAAGAGGTGCTAAACCTCTTCAGCAGACCCATGTCATCAACCCCTTAATAAAAGATGAACTCTTCCACTACCTCAGGATCAGGTTTGTCAATCATAGGGTATCCCAACCGTCGGAAAGCCATTCTCGGATTGTAGTTAATTCCACCCTTTGTACCCAAGAGAGGTACATTGGAGAATTTCCCACAATGAAGAACGATTGGAATGTCGTCGAAGACTCGAGAATGCCAAGAAATATCATCAGTGGTGAGAGACATGATTCGTTGAGACCACTTGAGATTATCCTTATTCTCAACAAAGGGACCCTTCTGTGGAAGATGAGACATGAACCATCGGTACAATAAAGGAGCACAACAGACAATGGTACCCTTCTTCTTTTCATTCCTGGAATGAATAGAATGGTAGGTATCAGCAAGAAGTGTCGGAACGGGATTCTTGGACAAGAAGATACTGATAGCAGCCTAATCTACGAAATTCTCCATGTTCGGGAACAGGACAATCCCATATACCAACAAAGCGAGAACGGCGCTGAAAGCCTTCCAATTTCCATCCTTAGCAAAAGTAGTAGCCCTGTCAACCAAGAACTTCGAAGCAGACCCTCGAATACCTTTCCCTTTGGTGTTGAGATTATCCTCCACATCCTTCTTACTAATGCAAAGTGCATCAAAAATAAGATGATACTTCGGACAACCACTAGTGTAAACATAAGGAACATGCTTCTTGATTTCAACCCCCAGAATATGAGCATACTCCTCAAGCGTAGGTGCTAGCTGATAATCCCGAAATGTGAAACACCTATAGGGCGGATCGTAGAACTGAACCAGGGTATGAATAGCAGTGATGTTGAATTCATTGTTGAGGATGGTCAACAAACTACCATACGTACCTATGAAAACCCCTCTGTGATCTCCAACCAACAAAGATGCCAAACCTCTCAGAATACCCAGCTTAGGCTCCACAAACTTGTAACTGACGATGCCGCGACAACCAGTACTCATCTCTATGATAATGTCAACAAAAGATAAGCCTTCTAAAACTTAAAAATGCACATGCAAAAATTAATTTACACGATGAAATGATATGCAACACAGCAACAAAAAGCCAGCACAACCTGAATAATCACGTCTGAATAATTCGAATATTTGCATATAATCTGTGTCAGTGCAACATAATCTGATGTGTCAGTGAGGAAGTCTGGCGTGTGTGAGAACAAGGGTATGAAGTGGGTTATTTTCCTGCAAAAACCCATCCCCCTCATAGGTGTGATCTAGACACAACAAGGTGGTCCCTAGAAAAGGTCGCTCAAACCATAGGACTCAGAATGAAAATCCCCGCCGTAGTGAATTCTCACAGGACGGAAGTATCCTCAAGCGAATCACGATCTAGGATGTGGCTCTCATGATAACCCAACGCGCAAAACGTAGGCCTCACGACTATCCACGTTCTAGCCTATGTATATACTAGGCCCGGTGTTAGGACCTTTCTCTCTAATAATATCTACCCATCCCAACAACAGCAGAAAACAACAGATATCCAGAATATGCAGCATATGGATATTTTAAGCAGTAAAGAAATGCAATAAATACACATAAAGAGAATAAAGCGTAAAGATAAAGCTAGTAAAGTGCTAAAGATAAACATCCAAGCAAGCAAGAGAAAGCAAACAAAACTAGGCGAGACCCCTCGAGGGATGGACCAGCAAGAGGTCAATCTGTCCCCAGCAGAGTCGCCAGTTGAAGATGGATGGAAATCTACCTGAGTGAATCGCACACTCAAAGATACAACAGAGTCGCCACCGAACTTTATTTAGTCCCAAAGGACTGGGAAAATATCGATAAAACCCAGCGGAAGAGAAACGAGAACGGGGGGTCGGTTATGCGAAAGGAAGGTATTAGCACCTAACGCATCCGTCGTACTCGATGGGAACCATTTCGCTTGCTTCTAGGCTTGAATGGGTTATCTATCTAAAGGCTTCTAGCTAAAATAAAGAGAAGAGAGAGATAGAGAGAAAGGGGAAAAAGAAAGAAAAGAAAGAAAGTGCTCGCGGATGAACGAAGTCCTCGTGCCTAAATACCCTCATAGTGCAATGAGGAAATCAGAGCGTCGTAGTTCATGGAACCAGGGGACAAAGAAGAAAGAAAGAATGGAGGAAGATGGGAGAAAGGTGGAAGGGTGCTCGCCGAGATCATTGCGATCTCTTGCCTACGTATCATACATTCGAAAGAATGCAGAATCAGAGCTTCCGTAGTTCGGGGAACTGAACGGAAAAAGAAAAGGAAAAGAAAGAAACAAAGAAACGAAAGAAGTGGTGCCAAAACCAAGGATGGAAGAAAAAATCTACTGGGAAAAATCTCGCAGTAAGAGCGTTTGCACAAAAGAATAGGAAAAAGTAGTGTCAAAACCAAAAATGAAAGAAACTCCGTTGGGGATAGCAAAGAGAATTGGTGTCGAAACCAAGAAAGTAAGAGCAAAGGGAATAGGAAGGACTCCTCTGGGGATCCAAACAAAGGGATGGTGTCATAACTAAGAGAAAAAGGAAATTCGGTATATTAACTGGCTAGCAGTGGTTAACCGAAGAAAGAGAGTAAGACCCTCGCGGGGAAAAGAAGTTGGTATCAACAGACGGGCTGTGATAAACCAATAGAGCGAGTGCTGAACCGGGAGAATGTGTTTGACTCTGAAGGGACCTCGGCATGTTAACTAGTAAACAATGGTTAACTGAGGAAAGAAAGGACTGCAACTCTGTGGGGATAGAGAAGCATTGGTTTTAACAGAGAAAACTAAGATTAACCAGAAAAACGGGTGTAGGACCGAGCGAAGATCGTGACCCCAAAGGACGGGTGTAGGACCGAGCAAAGGTCGTGACCCAAAAGGTTCGGTAAACTGACTGAACAAACAGCACTCAACCGAAGAAAGGGTATTTGAATCAAAGAAAGGTTACTAACCCAAGGGTGCAAGTATTCGAACCAAGAGGAGGTTGCCAATTGCCGGGGATTCGGTGTTTACAGAAGGACTGCGATTAACTGAAGAAATGGGTGATTAACTAAGAGAAGGTGATTAACCCAAGAGGTGCTCAGTGATTAACAGACGGACTGTGATTAACTGAAGAGAAGCAAGCATTGGTGTTTTAACTAACAGGCAGTGGTTAACCAATCAAGGGGAGAGGAACCAAAGAAAAGGTTGCAATCTGGGTAAGTGTCGGTTGTTTAACAGAAAGATTGTGTTTAACCGGAGAAAGGAATAGAAACTCTGCAAGGGAATCTAAATACAATGATTGATTTCAAGAGGAAATGAGTGATGGAACAAAGAGAGATTGCTAGCGCAAGAATACTGATCTCAACCAAGAAGGATGGTGATTGATCAAGAGGAGAGATTGAAAGAGATATAAGTGATCAAGGATTGAAAAGGATCGCAAAGAGAGAAGAGTAATCAAAGATCAACTCGACTGGGGAAGGGAAGCGCACCACCGCCTGGAGATAGAGATGACTAAGCCAAGCACAGGGTCATTCGTCCCCTACCTGAAATAGTCAGAATAAGAGTAGGAATTCTCCCTTCTCATTCCTTCCCTAACACACACAGGGTGTAATGCGGAAGTTGAACCGGACAACACAACCGCTCCAAGTTGTACAGTGCTCCTGCGTAGAGAAACGGACAGCATAACGGCTTCGATTTGTACAGTGCTTCGATGCAAGGCGCAGCGCGAAACTCCAATTCCACAAGGGGATCGAAAGAAAAAGCTCTAAAGGAGGCCTAAAGAGAGGGAAAGGGAAGATCGATTAATCGAAACAAAGTTTCGATCAATTAATCAAGGTAGAAACATGCTAACAACTTTCCAAAGAGAATGAAAAGTCATTAAAGCAAAAAGGGGTGAATTATTGATTATAAAAGATTAAGCTTATCCATGGAAAATAACCTTAATGCAAGCTGAAATGAAAAGTACAAAACAGTGCCAAATGATCATCAAAGTGTCACACAAAATCATGTATCATGTAAACAAAGATAGTGCAAGAATTGCTATGTTCATACAATGCTAAGAACATGAAACAATTGAATAACCGAAAATGTGCATCGAAAGTTCATGAATATGCTTCAACCAGAAGTTAAATGACATTTGGAACATCCATAAAATCAAGCATGATAATCAATGGGAGTTACAATGAGGAAAGCATAGCAAACACACTTGAAAATGCAAGAAAATAGCAATTTTGTTCAGTGTTAACCGATTACTCACCATGCGTTAACCGGTTACTTGCTTGAAAATTGGCGTTTTTGGTGAAAATTGAACTGAGTAACCGGTTACTCACCATGTGTTAACTGGTTAACACTGATCAGTTTTGAAAAAAAAAACAGAAAAAACAGCTTTTCAAAAGTGGTTTTCAACACATAATCACTTATGCAAACTACCACATGCTAGGAACTGAAATTGTGCACGAAAATTGAACTTGAAAACAAAAAATAAACAGAGATAGAATCCACTAGTACGATTAAATCATGGATCAAACAAATGAAAAACCAAATCACACACAACAATTATCGACTACATTGCGAGCGATACGAAAATGTGCGAAACGATAAAATTAGTTAGATCTACCAACCTACAAGCCGGAGATTTGGCTTGGTGAATGTTGCAAAGGACTCTTGATGTAGAAAATCAAAGAAAACCAGAGGAATCTTCAATTTGTAGACGAACCGTATCGAAATCGAGCAAAATGCAATAAAACTCCAAAATGCGAATTTGAACCGTTGGAAGTTGCAGCAACTACTCAAGATCAATCCAAAAGCTGAAATAACTCCAAAAATCCAAGTGTAATAGCAAGAATGATAAAGGTTGAGCTCAAGAAATAATCACTTTTGATGTAAAAGTGATTATCCTTCAAAGTAGAAATGAGCTTGGGTGAGGTTTTGGAAGAGAATTGAGATGAAGATGAAAATGTAGTAGAGAAATTCAGAGAGAATGTGGGAGAATGGAGAGTGAAATGGAGCAAAATGGTTGAAGGTCCTTGAAAATGAGTGAAGGTGAGTTTATATAGATTTTAGGTTTGGAGTGTGAAATGGTTTGGAATTTGGTTTGGAATTAGCTTTGGGTTCGGAACTAGGCTAGGAGTTAGTTAGACTTGACTCACCGAGTCAAGGCGGTTAACTCGGTTAGTTAGAACCAACTCGGTACCAATCCCAATGTGAGTTTCAAAATCCAAAGGTTGACATGTTGGTGAATTAAGTAACATGGTGCACTTGAATTGAAGTGATGCATTGGAATAAATACACTTGGGTTGAAATGAATAGTGTTGGAATATCTAGAGAAATCTAGAATGTTCCACACACTGCTAGAATCAAGTAGAACCAAAGACCAAGGAGAGTGCATGGATGCTGTCCAAAAAATGCAGCAGGAATTGCAATTTTGCACTGAGTAACCGGTTACTCACCATACGTTAACCGGTTACTTCAGTCAATTTTGCCCAAATTTGCTTTAAAAAGGGTGTTATGGCTCCGGTCCCGATTTTCCACCTTTAGATTTGATGAATACACATGGAAACCTTTATTTTGAGCTTGTTTTGATGAGGTGATGACCTTGTGAGGATATGATTAATCGGGCTTGAAAAACCTGAATATCCTGCAACAAGAAACACATGAAGAAGAGTGCAAATGCGTATGCTAGCGATGCGAATGCTTATGCCTATGCAAAAAGGCAAAAGAGGGAGGTCAAATTTCGGGTTACGACAATTGTGACACCTCTTTGTGATCTTTTTGTTTGACTTTCAGTTGTTTGAGTTTCATTGGCTAACCTTTCATTTGTTTGAGTTTCTTCACTGGTTTCTGATGAAGAACTCGACAAGGTCGACATCTAAGTTCAAAAACAACAACAACAACATGAACAACAATGGCAAAAGAGTTTACTGTAGATGTATGGGGAAAATATTTTACGTACCCTAAACGTGACGACGAAGTAAACGATGTTGGTGTTGGTGTTGTTGTTGTCTTCCTTCCTTACGACAATGACGGTGTTGTTGTTATCTTCCTTCTCGACGGTGACGATGATGACGACGGTGTTGGTATGTGCGTAATCTTCTATTTTCTTCACTATCGTGATGATGATGACGAAAATGACAACAAATGGATACTGATGATGCAAGCTTTGGTGGAATCGTGTATTGTTTCACAGTATTAAAGGTTAGGGTTTAGGGTTGAAATCGTGTAACATTTCGTCTGGTTTCTATTTTCAATGGAAAAAAGGATACTGAAGAGACAATGAGACTAGCTAGTTTGGAGAATATTGAAACACTATTGCGACGGTCAATAATTTACACCATTATGATATATTATTTACATAATGAAATTTCATATTAAAGTGCCAGAGTTAATTTTAGAATTAAAAATTAAAAAAACATACAAAATATATCACAACGGTGTATATAAACAACCGTAGTCATAAATTTTAATTTTTTTAATTAAAAGTAAATAAAAAAGTAAAGGCGCACTTTAACATAAAAGGAATAATATATATGAATGCACCGAGGTTCGAACACATGAAAGCTTGAAGGTATCACCACGGTTGATTTATCAACCGTTGTTATATACAGATAATCACCACGGTTGGTTTATCAACCGTTGTTATATACAGATAAGTTTTATTCAATAAACAAATAAAATACAACGGCGCCTTAGTTTAGATATGTCACAACGGTGTAGGGATGAAGCGTTGTGAGCATGGCGTCGTTGTTTACGCGTTTTGTAGTAGTGACCGTCTCTTTACATCCGACGTTTTCCCGAATATTCATCTCTTCACATTCGATGTTTTCCCGGATATTCATCTCAGATATTCAAGATCTTCTCTTTTCATCCGATGCTTTCCCGGATATTCATTTTTTACGTTATCTTCTATTCTGAAATTTTCCCGGATATTCACGTCTTCATCTTCTTTTCCGACACTTTCCCGGATACTCATATTCACATTCATATCCACAACCTCCTCTTAGGCTTTACCCAATCATGATAGAACGATCCCTTTAGTTCAACCTTAGAACACCTCAACGAAGAGAGGAAGGTTTCCTGGTGAAACCCCTCTTAAACCCTCTTCACCTTTAGTTCATACAATGACGCTCAGGCTTCTTAAAAACATCTCCCTTTACAAATCTTTCAACTCTTCATTCAAATCTCTTAACTATTTTTCAATCAATCCTTACAAATTTCCTTCCAGCTTTTCCCGTATTTCTGAACTACGACTGCTCTGATTTCTCTTTTGAGAATACGTAGGCACAAGGTCTCAACCCTTGGCGAGTACTTTTTTTTTCTTTTACACACTCTTTTCCATTTTCTTCAAATTTCCTTTTTCCATATATCTTTCAAAAAAAACAAAAATATTTCTCACTCTCTTCATCTCTCAAAAGCAATGAACTTCCCCAAATAAAAGCAAATAATAATAGTAATAACCATAGATATAGAAAAGAGGTTCCCATTGAGTACTACAGATGCTTAGGGTGTTAATAGTTTCCCTTAGTATAATCAACCCCCGATTCCAGTTCTCTTTATTTGCATTTTGTTTCTTTTAACATTTACATTCTTGCAGGGTTTATTTAGACTTTTTCGCCTTCCTTTAAAGCTTCATAGGATAAATATAAAAGTTCAACTGTGACAACCAATGGCGGTTCACGAAAATCGCGCTACACACACAAAAACAACATCATACACTTTCATTATCTGATATGCAAAAAATCAGCAGTATACACTGTCTTAATTTCTAATATGCAAAAAATCAGCAGCAGACCTACTTAACATTAGTGATGTACAAAATATGCAATAAAAGGAAAGTCTTCAAATTCAACAAAACTCAAATCATCTTTATGTTATATGCAAATTTTCAACATATATTTCTCACAAAATCCTCACTCTCATCAATCATCCCTCATGTAGGATCCTTCATTCCACCTATTTTAGCAAAATTGAAAAATAAAAAATTAGCATATCAAATGAAACATAGTGAAAGTAGTGAAGTTTTTCATAAAAAAAAAAAAAGAAGAGAAAACATTACAATAGATCTTGAAGCAGGACGAAAATAGCAGAAGACATATTCACTGGAAGTTGAACCTTAAATCAAATTGAGTTAGAGTATAAACTGTAACTCCAGGTGCTATTTTCCCCATTTGAGATTTAAGAGATAATTCAAATAATTTTTTTCTCATTTAATTGCTTATTTTGTTAAGTTGTTTACCAAAATCCATATTTTTTATTTCTCTAGATATACACATATAGGATATAATTTGGTACTTAAGCCATTGGTCTATGTGGTTTGATATCCATTTATTGCTTTGCACAACCGTGCACTTGCAGCTGCATAAATTCTTAATCTCCAAGCCCTTCAATGATGGTTGGATCTAAAGTTACTCATTCTTCCACCTTACACAGAGTAGCAATTGCTACTGCTGCTGCTGCTTAAGCCGCAGGAACTTAGTTCAATCCTCCTCTTCAAGGTATGATATAGTAAGTTGTGGTAGACATTGGGTTGCATCCAGATCTACTCCAGCCTCCTATGATTGCATGATCTCCTCAAATACCTTCGCTCAGACCTTCAGTATATCCTATAGCCTCACAACTTGAAACATTGCCTTCTTTCCAACTACTGCAAGCTAATATCAGAATAGAGGATACTAATGAGTTACTTAGGGACACTACCACAACATTGATGATTGTATCCGCAAAGGCCACAACCATAACACATATGATTGTATCCGGCTGAAAGATGCCATCGAGAGATTGATAAAGAGAGGTAGTTTATCAAAGTACGTCAAGGTCGAGAAAAGACAGAGAGAAGATAATGGAGCAAGCAAAGGGAAGAATCAACAAATTTCCTCTATCATTCGAGGAACGCCCCGAGAAAATATATCGTCCAAGGGAATGCTGAAGAGAAAAATGGCTAAAATATTGGTCATCCATAAGAAGGATGGAGGTACGTCGACTAAGATCCCCGACAGGCCAATGCTCGGGTTGTGGGACTGTGAGAAATTCGAGGCAACTCCAAATGAAATCTTCCCTTTAGTCATAATTTCCACGGTCGAACATATTAACTTCTCTCAAATTCTGATAGACAACAGAAGCTCATGTGATATAATGTACTCTGAGCACTTTAAAAAGATGGTCCAAGAAAGAGCCTTTAATCTTAACAATTTACATGAGTACCTATAATTAATGGATAATTTGGTAGCGAGAAATTTGGTTAAAGTCACAACCTGATTCAAGAGACCAACAACTCTATTGGTTTCGAGTTCTTCGCCAATGCCTTCAATCATGGGATGAATGACTACACTTCTTATGTAAGAGGTAAGTATATAGATTATAGTGCTGATGCTATTAACATGTTGTATGATTTGTGTACTGTTGAGCAATGCAAGGCACAAAATAGATGGATACAACACAACAGACCCGATGAAGTAGGACGAGCATTGATTTTGGAAGAATTGTGTTATGCAAAGGCACAATAGATAGGAAAACTGGGTATTCTGTAAAGACTCGACACTAGAGATCTACGCCCAATTCAAACGATATAGGCTTCTTTCTTCGTTTAAACTCTCGAGGTTGCTTCAAACACCTTAGAGTTAATTGTGAAAAGAGTTTTGGATTAATGTCTATCATGGCCTCACTACTACGAAAAACCCATTTAACAACGGTTGGGAATGACATATAATGACGCGGGCGAAGGCGTTGTTATGTAGATTGTCGTTGTAAGTTCGCTGTTTCTACAACAGTCTGGAAACCGTTGTTGAAAGGAAGGACGCGCGCCATATATCACAACGGTTATGATAATAAACCGTTGTGATACATACACTTAGGTTCTGGGTTCGATACCCATCAGCAGCGAATTTATATAAAACATAAATTACTTATGATATCGGTTACAATAGATAACCGTTGTTGTAAGTACCCTAAGTTTATTATATTAAATGTAGATTGCTTGTTTTCCAAACACCTCACTAAATAAATATACATGGATTAAATTTGATGAAGATGTCTATAATCTGCAAATTAAACTATTCTTGAAAACCAACTTAAACAAACCAATGTTGTTTTATGATTGCATTCTTCTCATCGTGCATTTCACGCTCTTTTACATATATTGTGGTTTATTGATCTGACTCCTTCGATATATCGCTATCTTCGATTATAGTTAAATTTCCATAAGATCAAAAAGACATTGGATAATTTGCCTCATCTTTGATTTAACTATAATAGAAGATGGCGATGCATCTAAGGAGCCAGATCATTATACCATAATATATATATAAAAGAACGTGAGATAAATGATGAGAGGCATGCAATTAGAAAACAACATTGGTTTGTTTAAGTTGGTTTTCAAATACAACTTAATTTGCAGATTATAAGTATCTATGTCAAATTAACTGAATGTATTTTAAGTGAGGGTTAGTGAAACAAACAATCTACATAGAATATAATAAACTCAAACAAAATTCTATACTAGATCCAGATATTATAAACTGATATAATATGCTTGCTTCCACCAGCATCATCACCCTGTATCATCCCCTTAACCTGAAAGGAAACAAAGCAAACTTCAAAAATGAGCATCCTCAGTTGAAAACAAACCCTAAAACCATAATCCAGTGATGAGTAAAGAGAGGAACAGGAATAACACACCTTTTAATGAAACTAATCGCGGAACAGGAATCAATTATGATGTTGAACTAGTTTGGGAAGCTATGAAAAAGAAATATAAGGAGGAAGAAGCTTACACAAAAGCTTCATACTTATTATACTTCTTTTCATTGCTTCTAAAACTAGATAAAGTTTGCTTACACTGTTGTTTCTTCATTTACTAACATCTTGTTCGTGATGCTATGAAAAAAAGTACAAGGTGGATGAAGTTTCCATCATAGCTTCATGCTTCTTAAACATTTTTCCATAGCAACACAAACATTATGAAGTTTCCAAAGTATGGTCTTTGTTAAGGTAGTGAAAACGAATCTGAAAAAATGAGAACAATCAACAAAAACAACATGCAACAAACGAGATAATGGGAAATATCTAACAATAAATGGAAGAATAAGAATACCTTAATGTATGAAGCACAAGATTCACGGCTAATGGTGAAAACGAAGAGAAAAAATGGGTTCTAGGGTTTCACTTTGAAGGCAACGGCGTTACTGTCAATTAAGTGAAAGTTATTTCTCTTATATATGGGTAAACTATTTCACAACAGTTAACAATAACAACCGTATAGATATGTATTTATTTATTATAAATATCACTACGGTTGACCAGAATAACCGTAGTGATAACCCTTTTATCTGTGAATTTTAAAATAAATAAAAACCGTATAGATAGGTATTTATTTATTATAAATATATCACTACGGTTAACCAGAAGAACCGTAGTGATAACCCTTTTATTTATGAATTTTAAAATAAATAAAAAAGAAAAGGTGCGCCTTAACTTCTAACTTAATGCATCTGCAGTTTAAACATCAACAATGTAATTCACAATGCATCTGCAGTTTAAACATCAACAATGTAATTCACAATGCATCTGCAGTTTAAACATCAACAATGTAATTCGACCCCTAATTCAACTATTACATTTCATAACAAAGTAAATATTAAACATAAAGGAGACAAAAAAACATAACATCTTGATATTTCTAGAAAATATCTCTGATTTCAATTTGTTCTTCAAATTCATGTTCTTTTTCTTTAAATCCTCATACATAACCTTCAGATAGCCCACAACTTCCAACTCTGACTTCATAATGTTCTCATCGTCATTTCCATCTCTTTCTCCCTCGTCTTCATCCCATATGAACAAATTACATGTTTCATCGCTCCTCCAAAATGGACATCTCCAAAAAAGCCTTCCTTTATTTTGTCCCTTCTTGCATTGATACGAAACCGTACGACCATCACAACCACAAAAATTTCCAGATCGAGATTTTACACTGGAACAAGACGTAGAAACACCTTTGGATGATTTTGTATTCAAATGTGACATTGCAACACCTTAAAGTAGAACACTTTGTTGTTGTTGTTGTCTTCTTCCTGACAATGGTGACGACGTTGGTGTTAGGGTTGTTTCGTCTTGTTTCTTTTTTCAATGGATAAATTGATATATATACTTGGTGTTTAAAATACATAAAAAGAAGCTTCAATTTGTAACAACGGTTTTGAGAAAAATCTGTCGTGATATCCTTATTATTTTTTAGTTAAATATTAATAAAACTTAAAAAGGGAGCATTTACGTCAAAGGGATAAACTATTTGAGGGCGATGAGGTTCGAACCCATGATAGCTAGATTGTATCACCACAGTTTTCATAACAACCGTTATTATACCCTTGAGATTTCTAATTAAAATAATGTGCGCGCATCCAGTACGCACTATAAGAACGGTGTATAGGATGTTGTTGTAAACTTGGCGTTGTTGTTTGGCCGTTTTGTAGTAGTTCCTATGAAGCAATTATAAGGGGAGGTTGATTTCTGAAAACATTAAGGCCATGGCTAGTTCCAAACAACAAACCTGTAGCCACTTCCATATTATTAACGAATTATACATATTGGCTGGAGTAAGGAGTCACTCGGATGATGTCATGTTCAAACCCATGGTTCCCATCAACATGGTGTATATGTGTAGATTTCCAAGAGGTCTAGTTAGTGAAGCTAGCAAAGAAGTTAAACGGGAAGAAGATCAAGAGCATTTTGACCACCCTGATGCACCTCAACAACAAGAAACTCAGAACCAACTGAAGGTGGCAAGAAACACAAGAAGGGGGGTTTGAATTAGGTTTCTAAAAATAAAATCTTTTTTAAAACCAACTCAATCAAGCAATAACACGAACGAGAAAAATAAAAAAAGTTATTTTTATACTCATTTATACACACATGTTCAAGCCATATACAACAAAATATTGTAGGACTGCCCAAATATAAAAATTGTTAGCATCAACAAAATTCAAGCCCGAGACCTTTAGATGAGCACTCTCAGGTTCTAGCGACCTTCACCAACAAGTCAGCCATGGTTTCATGTACTGAAGATAAATCACATTCAATGACCAAACTAACTATTGACTAGCAAAAGACACATTCACTGATTTTTTTTTGAAATTATACTAAAATTAGGGACTATAACAAGACTACAACACATTAAAAGACCTAAAAAGAGTTATTTTTGAAGAAAAATAAACAATCAATAAAGAAAAGATACAAAACTTGGAGTTAGTAAAGAATTTGTGAATGTAAAATTGAAAGAGAGTGAAGAAAAAGGTAAACCTGTGGGGAGTTAGGGAAAGGAGAGAAGAGCGTGAGATAGGGAAGGGATGCGAGAGATGAGAGCATAAGGGGGAATATTGTCTTAACTCAGTGGCATGTGTAGAGGCATCCATTGTTGTTGTTGTTGCGTCTTCTGTAACTACAATGGCTTCTTCGCTTATATTTTGTTCTATCATTAAACTGTGTTATTGAGAATAAAAAAATGTGAAAAATCTTGGCCATTGTTAATCTAAATTTAAAATAAAAAATTATACTATAGTTGGACTTAGAATTTCCATGAAACGTCATGTCTTTTTAAAAAAAATTGTAATATATATATATGGCTATGACTTGATCTTATGATATTGGCTATGATTCGCACAACCTCGCTCCACCAAAGAGCGTATTGGGTGACTCACTAGCAAAGATATACCAAGACACTGGTAGGGAAGCATGCAGGATTTTAAGACTATAATATCAACCATGACTCACAAAACCCCATTCTGCCAAGGAGTATAGTGAGCACACATGAATTTCAGACGTGTGTTCCGTTTCCCCTAACTTCACTTAAGTCTTCTATGTGCATCCAACGTGATCTTAAGTGAATGGATTGTGGTTATTGATGTTATACAGGCTTAGGATAAAATATACATAACACTCCAATAAGTGATAATTATGTGGGGATTACTTTTGTCACCCTTGGTGGTGCTCACGCACCCTAGTGAAAAACCAAAAAGTTAACTTCTGTATTTTTTGTTGTTTTACAATGCAGAAATTAACTTCCAAAATTTGTTTATTTGTATTGTTTTTCTGATTTTTCTCACTTTATCCCCTGGTTTTGCCTTCTCTGATTATGATATGAATTTTCTGGTGCAGTTACAGGTAAAATATTAGACAACATATTGAGGTATGGTAGAGTGGCCCAACATGCTCCCGTTCGGAGGGAAAAAGCTAGACCCTCTCGTTCAGTCGTTGGTGCCACTTAAATTGATGCTAACACATCATCTTCTAGAGTTCACGTGTCTCCGACATCATCCTCCTAGTGACATGAGTCCCATAATACTGCCTTTAATGCCCCCAAAAGTCCATCATGTTGCTGCTTTTCCGGGTATATATTTAGGAGGCCCCTCATACACCTCACTACTTTGTTTGTATACAGACCGTGTTACCATGCATGTGTGGGATAGAGAGGTAAAATAAATGTGTTTTTATTCTTTTAAACATATGTGTTATAATAGTTGAACATTTTGACGTTGATGTAGTTTTTTACAGCACTGTGAGTCATTGAAATGTATCAACCAAGGTAGGAAGATTGTGAAGATGTGCAGCCTGATGAACCATGGTTTTCAGTTGTCATGCAACTATCTGAGTTGCAAGATTTATCCAGAACTGGGTATACTTTTATTAACCCTGGTTTGTTGTCAGATTTCATTGAGAGATGGAACTCAAAGATTTTTTCATTCCATCTTTCATTCGGGGAGATGTCCATCATACTCGATGATGTGTCATCCCTCCCGCATCTTCCGATCATAGATAGATTTTAAACTACTTCATAATCACTAGACTTGATGCACTAGCTATAATGGTACAATATTTGGGAGCTGACCCTGGTGATGCCCAGTAGGAGGTGGATGACACCAGAGGATGTCATGCCAGATTTGGATTTTTTGAGAGGTTGTACATATACCACCTAGACACGAAAATTGAGGCTCATAGTGATCATGCACAGGTATCATATCATAGAGTATGTGTATTGAGTTCATACCTCTTTTATATAGTTGGCACTTCTAAATTAGTGGACAGAAGTGAATAATATGTCAATGTTGTCTACCTAAGATACTTAATTGACTTGGAAAAGATTCATGAGTATAACTAAGGGGTTTCTTGTTTTTTTTTACCTCTACTCCAAGTTAGGTGAAACTTGCTTATGGAAGACTAGACATATGATAAAAGGAAATACACTATTTATCATAATATGTTTGCACATTTATTGTTACTAATATGTCATAACACTTGTGTTACGTCATTACCAATATTTGATTTGAATCATTTTCAAGCATGGATCCTCCAACACTTTCCACACCGCTTCGATTGGGAATATATTGATAACTACGATGAGTTTTTGCCATATGCTTTCTCCTTCATCGAGCTCATTGGGAATTGGGAAATAAATTTATTTAGAGTTTATCTTAACTGTGTCGCGATAAATGATACAAACTTCACACCTTACGATGATCATCTTGAGACACGGCCCTTTGCTGAGATATCCTTGTACTCTGAATGGTTGGCCTTTGGGTCACAAATGATGTATCTGCATCTACCTGAGTGAGTTATTCTCCATTTCATGTATTTGTAGGATATTCCTAGAGCCCTCCATCATTGTTCTTCTCCCATTGCCTACCGCAGAGATGTTGATGAGATATTTGCAAAGTACCATTATCATCTAGTCCCAAAAGAAGTACGTTGTATGATAACTTCTCAGCCTTGTAGTTTTGCATTCAGATACATCCAATGTTTTTTCATAGTTTCACATCTTTACCTGACACCAAATGTAGAAGAAGATCCACCTAGGTCTGCTCATCTAGAGATATTATAAGAGGAGAATATTATGGCATATCATGTTGTTCATGTGTTACCTGCATGTTAGTGTATTTTGGAAATTGTACGACCGGGTATAGAGAGATGAGAGTTTATGGAAGCCACTCCTTGGAGGGCCATGGTAAAAACCATGATAGTCGTGGCACAAAATGCCTTGCAGTACAATAGACAAATGAGGAACTAGGGGTAAGATATACCCAATAGTTGACTTTTTCTTTGATTTTGATCATTTGTATTTTGGTTTGTATTTTGTGAATAATGCATGGTTTTCATTTTTGACTTAATATATGGTATTTTGGTTGAATTACTCTTGTGTAAGGTTTGATTACATAAATTTATGGTATTTTGATTGTGTGCCAAATTTATAACAAAAATCCTACCCAAGAGGAAAATTTACTGCCCAGAGGATTAATACTGAAGTTAAGTTAGTCTGGAATTTAACCTACAGACTTACCCTTCCATAATATGTAAGTTAACTACCGTATTATTTTTTTGTAAAATAAAGATAACTCATTTACGAAGGTGTTTTGGTGTGTATTAGGGACGTACGAATGTTAACTTCCGTAGTTTTTTAAATATATTTTTAGATTTTTTTAAGGGTGACTCTTCACCATGCGACGGAATGAAGCGAAATGGAATGAAATAATGTTATTGATCGTGAAGGCTGGATCAGATCCTGTAGAAGTGGGCCACTAAGTACGTCTGGGATGCTGGTCGTATGGAGAGGAGGGGGTGTACCTGCAAGGCACTCCGACGCTCAAGTAAGAAAGGGTCAGAGAAAAGGGGGCAAGTACAAAGTATGAGTTCTTAGGGTGAATATTTTGATACCTGACCCTCTCAAGCGAGAGGGTTTATATAGATCCCCCAGCGCGTGGCCAATGGTCCTATTTTTGGGGCGAAATAACTGTTTTCTCGAAGAATAGGTAACTGCCCAAACTAGCCGTTATGTCGGGCAGGGATTCCTGAAAATAGCCGTTATGTCGGGCATAAGCGTAGTTTCGGGCACCTACCCTTAACTGTTCGGGGAGCAATGAAGTCGTGCGTAACGGGCAGTAATTTCGGGGAGGAACGATGTGTTCCTTGCCCGGTCGGAGGGGTAGAAAGGTAACTTTTGCCCTCTTCGTGGATTGGACTCAGGCAATTTTGGCCGCTCTGGAGCAGAAGCGGATTGGGCGATGTCTAGCCATTGGTCCAGTCCAGAACAGGAGCCCCCCAAGTCGTTGCTCCCAAGCATGGGAGTGACGACTTAAGGACAACTCGTTGCTCCGAGGAGCTAGCATAGAGTCGTCGTTTGAATATGAAGAGGATTGTCTCAATGTGCTCGTGACCCCCGGTGTCCGTGAAACTCGTGGTCGTGATCTTGTTGCCCGGTGTTTTGGGAGACTAATGGTCAGACAGAATTGGAAAGGTTGGGTCGCCATGTGTGCCTAGAGCTCTGTGTAGCAGTTACTAGGCAATGATGGCTAGTTGATAGCCATCATGGCCTACGAGCGCGTGTTCGCACGTGCCCCTTTGTATAAAAAGGGGAAATTTGTTCCATTTGGAACTTTTTCGCTCTGATTTCTCTTCGTCTCCTTCAACGTTCCTGCCCGTCACCGCCGTCTGCTTCTCCGACCACCGTTCCAAGCTTTCGAGCAGCCACTTTTGTCTTCTTAAATCAAGTAAGTTTTCTGATCCTGTGCTTGTTCTACTCCTTTTGGTTGTCAATGGTAGATTGCATGTGGTTAGGGCTAGGTTCAGAGGCCGAAATAGGTGGATTTTCGGTGATTGTTGGTGGTGGGCGGTGGTTGTGCCATTTTTCCACTTCTAACATATCGCCGGACTCGTTAGTATGTTTCAGTTAGGAGGGCGGTTGACAGCGTCGTTGCGAGGGCGACGCTTGTGTAACCGTCGTGATTTTTCATCTTCTGAGTGGTGATGAGTTTTCCGGTAGAATGCTCCCAGATTCTGGTGAAGTTTGCGGTTTCCGGCGAAGCTTCGAACGAAAACTGGGTATGAGTGCGGGGAATCTCCTCGCGTGGGGATGATTTGTCGCGAGCGTCTCCTCGCGGGGAGGTTTCAGTTTTTTGATGTTAGGGCTTAGGCCGGGGACATTGTCCTCCGCCCTTTGCGCGCCCTTTCACTTGACTTGGCGGTGGAAGGGTAGATTTGATTTGTTGTCGAATTCACATTTCTTTTCTGCTTTTCAGGTGATTGACATGGCGACAGGGCCAGATAGAGAGATTCTCTTAGATACGTCTGAGGAAGAAACAGGATCTTCGGAAAATAGTAGCTCGACGGCCTCGAGCACCTCCAGTGATGCCGGGGAGGAAGAAGAATTGGAAGTCATGGACGAGGATGCCGTTGAGGGTCCCGTGGAAGACTGGGAGGTGGCCGAGCCTGCCGAACATCTGTCCACTTTTGCCACGTATTTGGGTGACGTCTTTACGGAGGTTGGACCGGAGGGGGAGTGGAAGGTGCACTTCCCTTCTGAGGATGAGCGGGTCTGCACGAATTTCAGGAACCGCTTCACAATGTATGAATATGCTTTTAAGGAGCTGGGTCTGAGGCTGCCGTTCACCAATTTTCAGCAGTCGGTGTTTACGCACTTGAAGTTGGCTTCCACGCAGCTGCATCCCAACTCGTTGGCCTTCATTCGGGCGTTCGAGCTGGTGTGCGAATACCTCTCTATCGGGGCTACTCTCCCTTTGTTCTTTACCGTCTTCCATCTTCAAAGGCAGTTGTCGGGGAGGAAGTATGGCTGGGTTTCCCTGAAGCAGTCTCGCAAATTGTTTAAACCGTTTTTGGAGTCGATACGGACGTTCAAGGAGCGTTATTACGTTGTCGAGCCCGTGTCCGAAGTTGCCCAGGACAGTGTATATGTCTGGGAGATTGAGGTGGATGAGGATGGGAACGACCTGGGCGACGAGGAGGGGAAGTTTATCGGGCAGAGAATCTACAATTTCCCCATTCATTGGGCACCTGACCATTTCGCCAAGAAGCCCAGCGACTATGTTCTCCAACCGGACGAGCTACACGAGCAGGACGCCGTGGCGTATGAGGAGTTCGTGAAGTACGTTAACTCCTTCCGTCTCGCTGAGTGCTGGAAGAATAAGGGTAGCCCGATCTTCGAGGAGGACGGTAGCCAGAGGGTTGAGTACCGGTTTATCAATACCAAGGCACTGCTGGAGTGCAAGACTCCTGCGGATGTCGAGAAGCTGCTTGGCAGTTTTAATTATTTTAGATTTGCTCGTGTTATTTCTCTCGTGACTAACGTGTTCGTCTTTTGTTTGTGCAGGTGAGATGCCTCAGGCCCATGAGAGGGTTGTAAAGAACGCCCTTGTGAGGATTAAGGCCGGAGCGGTTCCTATGAAGTCTCGGTTTGCTGGTGCTCGTGCCCCTCCTCCGGCGCAGTCTTCTGCGGGCACCTCTTCTTCTCCTACTCCCGCTCCCCAGAGGTCTCCTCTTCCTTTGACAGGTCGATTCAAGCGGCCAAGGTTTAATGACGCTGTGGACCTCACTCGGGCATCGGAGAAGGGGAAGTTCGAGCTTCCTCCTTGCATCCTTGACAGGAAATTCTTCGAGGGGAATTCTTTGATCGTGCCTCGGGCGAAGTCTCTTCGCTTGGAGAGTATGGACCGCCTGAGCAAGAGGGCGTTGGTGGCTCAGGATGCTTCAGCTTTGGTTAGGATGCTGGAGATGGCAGCCGTTTATGCTGAAGGGGACTCTGCAACTGAGGCTGAAATCAACGCTGCTTGGGCTACCATGGCGTCCCTCAGAGAAGAAACCAAGGTTGCCGATGATGCTCGAAAGAAGGCTGAGGAGGAGGTAGCTCGGTTGAAGAAGGAGAATTCCACGCTGGCGGCGGAGAAGAAAGCTTCTGAGGAGCTGATCCAGCAGTTGAGGGCGGCCAATGCCCCGGGTGAGGATGAGCCGGAAGATGTGAAGGAATTGAAAACGAGATCCGAGCTGGTCGCCCGTATGCTGGTGGCCGAGGATGACAGCATTGCCGTCGCGGACGAATCCTTCAGAAATGCCGTGGCTCAATTGCGGGTGGTGAACCCTGAGCTTGACTTTTCTGTCGAGGGTACCCACTATCTGGCGCATGTTGAGGATGGCCGGATCGTTATGCTCGACGCTCTCCTTGAAGGGAACACCGAGGATCAGCCCGCGAAGGACCAGTGACCCCAGTCTGAGCCAGCCGAGCACGTGGACGAGTGAGGAGTCTGTTTTTGTTGTTGTAATTTGTCCGGCCAGCGTGTCGCGTAGTTGTTGTAATTTATTTTGGGGGGGGGGGGCATGGCCCTTATTTTATGTAATCTAGTACAGTTGTGGTCCTAGTGGCCACTTATTTATGTTTAACTTATACGCTCGATTCTGTTATCTGCATGATTTTACTTGCTTTTATTTTTTGCTAAGTGTTGTACTCATGCTCGTTGTGAATGTATATCTGCCCGTGATTGGGAGTGTTTTAGGGGATTGCTCGTTGTAGATGTGTTCGGAAGTGAGGGGAACTGGTCGAACGGCCGGGGACTGCCCTGGCAGGGATGCGGAGCTCAGGTCGCATTTGAGGCCTGAGTTCCCGGCGTGAACGTCCCACAGTCGCTCCCAGGATTTTCATCCAGGTACAAACGTGAGAGTGGCGCGGAAAAATAGAGTCGCCAGCCGTGTAAATTTATCCCAAGAGAGGGAAAGGGAACACCGCATAAACCTGAGGAAGAGGGAAAGGAATGGTCATCGCAACCATAATATGGGTTCGGGAGTCGGTTGCGCGGGGGGAAAGTGCTAGTACCCCACGCGTCCATCGTACTCGATGGGATCCACGCGTGTTGTCTAATCTAAGGGTGAGTTATACTATCATCTAGGGCTGTGCTAAGACGGGGGAGGGAAAAACTAAGACAGAATCGGTAGGACGTCGACGTCCAAGGCCTACGTACCCCCTTTGTGCAATGGGGAATTCAGAGTCAACGTAGTTCGGACCAAGTTCTTTTTGTGTTTTTTATGAGCGACGTTAAGTCCGCGTCCGACAGTTAGGGTCGATGCCTGTTTGCGACTCAGACGGAAAGTAACGTGCCCTTTTTAAAAATAGCCTTTAGTTTGACAATCCCGAAGGACAAAAAGGTTTGAAGTTTGTTTGTATTTTTTAAGACATAAGTGACTTGAGTTAGTTCATAACTTGCATTGCACCAAAGTCTAGGGCACAGGGACGAATACTTAACGAATCGTCCCAAGACAGGACGCTCACTAAGCACTCTAGAAAGATGAGAGGAAGCCCCTCATTTCTCATTCCCCACACTTAAGGCTCGTGCGCGATATACTTTATCCTTATTAAGTGTTTTCAAGAAGTTTTGAGATGAGAAGAGAGAAGACACAAAGGAAACTCTAAAGGGAGACTAAGAGTCATAATGTTATCATGCATGGGTGACCTACGGTTAGTGAGGTTTGACGACAACCTATGCCTAAAGAAAAGAAAAGATGAGAGACAGAAAGAGTGAGAGTGGACATGGATAACTATCCACACCCTCAAATAACTTACCTCAGCCTCTGCATAAAAGGTTAGTACAAAACAGACATACGTAAAAGAAATGAGATAAATGAAATCCAGGCAATGACATATAATGGCAATTAAGTGACCTATAACAATCTAAACATGGTTTATGAAGTCAAAGACACAATCCCAAAACAATGGCACAAGTGCCTTCTCAAACAAGTAATCAGACATGATCAAGGATGTGCATACAAGAAGGCCTCAAGCAAAGAGCAATCACATAATTAGTAAAACGTCTTCTAAAATCACCAAATTAATTATCAAAATAACTCAACTAGAAACAAACAACATATTAAAAACTCATACAAAAATTCACAAGATAGGTCATCCAAATAATTATACAAAGTTCAGACAAAAAACGTGACTCAATGTGCAAAAGAAAAGGACTAAAATGCAATATTAAATAGTTTTAAAAATGAGAGAAAAATATTTTAATGCATTTCAATATGTTGACGAAACAATGCAAAAAGAATGAATTCAAAATGTTTTAGGGATGATGAGAAATAAAATAAACAAGTCATGGTATGCATAATATGAACAATTCAAAAAGAAATCCATTAAATAATTAATTTAGATGATAAAAATAAAATAAAATGATAAAATAAAATTTGGGGAAATTTTATAAAATGCTAAATGTGATTCATGAATTTTCTGGGAATTTTTTAATGCAAGAAACTATATTTAAAAAATTAAAATGAAATGCAATAATTAATAAAAAATAAAAATAAGCATGGGGGTGCATCAGCAAATGAATCACGTTGGAATTGGAAAAAGGCCTAAAGGAGGGGGTGTGAAAAGTAGGCCCAACACTTAAAACCCATCAGCGAAATAAAAATAAAAAGGGGAAGTCCACGTGAGACCCAGTCAACGGTCAGACTAAATATTCACCTTAGGATCAATCCTACGCACCACACCAAGTTAACAAATAAAAAGTAATCATGATTAACAACTCAGATCATATGCACACCATAATAAAGATGCACGCACCCACACACAATTGCTCATAAAATAAATAAAATAAAAAGGGCACGCGGTAAGGCACATGATAACATTTAATGTGTTGGCAAAATCTCATCCATCAGATCAAAGCTATGCATCAGATTAAGTCAAACACTAAAAGAGTAGACAAGATAAATGGCCAGGATTGCACGCACACGATAGATAGCATGGGGTAGTAAACACAGAAACCACAAAAATAAAAACAGAATTAAACGAACGTGGCATCACCAAGACCGTGGGATCAAACAATTGGACAGTCAGGATTTTGTCTCCTACCTCCAAACCCTAGCCTCCCCGGAAACCTGAACCAGACGCCAGAACTAGGGTTCCGGTCGTCTTCTCCGTTCACCTGCAACCAAAAAGTCACCAAAACACGCAAGCGAATATATGTTCTTGACCAGAATTTCACCAGGATCATTAATATCACATCAAAAATCACAAATAATCCACACATAAAGAGAATCGAACGGAACAAGTTAGGGTTCCAAAACTTAAAACTCACGCAGCAACCACATTACACATCCAAACTCAAAACAAAATACATAGGCATCATCAGTGACAACCACAGATCATTATGCATGTCAAAAAATAGAGTTTTAGGATCATGGAAAGTGTTACCAACCTGAGATCACGCAACCTTCGCCCTTGCTATTAGCTGTAAGTGATGATTGCTTCGTGCTCTAGGGATCCCAAGGGTTCAGATGGTGAAAGAAGTTTTGGAAAAGCTCTTCTGGATTGTGAGATTCGAATGAATCAAGCTTTAGGGTTCCAAACTTTGTTCTCCTCAAAATCACGTGTCTTCTCCCATGAGTCTATGATTTTTGGTTTTTTGATCTTGTAAGAGTTGAGAGAAAAATTTGAGAGAGTTTTGGGTGTTTGTGAGAATGAGTGAAATTCAAATATATAGTGTATTAAAAATAAGAGGCAAAAGGTAGAATTTTGGCTTAAGTGAAAATAACACCGTCTTCGGCAAGAAATTTCGACTCTGAGCCTTCCACAACATCGTCCGCCTCTGAATCACAGTTGCAACGCAAAAAGAACGGATGTCATACGATCAAAATCGAGTGCGATCGATATGTTTAAGCTGCAAGACGTCACTGAATAAGTTGTTTTTTCAGCTTATTTGGTGTCCGCTACTCGAAAATGTGACGAGGTCAACCTCTTCGGAGCATAATCTCGACTCGACTTTGTCAACAAAGTTGTAGATCTATGAGTCAGTGACCTCGTGTCAAAATATGAGTGCGATCAGACAAAGAACGAGAGAGATATGCATTTTCCTGTGAAACAACTTTCAGCCATTTTCTTCGGTTCAGCACTTCCGTTTTGCGAAATAAACCAAAACGATGATCTTCGGAGCATCGTTCGAACTCGAGCTTGTCTTGGAACTTGAAGATGATAAAATTTGTGAACTAACGCTTCGAGAACAGACGCAATCTGATGAAAATTGACCGAGTTATGAATTTTACCAAATCTGACAAACAGTGCACTGCATCAAAGAACCCCACTGGTAATTCACATTTTCGGGGTCCTTCCGCTCGGACCTGACCCAAACTGAATTCACGGCACGAAGATGACATCTAAACGGAATTTTAGGCACCAAAACGGCATCAATCCGATAAACGAGCTGAGAGTTATGAATTTTTTAGTGTCCGAAATACACCGGTTCAGCACTATTTTTCACTGTTTTTTGCACTGTATCGACTCTGAAAACTCGCGTGTTCAGATATCTTCCTCAAAGAATCAGCCCTCGGTCCAAACACAAAAGTTGCAGATAATTTCAATATGGAACTTTTTGGCATAGGAATAGCTCAGAAATGATGATCCAATCAGAAGTTAAACCCTTTTGAATACCGCTGACGCAATTATCCTGCGAAATCGAAATTCCAGAAACAAATAATTCCCACCACTTTCCTTGATGAATTGACTTCCGAGCCGAACATAAAAGTTGTAGAGAATACCAAGACGGTTCTAACTGTTGAATATCCAGCCAAAACGAGTTCCAGAGCAAGAGTTATGAATTTTGCAAATTTGCACAGCAAACTGATTTTTTGCTCAAACTGTTCTGAATCGGCTGAAAACTTCAACTTCCTCTGAGATTCTTGACATGAAAAATTATGTTTGATAAGAGCTTTGATGACCCGTTGATTACGTAACCCGGATAAATACTTTGCGCATATGTCGAGTGACGAAATAAACGTCTGTTGTAACCTGACGATGCTTGAACAGAGAACCTTGATCCCATAACCACAAAGCCAAATGATATGCACACATGATAATGCAAAAATGAAATGAAACATAAGCCAGTTAGTACTAAAGTAAGGAGAGCAAATTTTGGGGTGCTACAGCTGCCCCTATTCAATCAACTTGGTCCTGAAGGTATGGTAGCGACGGCTCTTAGACATTCCAGGATACACGGGGATTGAATACCGAAAGAGCCCCAGAAATTTGCTAATGGTGAGAATAACGAAATGGAGCGTGCTGAAAAAATAAGGAGTATGACCTCAACCATACCCACAAAAATAAGATGAATACGACCTCAATCGTACCCACGAAACGAATACAACCTCAATTATATCCGCAAAGGAAGACTGACCTCAAACACTCTACCCACAAAGAAAATATGAATACGACCTCAATCGCACCCACAAAACGAATACAACCTCAATTGTACCCTCAAAGGAAGACCGACCTCAATCACTCTACCCACAAAGAAAATACGAATACGACCTCAATCGCACCCACAAAACAAATACAACCTCAATTGTACCCTCAAAGGAAGACTGACCTCAATCACTCTACCCACAAAGAAAATACGAATACAACCTCAATTGTACCCACAAAGGATAACCAACATAAAGTGGACTTCGTCGGGGATAACGTGAAACAAAACTCTCGCAGGTTATGTCATCTCTGCTGATAAAGAGAACTGACAAAGGAATCTCGAAATATGTCATCCCTGCTGATAAAGGGAACTGACGAAGGAAATCTTCAAAGGACTGCTATCTCTGCTGATAAAGAGAACTAGCAGAATAAATGCCATCCCTGCTGATAAAAGGAACTAACGAGGAAAATCTTCGAAAGATTGCTATCTCTGCTAATAAAGAGAACTGGGTTTCACAAAATAAGTCAGACGAGAACTGACTACCATAATAATAGGTCTGACGATAACTGACTACCAGGCGAGAACTGGATTTACCAAAGAGATGTCAGACGATAACTAACTACCAGGCGAGAACTGGGTTTACAAAAGAGATGTCAGATAAGAACTGACTACCAGGCGAGAACTGGGTTTACAAAAGAGATGTCAGACGAGAACTGACTACCAGGCGAGAACTGGGTTTACACCAAATAAGTCAGTCGAGAACTGACTACCAGACGAGAACTGGATTTACAGAATAAGTCAGACGAGAACTGACTACCAGACGAGAACTGGGTTTCACCAAGTAAGTCAGACGAGAACTGACTACCAAACGAGAACGGGATTTACAAAGGAGATTAGCCAATCCAAGGCAAACTTCTAACGGACTCACGATCCACAGATAAGATGACTCCGCTGGGGAAAGGAGAAGTCTAAATAAAAGACTCTGTCGGGGAGCACAAGTATGAGGAACGCATCCCTCCAAAATCTCCTGAGTTATGCCATCTCTGGTGGGAAAGAGAACTGGCAAGGAAAGCATCAAACCTGGCTTATGCTTCGAATGCAAATGTTTGAATTTTGCCGTAATGCTCCACACGAAGTGGAAATGCTACGCATTTGAGGATGCAATGCAAATGCTTATGATATGCAAAAGGGGTCTCTCCAGCAAAATAAATGCTGGAGAGAAAATACCAATTCAGCCGGGGATGACAAAAATAAATTGTCCTCTGAATCCAGGAACTCTGCTGAGAAGGGTCATACTGATCGACTCTTCGGATCAATAAATTCTGTCGGGGATGAAATCCAAAGCATATACACTCTACCGGGGATCACACATGTCCTTTACTGAAGGTGACATCGAACCTGAGATTCCTCCTCTACCGGGGGAGTTGAGAATGAATGTCAATAACAGAACCGGAAGTCTGTTACTGAGGATTACCAATAACAGATGGGCTTAGGACCTGCTGGGGGATGCCAGCCCATAATACCATCCTGCTTGGGGAAAACAGTCCATAATACCATCCTGCTTGGGGATACTACTGAACTTAGCCTGCTGATGATGAGAATGACTTTACTCCCACCTTGCTGGAGATTAGAATCTGACATCGTCGGTGAAAGCACGCTTCCTGACTGGATGGGGAGGGTGAACACCCTGATTCTGTGGGGAGATAACGTCTTGATCCGGCGAAAATACTTCCCCGAGTCTCCTGCTGGGGAAAGTCTGCTCTACTGAGGAAAGTTTTGCCCTGCTGGGGGAGGAGCAATCTCAATGCCGGGGAGAGCAAACTACTGGGGAAGTACAATCATGTTGCCCTGCAACCTGACTTGTCTTTATGGTCATAAGCGGCTCTTTGAGCTTTTCACTTGCCCCAGACCACCATGTCTAAGGGAAGAAATCATCTCAAGAGGATTTTATAGAAGATAGGGTGTTCGCACTGCCCCCAGGGTCTTCAAACTCTTGGAGAGATTTATCATATCTCGACATAACTGCCCCAGTCTTCATAATCCATGAAGTACATTACCTCGAAAGGGATTGTAATGACTTGACAATACTCTGCTTTAGTATCTTGAACCTTGAGGAGGTGTTTTCAATTAACCATTTTCAGGAGTGGACGATCTTCCACGCTCTAGAGGTGGCCTGCCCCACTATGGGCTTTGAAGTGACTTTGCCCCTGATCTTAGAATGAATGCCCCAGAATAACCGAATTTCGGAGAGATTTCTCGACGTGACTGCCCCAGATTGGCTACATCTTAACTCGACTTACTGGGGAGAGCCCACTCTACACTGAGTCTCTTGGCAGCATGCCTTTTGATATGATTGTCCTTCGGAGTTTTCACCATCCCAACTTGGCCGGATCAAGCTTCTTGACTGACATTCACTGTGTAAGCTTCCTTGATGCTTAGGCACATGTAGGCAAGCAGAACAAGTTTATTATGAGAATGATAATTCTAATGCAACACTCATGTTAACCTTGAAGTTTTATTGAAAATGTGTCGCCAAGCCTTGTGAACGAATCACTAGCTGGGATGCGACCTTGATTTTTGAATGGCAAAACAATGTGCACATGCAATACCAACAAATCTTATTAGCACAACTTATAGGAGTCAGGAACGCTATCCTGTTGAAGTGCGCTTTCGGAATAAACCCTGTTTCAATTAGGACTTTTAAGGGTTGTAACGTGGTCTGGTTCACGGTTTCCGAAAAAGGATTTATGGCTCAAAATTTATCGGTGTCCACCCATTCTTCGTGACGTCCTCCAGTCCTATGTTCAGTTAATCTGACCCAAACGCTCATCTCTCAAAAGGTTTATGATTTTCAAGGAACCTATGCCACTAATGGTTTGGCACCTAAGGGGGTTTTGGAATGACAGTCACCCCTTTTTATCTTTTGTGTCTGTAATCACACGAATTTGTTCTTATAGAGGATTTTCTTTTGTAATGCTTTTCGCTTCTTCTTTCTTTTGCCTTTTTTCTTTTTTGATCCCTAATTTTTGCCTGGACTGACTTTTTTGAGTTTTTCGATTTTGAAGTCCAGCGGGATGCCCTAACTTTTTCCTAAGTCGCTTGTTTTCAAGTTTCGACTTAGCGAGCTTTCTTTTTATTCCCCTTTTGAACAAAGCGTGTGACACTGGTTGTCTTACTTGCTTGAAAGGGTTGTGACTGCCTCACTCCTTGATTGTTGATGGATAACCATTGTGGTTTCACATCTCTTGACCTCTTGATGGTGGGATAGAAGGTAATGGATCCTCAGATGCACGCTCTCCTTGAAATTTGAACGCTCGGTCAAACTAACTGACGCCTACCCTGCCCCTGGGTTAAGTATGAGGGTTTTTTTTCGTACGAAAGAAGCTCATACTTCAAGGCTCAAAGGGGTTAACGAGGGTTTATCTCCCTTATATCTCCCTTGTTTATGAATTGGAAACAATGCCTGTACATCCTTAACAGGGTTTCATCCAAATGCGCACCATTAGAAATCTGCGCTCTTATTTCGTCATCCTCCCTAAAGAGTTCTAAACAGGAAAATTGGTATTGCAGTGCATATAAACATTTAATAGTGAACACGAATGGATTACTTCAAGGAAAACATGCTCATTGTATTATGATCGTCATTAAAAACAAACAAGTTTTTACATGCATACAATGCTTTAATGAGAAATGAAAAACTACAAATGAAAATGCAGTAAAGAAACTGATGACTGCCGTTGTTGAGAAGACTTGACTCTGCTTGGACTACTGGCTTTAGGAGACGACCCTTGAAGTTTTCAAACAGATGAGAGGTCGACATGCACAACCAAGTCTCCTTCTGGAAACGATATGTACCCTTTGTCAATCAATTGTAGCACTTTGGCTTGGAAGGCTTTGCAATCTTCGGTTGAGTGCCCCATAGATCCTCCATGATATCCACATTGCACATGGGGATTGTACCCCGGAGGGTATGGTTCTGGAACAGGCTTCAAAGTCTTAGGCTCCACCAATGAGTTTCGAACCAGGTGTGGCAAGAGTTGACTGTACGACATGGGAACTGGATGAAGAGGAGCATTCCTTCTTTCCAAGTTGTTGCATGGCCTATGCTGATTCTGACGTTGATACTTCTGTTGTTGAAGAACATAAGGTTGTTGGTACTGAACGACATTAGTCTCTCCTTCTTCTCCCCTGTAACGTTTCTTCGCATTTTCAGAATAACCGGGAGCAACTTAAATCTTTCCCGTTTTGATGCCGTTTTCAACTCTTTCTCCTGCCAATACAAGACCTGAAAATCCCGCTGACAAACATCTAACCAATTTCTCATAATAATGCCCCTGAAGCGTATCCATGAACATATCAACGAGCTCTCTTTCCAACATCGGAGGTTGAACTCGGGAAGCCAATTCACGCCACCTCTGGGCGTACTCTCTAAAGCTTTCATTGCTCTTTTGAGACATATTCTGCAGCTGTGTACGATTGGGAGCCATGTCGGTGTTGTATTGATAGTGTTTGATAAAAGCCCCTGCCAGCTCTCTCCAACTACGAATGTCTTTCCTCTCTAGCTGCATATACCATTCCAGGGATGCCCCAGATAGGCTATCCTGAAAGCAATGCATCATCAAATTTTCGTTCTTTGCGTGAGCAGCCATTTTACTCGTGTATGCCCTGACGTGAGTCCTTGGGCAAGTCATACCATTGTACTTTTCGAAGGTAGAAGTCTGAAACTTGTGCGGGATAACAACGCCTGGAATCAGCCCCAAATCTTCCAAATCCATATCCACGGAATCTTGATTTACAACACCCCTCAATTGTTCCTCAATCAACCTGAATCTCTGATCAGTGTCAATCTGGGAACTAGCATCCCCACCTGGCACAGAGAATGCATCATCTTGAATATCATCAAACTGACGGCCATGAGTAGCACAGACACCAATACCACCTCCCCCAACATTTCCAGCCCCGCCCGGAGGGATCACAACACTAGAAACAGGAATACCTCCGCCCGGAGGGCCATTATGCACATTAGTACCAGTACACCAGTATGGACTCCTCCATGAAGGACAGCTTCGTCATCAATCCTTGCAATCAGTGGTTGGACAACAGTTCTTAACTACTCTTAGCCCTGAGCAACCCCTTGCATTAAATCCATGAATTGGTTCATACGATTCCACATCTCAGTCATCTCATTTTGTAGTTGATCCATGAGCCTTTTCTGATCTTGTCTGGTAGAATACCGGTGAATGTGTTGATCTGTAATCCTGTACTGAGGAGGAGAACCAAGTAAGAATGCCAGAGATAAACACCTGTTATGCGAAATGATTATGAATATGCAAATGCAAATGAACGTTGAGAAATTCGCAGGGCGATCCACCCCTTGATTCCAGTTTAACAATAAGATATAACGGGACTTCTGCTCATATATTAAGAAAACCAGAGGAAACCAATTGTCAACAATCACAACCCAAGATAGTAAGCCTGAACACAATAACCATGGATCCCAACCAACAAGCCTGGCGGTGATCCGAATACAACAGAGAGGAAAAGAACTACGTCATGTCATCAAAGTCCACAAGTGCCAATTCCCCGGGTTCTGCCATAGAAACAACCTTGTGAACAGGATCCAAAATAAGTGATGGGAACTTGTACACTATGATGTTCTTTCTCTTCTCAGTACTCATCCTTGATAGTCTTCAAAACTAGAATCAAAGTTAGGATGCAGCCCTGCAAATGAATAAACATGTCAGGATGCAAAAATGATGATGCAAATGCACACATGGGATCAAGGATGCCACACAGACTGGACAACTGCTGCACTGAACAATTGAACGAGAACCACAACCCAGAAAACCAGAATTCCAAAATACCGAACCACTGAGATAACCAGGAACCCAGATAATCAAACATTGATGAGAAATCCAGAAAAAACCGGGTAGGTTGAAGGTTTTGGTTACCTGCAAACCTGCAAACACCCATCCCCTCTCACGTGTGGGTACTAGGATGTTCAGTATCCCGGGCTCTCAGGTCGAGAAATGATGATACGTTCACCATTTCTGGTTTGGCATCATCATCAATCGAGGAGGCCTCAACTGATTCTCCCAAATGGATGGTCCTCAGCTTCTGGCACTGAGGTCGAGAAACAATAGTACATTCATCCCTCGGGGTACAGTACTATCGTCAATCGAGGAGTGCCTCCACTGATTCTCTTCAAAAGATAGGGGCCATCCTATGCGAGTTCCAAAGTGGGCCCTCGGGTGCGAATGGGTTTGCCACAGGATGTGGTCTGCCACTGTCACCACTAAAGAGGGGTGTTTCCACTAAGGTCCTCGATGATCAGTCACCAGAGTCGACAGCTCTCTAGATCAACACCCTAACATGCGCAAGACACACACGTTAGAATGCATCCCAAGATAGCCTCGTCTGGTTGTGAATTTCGTGAACACACAAACGTACCAAGCGGGCACGTAGGTCCCACTACTCTCCACTCTAGTCCTAGGGTGTACTCAAGCCTGGGTATTGGGCTTATCTCTCAGAACAACCCAACCTGCAAAACAGAAACAGCCAGCACAATACAGCAGTATCCAGTATGACAGTAATAAAAATGAAATGCAATACAGTAAAAGTCATAAAAATAAAATACAACAAATAAAGCAAAACAAAAAAACAAAAACACCTAAAGAGAACAAAGATAAGCAAGCGCTAGGATTGACTCGCTTAGGGATGGACCAGCATAGGTCAACCAGAGTCCCCAGCAGAGTCGCCAGCTATCGCTCCCAGGATTTTCATCCAGGTACAAACGCGAGAGTGGCGCGGAAAAATAGAGTCGCCAGCCGTGTAAATTTATCCCAAGAGAGGGAAAGGGAACACCGCATAAACCTGAGGAAGAGGGAAAGGAATGGTCATCGCAACTATAACCTGGGTTCGGGAGTCGGTTACGCGAGGGGAAGGTGTAGCACCCCACGCGTCCATCGTACTCGATGGGATCCACACTTGTTGTCTAATCTAAGGGTGAGTTATACTATCATCTAGGGCTGTGCTAAGACGGGGGAGGGAAAAACTAAGACAGAATCGGTAGGACGTCGACGTCCTAGGCCTACGTACCCCCTTTGTGCAATGGGGAATTCAGAGTCAACATAGTTCGGACCAAGTTCTTTTTGTGTTTTTTATGAGCGACGTTAAGTCCGCGTCCGACAGTTAGGATCGATGCCTGTTTGCGACTCAGACGGAAAGTAACGTGCCCTTTTTGAAAATAGCCTTTAGTTTGACAATCCCGAAGGACAAAAAGGTTTGAAGTTTGTTTGTATTTTTTAAGACAGAAGTGACTTGAGTTAGTTCATAACTTGCATTGCACCAAAGTCTAGGGCACAGGGACGAATACTTAATGAATCGTCCCAAGACAGGACGCTCACTAAGCACTCTAGAAAGATGAGAGGAAGCCCCTCATTTCTCATTCCTCACGCTTAAGGCTCGTGCGCGATATACTTTATCCTTATTAAGTGTTTTCAAGAAGTTTTGAGATGAGAAGAGAGAAGACACAAAGGAAACTCTAAAGGGAGACTAAGAGTCCTAATGTTATCATGCATGGGTGACCTACGGTTAGTGAGGTTTGACGACAACCTAAGCCTAAAGAAAAGAAAAGATGAGAGACAGAAAGAGTGAGAGTGGACATGGATAACTATCCACACCCTCAAATAACTTACCTCAGCCTCTGCATAAAAGGTTAGTACAAAACAGACATACGTAAAAGAAATGAGATAAATGAAATCCAGGCAATGACATATAATGGCAATCAAGTGACCTATAACAATCTAAACATGGTTTATGAAGTCAAAGACACAATCCCAAAACAATGGCACAAATGCCTTCTCAAACAAGTAATCAGACATGATCAAGGATGTGCATACAAGAAGGCCTCAAGCAAAGAGCAATCACATAATTAGTAAAACGTCTTCTGAAATCACCAAATTAATTATCAAAATAACTCAACTAGAAACAAACAACATATTAAAAACTCATACAAAAATTCACAAGATAGGTCATCCAAACAATTATACAAAGTTCAGACAAGAAACGTGACTCAATGTGCAAAAGAAAAGGACTAAAATGCAATATTAAATAGTTTTAAAAATGAGAGAAAAATATTTTAATGCATTTCAATATGTTGACGAAACAATGCAAAAAGAATGAATTCAAAATGTTTTAGGGATGATGAGAAATAAAATAAACAAGTCATGGTATGCATAATATGAACAATTAAAAAAGAAATCCATTAAATAATTAATTTAGATGATAAAAATAAAATAAAATGATAAAATAAAATTTGGGAAAATTTTATAAAATGCTAAATGTGATTCATGAATTTTCTGGGAATTTTTTAATGCAAGAAACTATTTTTAAAAAATTAAAATGAAATGCAATAATTAATAAAAAATAAAAATAAGCATGGGGGTGCATCAGCAAAAGAATCACGTTGGAATTGGAAAAAGGCCTAAAGGAAGGGGTGTGAAAAGTAGGCCCAACACTTAAAACCCATCAGCGAAATAAAAATAAAAAGGGGAAGTCCACGTGAGACCCAGTCAACAGTCAGACTAAATATTCACCTTAGGATCAATCCTACGCACCACACCAAGTCAACAAATAAAAAGTAATCATGATTAACAGCTCAGATCATATGCACGCCATAATAAAGATGCACGCACCCACACACAATTGCTCATAAAATAAATAAAATAAAAAGGGCACGTGGTAAGGCACATGATAACATTTAATGTGTTGGCAAAATCTCATCCATCAGATTAAAGCTACGCATCAGATTAAGTCAAACACTAAAAGAGTAGACAAGATAAATGGCCAGGATTGCACGCACACGATAGATAGCATGGGGTAGTAAACACACAAACCACAAAAATAAAAACAGAATTAAAAGGACGTGGCATCACCAGGACCGTGGGATCAAACAATTGGACAGTCAGGATTTTGTCTCCTACCTCCAAACCCTAGCCTCCCCGGAAACCTGAACCAGACGCCGGAACTAGGGTTCCGGTCGTCTTCTCCGTTCACCTGCAACCAAAAAGTCACCAAAACACGCAAGCGAATATATGTTCTTGACCAGAATTTCACCAGGATCATTAATATCACATCAAAAATCACAAATAATCCACACATAAAGAGAATCGAACGGAACAAGTTAGGGTTCCAAAACTTAAAACTCACGCAGCAACCAAATTACACATCCAAACTCAAAACAAAATACATAGGCATCATCAGTGACAACCACAGATCATTATGCATGTCAAAAAATAGTGTTTTAGGATCATGGAAAGTGTTACCAACCTAAGATCACACAACCTTCGCCCTTGCTATTAGCTGCAAGTGATGATTGCTTCGTGCTCTAGGGATCCCAAGGGTTCAGATGGTGAAAGAAGTTTTGGAAAAGCTCTTCTGGATTGTGAGATTCGAATGAATCAAGCTTTAGGGTTCCAAACTTTGTTCTCCTCAAAATCACGTGTCTTCTCCCATGAGTCTATGATTTTTGGTTTTTTGATCTTGTAAGAGTTGAGAGAAAAATTTGAGAGAGTTTTTGGTGTTTGTGAGAATGAGTGAAATTCGAATATATAGTGTATTAAAAATAAGAGGCAAAAGGTAGAATTTTGGCTTAAGTGAAAATAACACCGTCTTCGGCAAGAAATTTCGACTCTGAGCCTTCCACAACATCGTCCGCCTCTGAATCACAGTTGCAACGCAAAAAGAACGGACGTCATACGATTAAAATCGAGTGCGATCGATATGTTTAAGCTGCAAGACGTCACTGAATAAGTTGTTTTTTCAGCTTATTTGGTGTCTGCTACTCGAAAACGTGACGAGGTCAACCTCTTCGGAGCATAATCTCGACTCGACTTTGTAGTCAAAGTTGTAGATCTATGAGTCAGTGACCTCGTGTCAAAAGATGAGCGCGATCGGACAAAGAACGAACGAGATATGCATTTTCCCGTGAAATAACTTTCAGCCATTTTCTTCGGTTCAGCACTTCCGTTTTGCGAAATAAACCAAAACGATGATCTTCGGAGCATCGTTCGAACTCGAGCTTGTCTTGGAACTTGAAGATGATAAAATTTGTGAACCAACGCTTTGAGAACGGACGCAATCAGATGAAAATTGACCGAGTTATGAATTTTACCAAATCTGACAAACAGTGCACTGCATCAAAGAACCCCACTGGTAATTCACATTTTCGGGGTCCTTCCGCTCGGACCTGACCCAAACTGAATTCACGGCACGAAGATAACATCTAAACGGAATTTTAGGCACCGGAACGGCATCAATCCGATAAACGAGCTGAGAGTTATGAATTTTTTAGTGTCCAAAATACACCGGTTCAGCACTATTTTTCACTGTTTTTTGCACTGTATCGACTCTGAAAACTCGCGTGTTCAGAGATCTTCCTCAAAGAATCAACCCTCGGTCCAAACACAAAAGTTGCAGATAATTTCAATATGGAACTTTTTGGCATAGGAATAGCTCAGAAATGATGATCCAATTAGAAGTTAAGCCCTTTTGAATACCGCTGACGCAATTATCCAGCGAAACCGAAATTCCAGAAACAAATAATTCCCACCACTTTCCTTGATGAATTGACTTCCGAGCCGAACATAAAAGTTGTAGAGAATACCAAGACGATTCTAAATGTTGAATGTCCAGCCAAAACGAGTTCCAGAGCAAGAATTATGAATTTTGCAAATTTGCACAGCAAACTGATTATCTGCTCAAACTGTTCTGAATCGGCTGAAAACTTCAACTTCCTTTAAGATTCTTGACATGAAAAATTATGTTTGATAAGAGCTTTGCTGACCCGTTGATTACGTAACCCGGAGAAATACTTTGCGCATATGTCGAGTGACGAAATAAACGTCTGTTGTAACCTGACGATGCTTGAACAGAGAACCTTGATCCCATAATCACAAAGCCAAATGATATGCACACATGATAATGCAAAAATGAAATGAAACATAAGCCAGTTAGTACTAAAGTAAGGAGAGCAAATTTTGGGGTGCTACACCCACGTGAGCTGGGGTTCTGCCAATCATGGTACTTTGACGACGGTGATGCTCGATCGAGGATCGCCGTCGAGCATTTACTCGGCTCGTTACTGAGCGGGGTTTTGCTTTATTGGTATGCGACGTTTGTACCTAGGCGTGCATAGTGGTCGGTAGCTGACGTCCGTCGTCGTGATGGGTCGAACTGAGAATTAGGGCCTTAGCTATAGTATTGTTTTAGCTTTTCGGCGTTCCATGGTCGAGCAAGTTCTTCCCAGTTGAGATGTTCTAGGTTGTAGGCCCCATTTTCTGTCTTTGCTCGGACGCGATAGGGTCCTTCCCAGTTGGCTGCTAGTTTGCCTTTGCGAGAGTCTTTGTGGTTTCTTCTTAGAACAAGGATTCCTACGTCGAACTCTCGCTGTATCATCTTGGCGTTGTGCCTGATGGTAATTTTTTGTTTTAGTGAGGCTTAGCGGAGGGCTGCCCCGGTTCGGATTTCCTCGACGAGGTCGAGTTCTTCTCTTAGTGATTCGTCGTTCATTTCCTCTCTAGGGGCGACTCTGTCCTCCTGAAGGGTACGTGAACTTCGACGGGGATCACAGCCTCGGTTCCGTATGCTAAACGGAAGGGTGTTTCCTCGGTTGTAGAGTGTGGGGTTGTACGGTATGCCCATAATACGCTGTGCAGTTCGTCGACCCAAGCCTTCTTTATTTCGTCCAGCCTTCGTTTGAGGCCTTGAAGGATGACTCGGTTAGCTGCCTCAGCCTGCCCGTTTGTTTGGGGGTGCTCGACAGATGCGAAGTGCTGCTTCGTGCCCAGTTGGGCGATGAAGTCCTGAAACTTTCTGTCCGTGAATTGCGTCCCATTGTCCGTTACTATCGCCTGGGGAATGCCAAAGCGTGCAAGGATGTTTTGTTTGTAGAAACGCAGTATGTTGAGGGCAGTTATTTTGGCTAGAGCTTCCGCTTCTATCCATTTTGTGAAGTAGTCTACGCCCACTATTAGGTATTTATTCTGATTTGATCCTACCACGAAGGGTCCTAGGATGTCTAGGCCCCACCAGGCGAATGGCCACGGGGAGGACATAACCTTGAGCTCGTTAGGCAGAGCCAGGTGCATGTCCCCGTGCTGTTGGCATTTATCGCATTTCTTCACGTGTTCTTTTGCGTCGTATTGCATGGTCGGCCAGTAGTATCCTACTCTGAGAGCCTTTCGAGCAAGGGACCTTCCTCCGAGATGCTGGGCGTTGATTCCCTCGTGGATTTCGCGCAGGATGTGCGCGACCATTTCCTCCTCGACACATTTAAGCAGCGGAATGGAGAATCCCCGCCTGTAGAGTTTATCTTCGACCAAGACATAAGAGCAGGCTCTTCGCCTAACTGTGCTGGCCTCCTTTGGGTCAGACGGAAGTTCGTCCTTGGCGAGATAGTTGTAGACAGGGGTCATCCAGCAGTTGTTGTCGCCGATCACCTGCACGTCGAGGGTCGGGGAGGCCTTCTCGATACTAGGTCGAGGAAGTACTTCCTGTATGACGGATCTGTTTCCGCCTTTCTTCTTAATGCTGGCTAGTTTGGATAGCACGTCTGCTCGCACGTTATGATCACGGGGAACATGTTTCACTTCCACCGTTGTGAACTTCGCCATATCCTTCTTGACCAGGGCCAAATATTCGGTCAGGTTGTCATTTTTGGCTTGATATTCTCCCCGGACCTGGAGGGCCATGAGTTATGAATCCGTGCAAATGACGACCTCTTCTGCGCCCAGGTCCTCGGCCAGGCGTAGCCCAGCGAGGAAGGCCTCGTATTCAGCCTGGTTGTTGGAGGTTGGGAAGGACATGGTGAGTGATACTTCAAAGATGATTCCTTCTTCGCTTTCCAGTATGATGCCTGCGCCGCTCCCTGCCGAGCTTGAGGCACCGTCAACAAAAATGGTCCATTTGCGCGTTTTGCTCGCGGGGGAGTCCGTGAACGTCATTTCCGCGATGAAGTCGGCCAGAGCTTGGACCTTGAGGGATTTCCTGCTTTCGTATTGGATGTCAAATTTGGACAGTTCTAGCGACTATTTGAGCATTCGGCCAGCCATATCTGGTTGTCCGAGCAGTTGCTTTATGGGCTGATCTGTTCGAATCACGATCGTGTGAGCCAGGAAGTAGTGTCTTAATCTTCTGGCTGCGTTGATGAGGGCCAGTGCTACTTTCTCTATCTGTTGGTATCTTAACTCTGGTCCTTGCAGCGCTTTGCTCGTGAAATATATGGGTTTTTGCCCGTCAGGTGTCTCGCGGATGAGAGCGGCGCTCACTGCTTCGGTTGCTACGGCCAGGTACAGGTACAATGTTTCGCCATCGTCCAGGCGAGAGAGGACCGGTGGCTCTGAGAGTGCTCGTTTCAGATGGAGGAGGGCCTTGTCACACTCCTCGGTCCATTCGAATGTTGCCTCCTTGCGGAGGAGTTTGAAGAACGGTAGGGCGTGCTGGGCGGACTTGGCCACGAAACGAGATAGTGACGCAAGCATCCCGTTGAGGGACTGGATGGATTTCTTAGACTTGGGCGTAGGAAACTCGGAGAATGCTCGGCATTTATTGGGATTGGCTTCGATTCCTCGTTCCGTTAAGTAGAAGCTGAGGAATTTGCCTGCCCGGACGCCGAACGTGCACTTCTCCGGATTAAAACGCATTTTGTATTTCCTGGCCTGTTCGAAGACCTTTCTCAAATGGGAAGTATGATCGGTTTCCTCGTGGGATTTCACGATCATGTCATCCATGTAGACTTCAAGCATGTCACCTATTTCTCCCCGGAATACCTTGTTCATCATTCTTTGGTACGTTGCTCCAGCGTTCTTCAGGCCGAAGGGCATTACGTTGTAGTAATAGTTGCTCTATTTGGTCATGAAGGCCGTATATTTTTTGTCGGACATTGCCATCGAAATTTGATTATAGCCCGAGTAGGCGTCCATGAACGATAAAAGTTTAAAACCAGCAGAATTATCAACAAGTTTATCAATATTGCAGAGGGGGTAGGCATCCTTCGGGCATGCCTTATTGAGATCGGTGTAATCAATGCACATGCACCATTTTCCATTAGATTTTTTAACTAGTACAACGTTGGACAGCCAAGTGGTGTACTTGGCCTCCGAAATAAATTTGGCCTCGAGGAGGTCCTTTACCGCTTTTTCAGCAGCCTCCGTTTTCTCGGGAGACTGCTTTCTCCTATGTTGTGCTACGGCCTTGACGGCCAGGTCGATATTCAGCTGGTGGCAGGCGACGGACGGATCCAAGCCGGGCATTTCGGTGGTGCTCCATACGAAGAGGTCGGCATTCTCTCGGAGGCATGCTTTGATCTTCTTTCTTGCGATGTTGGGCAGGTCTGCTCCAATCTTCACTCCTCGTTGGGGATCTTCGCCGAACAGAACGATCTCGAAGTTGCCATCCGGGATAGGGCGCATCGGATGGGAGCTGCTGCTGGATGGTGTAGACGGGTTGGCTGAAGTTGCTCGTTCCTCCTGTTGGTCTTCTTCGGGGAATCGACTGTCGAGGTCGATGGAGTTGACCTGGGGCAGAGGCTTGGCTTCCTCGGAGCTGCTTGGCAACGCTGGCTTGCCCGACGCTTTCGGGTTGGACACAATGGTGTTGAGCCCCTTTGTAGCTGCCTCGAAACACCGTCGGGCAACTTCGATGTCGCCGTGGAGGGTGGCGACCATTCCTTTTGAAGTGTAATACTTCATCTTCAGGTGGACTATTGAAGGAACTGCTACCAACTCGGCCAGAGTTGGCCTTCCGAATATGCACTGGTAAAGAGCCGGGCAGTCGATCACCAGAAATTGCACCTTGACTGATCTGGCCATCTCAGCTGATCTGAAGGTAACAATCAGTTCGACGTATCCCCAAGGCTTGGTCACTGATCCGTTGAACCCCTGTAAATCAGATCCTACGTAGGGGGTTGGGTGCGATTCATCCAACTGAAGTGTTGCAAACAGCTGGGAGTACATGATGTCGACCGAGCTGCCCTGGTCGACGAGGATTCTGCGAACGTCGAAGTTCGCCATTCGGGCTCGGACGAGCAGAGGAATGCTCGAGTTCGGGGATCCCCCGAGGAGCTCTTCCCAGTAGAAGGAGATGGGGACTGAGCCCTTCTGGGCCTGATCAAGCGTGGTCACCTTATTGGAGCTTGTGTTGATCAGATGCTCAAATTTTCATTTCACGGAGCCCACCGTGACTTTGTTGAAGCCCCCGTCGGAGATAACCATGGCGGATGGAAACGTCTCCCACGGGCTGTGGGCCGCGAAATAAGCCGGGGCGCTGAGCTCGTTCGGGACGTAAAAGTCCTCTGGTCGCGATACGGACATAGCGAACTGTATATTGGCGTCTTCCGAGGAGGGTACTGTCGCACTCTAATTTTTGACCCTAAAATCCCCGTTGTGTTCTTTGCATAGCATATTAGATCCTTCGTGCATAACTAACCGTTTCATTTAGCTTTGTCTATTTGTTCCTTTAAGACAGGCATTGCTGCAGAAGGCTCAAAGTCTCGAAAGCTGTTTTATGTGTGTGTTTGTGGAGGTTCTCTGTTCTCGACAAGCTTGTGTGGATTCCTGTCGGTTTGTGTGCCTCTATCCTCCTGTCCCTTAAAACCACTACAAAGTCCTTCTTTCTCAAGATTTCTTAGAAGATGTTCTCCGGGAGGATTACAATCTTCTGTCTTAGGTTGGGCAGGGCTATCTGAAAATTGGTTTGAATTTCATGCTGAGTTACACTACATGTGGTATCCCCATCTTCAAGGATTTTCTCGTGACATTGGTCTGGTATTGTCCGCAAAATTGGGTCTTTAGCGCGTAAGTGGAGGAGTTTGGACTGTTGTTAGTTGGCAGATACGCATCCTAAAACGTTGTTCTTTCTCTGACGAAGAATCATAAGCAAGGCATAATTGGAAGTTTGTTATAAAGTAGATCCATAAGTTCAATGGATTTCGAGGATCCAAGACTCCAAGTTCCGTCTCCATTTTAAGCTATGACTAATACCATTTGGATTTGTTTGATTTAAGAGTTCAACTGCAATATTTAAGTTCGGATAGAAGAGACATTTGATTCAATTTTATTTGATCCTAGGCCACATCTCAAATGGATCTTGAATTTACATTCCAAGTTAGAGTCTTCAAGCATGTGGGTTCTAAGTAGCTTGCTGATGGGCTTATATTTCTTTGGGCAAGAAAGAATCTTGTAAAACATTTTGGAGACATTGATGTTGGAACGGTCCCAGGCGAATTTGGACATCCAATCTGTAACAAGGAAGGAGTGGGTCTGAGAATCAGAGTTCATAATAGGATAATATGCTTTATGAGTTGTCATTTGGCTGCACATTTGGAAGTCATCAAAATTCGATTGATATTTTTTCCTCACATATTGTAACCCAAGATCATTTATATTTACATAATAACTTCATAAGAGGGTTTGAAGCAATACAATAAGGGATTGGAATCCACTCAAGCTGTAAAATTAAAATCCTCCTGAATCAGTCCAAGATCCTGGATTACTCACAGACAACCCACTACAGTTATGATTGATTTAAAGTAAAGCTTAAGATCTCTATTTGAACATATTTGAGTCATGATACAAGCATAGAGGTTACAGGAAGTTTGGGCCTGTTGATTAAAAGCTTTGAGAATTACAAGATGATCCAGTTGAAAGATATATAGAAATGGTGGATGAGACCATTGACACTGATATCATCGATAGTGATGCAAATGGCCAAGAAGTGGGAATATCTGATACAACTGAGGATGATCATGCCGCATCAAATTCAGAGCATCTGCAAACAATCGGTGAAACAGGAGGATCTTCTCCGGCCTTGGATGAAAGAACAGTGACTTTTGCTAATGAGACGCCAACTGAAGAAAACCAAGGAAATTATAAAAAGTCATTTGTTGTTCAGGAACCTGAAAAGGTACCAGAGAATAATACTAAAGAAAACAAACCAATCAGATCACTAAAGAACAGTATAATGATCTTGATTCCTCATCTGGACATTCTATTGCTACTAGCACTCCTATGTTTCCCTGCGCTGGATTCTCACATACCCAACAAGTCGCACCAAAACATACACATGAGGAACATGAACGATTAGAGCACTACTGGTTACTAGCAGCACTGATACTGAAACATATAAAAGACTGTTCCCACTTTACTTTCTTCGGGACAAGCATGAGGAGCAAATTGCTTGTTGAAACTTCCTGCAGATGTTAGGGATGAAAATGGTAGGACCACCATAACAAGAGCACATCATGATAGTAAAAGCATTTCAAAATAGCAATATCAATCTTTCAAGTGCAATCAATAATTCCCAAGTTGAAATGGATCATTAACTTCCAAAGCAGCATGAGCAAGTTCGCAATGATCATCACCTACAAGAATGGATACGTCATCACTACGGAAATTTGAACAACCAATTAATATGAGAGTTAAGGTGTCAACTAAATGTGAAGATAGGCTTCCTTGCCTCGCGGTACCATGGCCCTTTCGTCCTCCAAGCTCTATAGCTAGACACCCACGCAGCAAAATTGGACTTAACGGCACCTGAAATTGTACATTCACAAAAGTTATCATTGAAATTGAAGGAAGACAAGATTTCCTATGAGTTATGATTCTGCAAATTAATGACGGCAGATTAGAAAGACTAAATCAAATACAATCAAGGCCAAGTCGCCTTCTTTCCAAAGCCAGTCTACAGCCCAAATTAAATTTCCACAAACACATAATCAAATATTTTGGATTGAGAAAGGAAAGAGATCTGACAGAGCAAATTCGAATTGCTTTCCAAAACACAGAGGAATATTTCCAAAAATTTTATTTTAAAAAAATAATTTCCTATTTTGGCCTCAGAATGTATGTTGAATCAGAACTTAGTCATCATCTTCAATTAAGGAATTGATGGGCATTATCACAAGGATATCACCAGCATCAACCCTTTCCAAAATAAATATCGAACAGAAATCAAATATATCGTACCAAACATTTCAAACAATTTCAAAAACCTTCCAAATCTGAAGTCAAATCGTATCAGCGCAGTCAAACTTTCCCAAACCACAAACATTTCCAACGTTCAAAAACTTTCCGAATTAGCAAATCAAATCAGATCGTATCACATCGTATTACAAAAAAATCGCACTTCATCAAACGGTACCAATCAACATTAAGTGATTTCCAAAATAGAATCATCATTGGCCATCTATAAAAAGGGACTCGTACGCAAGACGAAGGGGGACGAAAAAAAACAGAGAGAGATAACCATACGAAGCATCAGAGAGAAAAAGAGAAGAAAGCGTAGAGATTCAAGTCATCATCATCTCTCGCAGAAGGCGACGAAGGGGAGATAACCGCACAACAAAGCTCACAAAAGGTAAAAAGAGAAGAGAAACATCCCTGATCGGAGGTCCACGGAGCCATCACTACCGTCGCCGGCCTTTTCCTTTTTCCTTTTGCTTTAATCTTACGCATCCTGTACATGTAATCGTCAAAATGTAGTGAAATCGGGGTATAGGGGCTGTGTGGGGTGGGGTTTTGTTTGTTTGCTTGATTGTTTCTTTGTTGCAGATCGAGAGAGAATCCGCGAGAGGAACGGAGGGAGTGGCGGCGAGGATTTGGGGCCCAAAACCCTAATATTCTTTTCCTGTTGACGGAATCAGGATAGAGAGAGAAGATGAGTAACATTTTTCTTTAACAAACAATAACCTTTTTATTTTTTGGAAGAAATGGGCTAATGTCTTAAGTTTTTCTTTTTAGGAAGAATAATAACATTAGTAATAAACTTTTTATTAAGTTAATAATCAAAATAAAAATCTTTTATAATTAAATTTAAAAAAGGACCCTTTTTTAATGATTTAGATTAAGACTCTTTTAAAAAAACCGCCTCTTTTACAATAATATTAAAGTTAAAACCTTTTATTTAAAATTCAGCTTTTTTTTTAATAATTAATTTAACCTTTTTTAAATAACAATTAATTAAATCTCTTTATAGTAATTAACTTAATTTGGAGTTTTTTTAATAATTAAAACTTTCTTATAATAAATATTGAAATCAAATTCTTTTATTAAGTTAATTGTAAATTTCTACCTCAATTGAAATATAACCTCTAACATACTTATAATCAAAACAAATCTAAAAATCAACATTTTTTAACAAGTCGTCCCCCGACTAGGAACCTCTCGCTTAGTCTTAGGTTCGTGAGTGCTCGTGTATAGACTTTCGTTTATTCGCTTGTATGTTTCTTTCTTATCTTGATTTATATCTTTGTTCCAAAACCCTTTTCAAAAAACAATAAAAATCCTCGATCCAACGTCGAGCCAATTTTCTACCCATGTAAGTCGATCGCCTTAGGGCATCGCATTCGACCTACCGATCACTGGACACAAGTCTAGCATCACTTTGCTAGCACCTTCGCCTAAATAACAATAATTAACCGCATAAATATCCAAGGGAAAATCCCATGCATGATAACCGTGTTATTGTGCATGGTGCATATCATTTGCATTTCATACTCGACACCCTTAAGATAAGACAATTAGACAACTCTAGGATAGACTTCCTAGGTTAGTCCCCCTTAATCTTGATTTCAAATCAAATTTTAGCTCACCTAATTCTCCACACAAGAGAATTAGATGTTAATCATCTCAAAGAAAGGGACATACAATCCCATACCCCACAAATACAAACATTTTCAAAGAATTGTGGTGGTTTTCTTAAGATGATGACTCATCTTCCTCTCCTAAACCTTTAAAACACTTAGTACCCTTAATAATAAGGAACTACAAGTGCTCTGATTCCCTCCTGACAGGATATGTAGGCACAAGATGCGATATCTTGTCGAGCACACTTAGGAATAAAATAATAAATCACCTACCCTTAAACCCTTAGCAAAACAAATATAACAGATAATATAAAATAATCAAGAGGTTCCTGCAGAGTACTACAGATATCTAGGATGCTAACACCTTCCCTAGGTATAACCAACCCCCGAACTTAGAATCTTAGTGCATCTGCATTGCATTGTGGGTATTCGGTCTTTCTCCCTTCCCTTGGATAAAATCAAAGACGGTGGTGACATTAAAAATATGCGATACAAGTTAGCTAATAGCTTGTTATCCAATTTTCACCGCGACAGAAATGGCGAATTCACTGGGGATTCTCATAAGAGGGTTCCCCCTAACTTGATCTTTTAATTTATCTGTTATATACTTGTTTTGCTGTTTGGAGGGATCCTTGAGTGGTGAGAGTCCTAGACCCGGACTTGAGTGTAATTATAGGAGATGATATGGTCAAGGGTACTTTGACGGAGTCGATTCCCGAAAAGTCGAATTGAGAAAATCATCGCTCAGTTTAGGTTCTTTTGAAATTAATATTGTTTGAACGAGTCTATTCGTGAAAACGGTATTAACTTCGACCAAGAACCCTTAAGACTGAGGACCGTAGCACCTTTAACCCCACTTGGCCTTTTAGGATGTAGTGCGGTGACTATGCGGGAGTCTATTTCCAAATAGTTGTCACGCGATACTACACTCAGACGAGATTCTCTTGCGGATATTATTGACTAACCGAGTAATTTGGGAAGTCGATAATACTCGAAAGATGGGTCGTAGACTCTGGGAACTTCTAGAACCCGTTCGGCAGGTACATTTGAAACCACACTACCTTATGGGATGGGTAGACCCTTGACTCCATTCATGCTCCTTTGAACCTAGGACCCTTTGTTTGGTTGTTTGTGTGCCCTTTTGTTTTTGTTTGTGCATACGTACATAAGCATCATTTTCATTCAAGTTCGTGGAATCTGAGTCTTTTATTTACATCGTAGGGTACCATGGACAATGAAAGAAGGAATACCGTGAAGTATACTTACAAGAGCTTTGATGCGATTAATCTAAGGAGGTTGGAGACTCTGTTGGCTAATTCAGAAGGATTCCAACGTAGGTATGGGGCACTATTGTCTTTATTGAAGGTGAGGGTTGATCATGGACTTCTCTCCACCCTACTTCAGTTTTATGACCCACTCTATCACTGCTTTACTTTTCCCGACTACCAGTTGGTACCTACTCTTGAGGAATATTCTAGTCTGACTGGTTTATCTATTCTGGATAAGTCTCCTTTCCCCATTTTTGATAAGGATCCTAAGGAACAAGAGATTGCTAATGCAACGCATTTGGAGTTAGTGGACATCCGAAAGAATATGACTACTAAAGGAGGGATTTCTGTTTTGCCTATGAAGTTTCTGATGGAGAAAGCTCAACATTATGCCAAACGTTCAGACATGGCTGCATTTGAGGCTATCTTTGCTTTGATGATTTATGGTACCTTTCTGTTTCCCAATCTCAAAGACTTTGTGGATCTCAATGCTATTAAGATATTCATAAAAAGGAACCCAGTCCCTACTCTATTAGCAGAAGCTTATCACTCTATCCATCTGAAGCATGTTAAAGGAGGACAAATCACCTGTTGTGTGCCCCTATTGTACAAGTGGTTTACTCAACACTTGCCCAAAGCCATCGCTTTCTGGGATCCTAATAAGGGCTGGTGGTCTAAGAAAATCATGGCCCTCACTCATTCTGACGTCGTTTGGTATAATCATAGGTATGATGAAGTCGTAATCATCGATAGCTGCGGAGAGTTCGGGAATGTGCCTCTTCTTGGCATACAAGGAATGACCAGTTATAATCCGGTCTTAGCTCGCAGACAGTTGGGGTACCCTTTGAAGGTAAAGCCTCTTGGTATTCATACAGAAGGATTTTTCTCCAAAGATTATGAAAAGCAGGAGGAACTGAGGGTTAGGATTTTAGAAGCTTGGAAGGACAAGAGCAAGAAGGATAGGAATGCCATGGGGAAGCGTAATTTTGTCTCTTTAGACCCTTATCTACAATGGGTTAGAAGGAGAGCCATCGAGCTTAGGATGCCCTACGACCGCCAAGAACCTATGGTCCTGAACGAAGAACCTGTCTTCATCTTTGCATCTGAAACAGAGGAATTAAAGATTGCCTTAAGGAAAGCTCAGCAAATAGGGAACGCTTGGAAGGATAAGTATGAAGTAGTTGTGGAAGAGAATGAAGCACTTCAAGGACGACTGAAAGCAAAGAGTGAGGAAGTTCTCTCCTACAAAAAAAGGAAGTTGCATGAAGACCCAAGTTCCTCAAACTCTGAGTCTACTTCGTGGGAGTCGATAGTGGATGAGCTGATTCTCGAGAAGTCCCGAATGGAAGAGGAAATTAAGAAGTACAAGCTGAGATTATTGGGGGAGTCTCCTTAGGCCTTTATTAGCTTTTATTTAATTATCGTTAAAAGCTCTTGTGAGAATACCAACGGTTGTAACGTTTTCATTATGAATTTTCAATTCCCGTTCCTTTATTTGTAACAGTTTTTTTATGATTAATAAAATTTGTGTCCTTTGGTATTCTATGACGACTATAAGTACTCAAATTCCACGAACTTTTGCATCTCATCTGCATTTGCATTCTCTTTTTGTTTTTCTTCAAAGAACTCAAAGCTTGTTGTTTTTAGATATCGTAAAATGGATTATGGAAGGAAAGGAACCTTGCCATACACCTTCAGGGTCTTTAATGTGGAACAATTAAGGGAACTAGGAGGTCAAATAAAGGATCCCGAGGCCTTCACTGCAAAGCATGGACATATTCTCTCTTTATTGCAGGTACAAGTAGCTGCTGGTCTATTGGAGACGCTGGTTCAACTCTATCATGTAATCTACCACTGCTTCATCTTTCGAGATTTCCAGTTGATGCCCACATTGGAGGAGTATTCCGCTTTATTGGGAGTTCCCGTCAAATACTCACCTCCGTTCTACGGTGGAGAAGGAAGACTCAGTCAAGAAAACATCGCAAGAGTAACCCGTATCAAGCTGTTGGAGGTCCAGACTCACATGATGGTCAAGGGAGGAATCGACGGTTTGCCTGCTCAATTTTTATTCGAGAAAGCTCGAGAATTCGCCGACAAAGGAAGTACCAGAGCTTTTGAGAACCTGTTCGCGTTGCTAGTTTATGGCTTATTCTTGTTTCCAAATGTTGAGAATTTCGTCGATGTCCACGCGATCAGGATCTTCATTCTCAAGAATCCTGTTCCAACACTATTGGCCGACGCCTACCACTCGATTCATTCAAAGATTCTGAAAGGAGAAGGTCAGATCGTTTGCTGCACTGCTATCCTCTATAGGTGGTTTATTTCACACCTACCGAGGTCTACGACCTTTTGGGATATAAAAGACGGTTCTGAATGGCCTGTTAAACTCATGGCCCTCACTCACTCGGACATTGTTTGGCATGATCCAATGTACGGAGGAATTCCCATGATTCACAGCTGTGGAGATTTTTCTAATGTGCCTCTCCTTAGCACAAAAGGTTGCACTAGCTATAATCCTATTCTCGCTCGTCGCCAGCTTGGACATCCGATGAATGAAATACCTAATCCAGAGAACTTGAAGAGAATTTTCCTCTATGAGGGAGAAGACCTTCAGCTGAAGATTCAGATTTTATTTGCTTGGCGTCGAATCAACAGACAAGGGATGACTGCAACAATAAACCCCGACTGCACAGTCACGAAATCTTACCTGGAGTGGTCACGCAAACGGGCTCTCACTCTAACAATGCCGTATCCTCGACCCAAGCCTCCCGTGTTGGAATCAAACGAAGTATCAAGGTTGAAGGCAGAAGTAGAGAAGCTGACCTTGGACAAGTTTATATTGCAGGAACGGATTGACAAGTTGATGGAAGAACTCAGTGGAAGGAAGGGAGATTCATCCAGTGGATCGAAGCCCTAGTTCCCTTTTTATATATCTTGTTCGTTTATTATAATAAAGCCCTGAAGGTGTATCGTTGTTATGAAAAATTAAAATTTTAAATAAAATAAATTTGTAATTACGATATTTAAAATACGCTTTTGAGTTCCTTGGAGTGCATGCTGCATCATACGTATCATTCGCATCTGCATTTGCATTTCTGTGCATTCCAGGTTCTTATCCGTGTCTCCTTTCAGAAGACAAGCTGAGTCATCGATACAATACTCGAGCCGGTCGTAAGAAGAGAATGGATCAACTCGAGCAGGAAAACAGAGCACTCCGGGAAGAAATCTCAACACTGAAAGAGAGTCTAGAGAAGATCAATGGGATGATGGAAGCTCTGATGGCTGCTCAGAATCAGCCATCACATAATACGACATCACACAACACTGTTATCTCTGAGATAATATCAGCACCGATCCCAGTGGTGCCCACTACAAATGAAGTTCAGTATTCTATGCCTCCTGGTTATCCGTGGGGTATGCCTCCTCATTTTACTCCAGCTGGATACCGCCCGCCTGTTTCTCAAGCTATTGCCACGACTGCTGTAATGACTGTGCCACCACCTGTGGTGAATGCTACTCCTTTTCATCTGGAAGAACCTGTGTTTCATGTTGAACCTAGTGAGAGTGTTGGAATGGAAGAACGAATGGATGATTTCCAGGACCAGTTTCTAGAAATGAAGAAAGAAATCAAGGCCCTTCGTGGGAAAGAGTTGTTCGGAAAGAGTGCCTCTGAGCTATGCTTAGTGCCTAATGTTAAGATTCCTCCAAAGTTCAAGCTCCCTGATCTGGAAAAGTATAAAGGAAATTCTTGCCCACATAGTCACATAGTTATGTATGCACGGAAAATGTCTGCTCATAAGGATGATGATTCCCTATTAATACATTACTTCCAAGACAGTTTGACTGGCGCAGCCCTCAAGTGGTACATGGGGCTAGATAGTTCAAAGGTCCGCAACTTTAATGACCTCTGTGAGCTTTTCATCAAGCAATATAAATATAATGTCGACATGGCGCCTGATAGAGACCAACTGAGAGCCATGGCCCAGAAGGAAAGAGAGAATTTTAAGGAGTACGCCCAGCGCTGGCGTGAACTTGCTGCTCAAGTCACTCCACCTCTGGAGGAGAAGGAGATGACTAGAATTTTCCTGAAAACACTGAACCCATTTTTCTATGAGAGAATGGTAGCGAGCGCCCCTAGTGATTTTACTGAAATGGTCAACATGGGAATGCGATTGGAAGAAGGTGTCCGTGAAGGAAGATTGGTGAGGGAAGGAAGTGCTTCCAGCAATGCCAAGAAGTATGGAAGTAATTTTGGGAAAAAGAAAGAACAAGAAGTAAGTGCTGTGCACCAAGGACGGTCGAAAGGAAGATATCACCAACACCCGCAGGTCGCTGCTGTGACCCCAGTTATCAATGCTCCAGCTTACCAACCACAGTTTGCACAACCTTATCAACCATTACCTCAAACTCCACCTGCTTCACCACAACAACAACAATATCGTCAACAAAATCAGCCATCTCCTCAACAAGCTTGACAGCCTTTCAACAGCCCCGGTCGTGTGGTCAGGAAACCAAATTTCAATCCGATTCCTATGTTATATGCCGAGCTCTTCCCAGCATTGTTGCAAAAAGGCCATATCCAGACTAAGTCCCCACCAGCGGTGCCTAAGGACCTTCCTTATTGGTACAGAGCTGATCAGTTTTGTCCATATCATCAGGGTGCGCCAGGCCATAATATTGAGAATTGTTATGGATTGAGAGCCGATGTTCAGAGATTAGTCAAGAGTGGAATCCTGACTTTCAAAGATTCGAATCCAAATGTGCAGAATAATCCTTTACCGCAGCATGGATCAGCCAATGTGAACATGATCCAAGAGTGTCTTACAGATGAGGATGAAGAGGTATTTGTGATAGTTCCCCACATCAAAGATCTGGAACGAATTGAGTTTACTTACGATAGCCGGAAGACTGTTGCTAATCCTCTGGTTATTAATGTACCTGGTCCAGTTCCTTATACTTCCAGCAAGGCTATTCCCTACAGGTATAACGCTACTATGTTTGAAAATGGTAAGGAGGTGCCTTTGCCTAATTTGTCATCCGTGGTCAACATTGCTGATGTTAGCCGGGTTACAAGGAGTGGTCGAGTTTACTCAGCGCCAAAAGATAAAGAGGTCCCTTCTGAGCAGCCGGTTGTAAAGGATACGACTCTGGGGCAGTCCAGTGGAAATGATTCTGTAGACAAATCTGATGAGGTTCTAAAAATGATCAAGAGAAGTGAATACAAGGTGGTGGACCAGCTGCTACAGACACCGTCTAAAATATCCGTGTTACAATTGTTGATGAGCTCTGAGGCCCATAGGCAGGCATTGCAAGGAGTACTTGAGCAGGCATACATTGACCATGATGCAACTATAGAGCAGTTTAGTGGAATAGTGGGTAACATCACTGCATGTAACAATATGGGATTCTGCGATGAGGAGTTACCCGAAGAAGGGAGGAAGCATAATCTGGCTCTGCATATTTCCATAAATTGCATGAACGACATGTTATCTGGGGTTTTGGTTGATACTGGTTCTTCGTTGAACGTGATGCCAAGAACAACTCTCGCAAGGCTGACTTATCAGGGACCACCAATGAGACCAAGTGGTGCTGTGGTCAAAGCCTTTGACGGTTCGCGGAAGACGGTGATTGGAGAAGTGGATCTACCCATGACTATCGGGCTCAGTGTTTTTCAGATTACATTCCAGGTCATGGACATTCATGCCTCCTACAGTTGCTTATTAGGCAGGCCATGGATACATGAGGCTGGAGCTGTCACATCCACTCTTCACCAAAAATTGAAATATGTTTGTGATGGACAATTGGTCACAGTTTGTGGTGAAAGGGCTCTAGTAGTAAGCCATCTTTCTTCCTTTTCTTACGTCGATGCAGAAGAAGAGGTGGGGACCCAATTTCAAGCCCTCTCGATTGTTAACAATACTAATAATAATGGAGCTCCTATGGCATCTTTCAAAGACGCACAGCGAGTGGTGGAAGGGGGTTCTCAAGGGAAGTGGGGACAAATGTTGGAGTTACCCGAAAACAAAGACAAGAAAGGTCTGGGTTTCAAAGGTAACAATTCCGAGAAGACTCCCACAGGAAATATGGTTATTCTCCCTATCAAGAATGTGTTTCACAGCGGAGGGACTATCCATTCGCCAGAGGTAAATATCGTGGAAGAAGATTCTGAAGATGCTGCCATTCCTCCTCAACCAGAAGTCCAAGGACCCGAATATGAAGCCAGTGCCATTCTTGAAGATGAGTCTGTCGAAGACCAGCCTAATTTTGTGACGCATGGGGCAATGGCTCGGAATTGGAGTGCTGTTAATGTTCCTGTTGTGATCCCATTATCAAAGTAATGGTTTTGTTATTTCATTTGTTTTAGTTTTTCGCTCTGCCCGAGGCGATGACATTTGTGTGTGGGCTTTACTTTCCATAATTCCCTTTGTTCTGCCCAAGGCAAAGGTGATTTTGTGTTGGGGCTTTTGTTTGAAATTTATTATCATCAATAAAGTCATCATTTTGCATTCCTATTTTCTGTTTCCATTTATTATTACTCTAAGGAAAACGGTAATCACAATTTTAAATCACTTTGCACGTTCGTACACACACTCTCACTCGCTCAAAATCTAAAATAAAATCGCATCACGTGTGCAGATTACTGCACGAATTGAACATCAAAAACAATGACTCAATGCCTTCTCCGAACTTTGAGTTTCCTGTGTTCGAAGCCGAAGAAGAGGAAGAAGAGATCCCTGAGGAAATATCCCGGCTACTTGAGAATGAAGATAAAGCCATTCAGCCTCACAAAGAGCCAGTAGAGGTTATTAATTTGGGTACCGAAGAGCTTCGTAAAGAAGTGAAGATTGGAGCTTTGCTTGCGTCTAATGTGAAAGAAAGGTTGATTGAATTACTCAAGGAATATGTCGATGTGTTCGCTTGGTCGTACCAAGACATGCCTGGTCTCGACACTGCCATAGTGGAGCATCGTCTACCTTTGAAGCCGGAGTGTCCGCCAGTCAAGCAGAAGCTCAGAAGGACTCGCCCTGACATGGCCTTGAAGATTAAAGAAGAGGTACAGAAGCAGATTGATGCAGGTTTTCTCGTTACATCCGAGTACCCGCAGTGGTTAGCCAATATTGTGCCTGTGCCGAAGAAGGATGGTAAAGTTCGCATGTGTGTCGACTACAGAGATTTGAACAAAGCTAGTCCTAAAGATGATTTTCCTCTCCCCCACATTGACATGTTGGTGGATAGTACTGCAAGGTATAAAATTTTCTCTTTTATGGATGGGTTCTCGGGTTACAATCAAATCAGGATGGCCCCTGAAGACATGGAGAAGACATCATTCATCACACCCTGGGGCACATTTTGTTACAGAGTTATGCCATTCGGTTTAAAGAATGCTGGTGCAACGTATCAGAGGGCTATGACTACTCTTTTCCATGATATGATGCATAAAGAGATAGAGGTTTATGTAGATGATATGATAGCCAAGTCTAAGACTGAAGAAGACCATGTCGAACATCTTTTGAAGTTATTTCAGCGATTGAGAAAGTATCAGCTACGTTTGAATCCTAACAAGTGCACATTTGGTGTCCGCTCAGGAAAGCTACTAGGTTTCATTGTTAGCCAAGAGGGAATCGAAGTGGATCCAGATAAAGTCAAAGCCATACGGGAAATGCCAGCTCCGACTACGGAAAAACAGGTCAGAGGGTTCTTGGGTCGTTTGAACTATATCTCTCAGTTTATCTCTAATATGACTGCTACTTATGGACCCATTTTCAAGCTTCTCAGAAAAGAACAAGGTTATGTTTGGACTGAACAATGCCAGAAGGCATTTGATAGTATTAAAGAGTATCTCTTGGAGCCTCCTATTTTGATTCCTCCGGTTAGGGGCACACCTTTGATCATGTATCTGACGGTTTTAGAAGATTCCATGGGGTGTGTACTCGGTCAACAAGACGAATCCGGGAAGCAGGAACATGCCATTTATTACCTCAGTAAGAAGTTCACCGACTGTGAGTCCAGATATTCAATGCTAGAGAAGACCTGTTGTGCCTTAGCATGGGCGGCTCGCCGTTTGCGCCAATACATGCTAAATCATACCACTTGGCTGATATCTAAGATGGATCCCATCAAGTACATTTTTGAGAAGCCAGCCCTGACGGGAAGGATTGCCAGATGGCAGATGCTGTTATCCGAATACGATATCGAATACCACACTCAGAAGGCAATTAAAGGAAGTGTTTTAGCAGATCACCTAGCTCATCAACCTATTGAAGACCACCAGTCTGTGGAAGACGATTTCCCTGATGAGAACGTGATGTATCTAAAAATGAAGGACTGTGAAGAACCATTACCAGATGAAGGGCCTGAACCAGATTCTCAGTGGGGTTTGATTTTTGACGGTGCTGTCAACAGCTACGGTAAAGGGATCGGGGCAATTATTGTGACTCCTCATGGATCTCATATCCCTTTCACCTCAAGATTGACGTTTCCATGTACGAATAATGAGGCCGAGTACGAAGCATGCATCATGGGCCTTGAAGAGGCAATGGATTTAAGAATCAAGAATTTGGATGTATACGGCGATTCTGCTGTGGTGATATACCAAATCACAGGGGAATGGGTGACCCAACAAGACAATTTGGTTCCATACAGAGATTACGCAAAAAGACTACTCCCTTTCTTCAACAGAGTTGAATTCCACCATATTCCTCGTACCGAGAACAGGATGGCGGACGCTTTGGCAACCCTGGCTTCTATGATTGTGGTGAACCGCTGGAATGATTGTCCTAAGATTAATGTTATGCGCCTCGACAGGCCTGCTTATGTGTTCTCTATAGAAGAAGTTATTGATGAGAAGCCCTGGTACTATGATATTGAATTGTTTCTCCGAAAGCAAGAGTACCCACCTGGGGCATCTAACAAGGACAAGAAGACTTTGAGAAGACTAGCTGGTAACTTTTTCCTGAACAATGATGTACTGTACAAGAGGAATTTCGACATGGTCTTGTTGAGATGTGTTGACAAGCAAGAATCGAATATGTTAATGACCGAAATTCATGAAGGATCTTTTGGTACCCATGCCAACGGTCATGCTATGGCAAAGAAACTCTTGAGAGCAGGGTATTATTGGATAACGATGGAATCAGATTGTTACAAGTTCGCAAAGAAGTGCCATAAGTGTCAAATCTATGCGGATAAAATTCATGTACCACCAACTCTCCTGAATGTTATATCGTCTCCGTGGCCCTTCTCTATGTGGGGCATCGATATGATTGGTATGATAGAACCGAAAGCATCTAATGGACATCGCTTTATCCTAGTGGCGATTGATTACTTCACCAAATGGGTTGAAGCCGCTTCATATGCGAATGTTACTAGACAGGTGGTCGTCAAATTCATCAAGAACCAGCTTATTTGCAGATATGGTGTGCCGAGTAAAATCATCACTGATAATGGGTCAAATCTGAATAACAAGATGATGAAGGAACTATGCGAAGAGTTCAAGATTGAGCATCACAACTCTTCTCCGTATCGTCCAAAGATGAATGGAGCGGTCGAAGCAGCAAATAAGAATATAAAGAAGATCATTCAGAAAATGGTGGTCACTTATAAGGACTGGCATGAGATGCTCCCATTTTCTTTACATGGGTACCGCACTTCCGTGCGCACGTTAACAGGGGCAACACCTTTTTCACTCGTTTATCGTATGGAAGCTGTGCTCCCGGTAGAAGTCGAGATCCCTTCTATGAGGGTTCTGATGGAGGCAAAACTTTCGGAAGCTGAATGGTGTCAAAGCAGATATGACCAATTGAATCTGATTGAGGAAAAGTGATTGACAGCTCTATGTCGTGGACAACTATACCAACAGAAGATGAAGAAGGCTTTTGATAAGAAGGTTCGACCTCGCGAGATCAAAGAAGGAGACCTTGTTCTTAAGAAGATCCAGTCTTTCCTTACCGATTCCAGGGGGAAATGGGCTCCTAACTATGATGGTCCTTACATAGCCAAGAAGGTCTTTTCAGGGGGTGCTGTGATGTTAACAACTATGGATGGAGAGGAGATCACCCGTCCCGTGAATGTGGATGCAATCAAGAAGTACTACACCTAGAGGAGTTGGCTCAGTTTGGTTCACCAAAGTTTACTACAACAGTTGAAGACAGGGCCTTCAAGGGGCCTAGAACACGGGAAACTCTAGTTCGCTTAAGAAATAACAGTGCTTTGTTTTTGATGTAATTTCTTTTACTACCATTTTCCGACATTGTAATAACATATGGAATCACGCAATTTGCTGATCACCATTTTATGAAATAAAGTTGCAATTGTCATTTATCGGCAAATTGTCTTATCTTGCAAAATGATTTTTTGTATCCTTTGATAATAAATTTCAAACTGTCTTGTGTGCGGATTACTTTGATTTACGAACACTAAAAGGGATGTTGACAGCCTCCATAAGCCATGGCTCAGAGAGTTTCTACCCCAGGTAAGGTGGCAGCTCCCCAGTAAGTTTTGTTTCAGGTAGTCGCGACTGTTCCCCGGTGAACTTCTTCAGTTTCAGCCTTCCCCAGCGAAGCGAGTGTTTATTTCACTCCTCATTGGATTTTCTCAATCTTCTCCAGCGAAGGCGGGTGTTTATTTCATCCTCTCAAAGTTTTATCTCCGACATTTCCAACTACTATTGATCCCAGTTTCCCCGACGAAGCGGATATTTATTTTATCCCCCTTGAAGTCTCTTTGATCAATGAGTCTGATTCGTTCCCAGTGAATCTCTCTCATCTCCGACAGAGCGGCCAGACTCATCTTAACAATCCTAAGTGAAGTCACGATGTTTATCCCCAAGTGGAGTGCTCTTTTTTTTTCCCAGAGAAAGTTTGAATCTGTGAAGTGGGGCTTGTTTAGTTTTCCATTCATCCCCAGTGATGCTTCTTGTATTGCGAAGATTGGCCGAGTATCTGTATCGGGTTTCTTGTCTTCGTCTCCAGTTTGCTTCTCTCTGTTGTTTTGTCAGTATAAGCATAAGCATAACATAGCATTCTTTCATGTAGATTCATGGCATGTGCGCATTTTGCATCTTGCATTTTGTGTTTGTTTGTTTCTTTCACTTTGGTTGCGTTTATCCCCAAGTGGCTGGGTTTGCTGCTCCCTCCAAGTATAGTCGTCAGCCCTAAGCAAAAAAAAAAGGCACATATTTTCTAATTCCCCACTGAGCTCGATCCTCGTGGAAGATGGTTGCTTTAGCTTTCTGTTCCATTTTTGGATAAAGATAAACCCGTTGAGCTCAATCCTCAATGGATGGGGTCTTGTTTGACCGTTTCTTTCCAGTTATTTCCTGGATTGAACTTTGGTCCCTGACAATCACAATTTTGGATATTTCTGAGATATTGAGCCTGGACTAAGCGTGCATTTATTTTGCACTTTGTCTCTCCAAGAAGAGTTTACTTGAAGATCTCTACGGAAGACATAAGTTATTTCTCCAACAATGATTATTACATGTTCAAGGGATTTACACCCAGACGACAAGTAGCTGCTCTTTATTTTAGCAGTTTGGTTATCAAGATTTCTACGACAAATGGCAGTCTCCTCAGGACAGTTTGTTTATCCCCAACAAAGTTATCAAGGTTATCAATTCATTTTCCATCAAATGTTATTTCCTCGGAAATCCATCCGGGAAACTTATTGAGGACTTTACAGGCATTCTATTTATTTGAGAACTCCCATTGCAAGAATTCTATTTACTTCACTGAAATTTCAACTACAACCATATCGCTCTACCATGGCTACCTCCAGTGAATCCATTATTCAAGTTACTCCCACCAGATGATATCTCTTTGAAGAGGGTGGGAAATTCAAGACTTTGTTTGAGGCAGACAACCTCACAACATTTATTTTCAAGACTTGCCCGTGGCATACAACAGTGGGGCATGGGAAAGTATTTACTCTTCCTAAGTGGAACATTTCAAGAAGCTGGATCATCGCCTTGATTGTTGAAGCTTAATTCAGTCTATTACCTCTGCTTAGGCTATCGTGTAATAGTAGGTAATATATCTGTATTTTGGTCAGACGCCTCGCTTAGGCTACCGTGGTGGTAGTAGGTCATCTTTCCTTCTTGTGTTTACCTGGCTTAGGCTATCATATGCTTGATAGTAGATAACACAACCTTTTTGGGTCAGATGCCTCGCTTAGGCTATCGTGGTGGTAGTAGGTCATCTTTCCTTCTTGTGTTTACCTGGCTTAGGCTATCATATGCTTGATAGTAGGTGACACACCTTTTTTTGGTCGGACGCCTTTGGCTCAGGCTGCCACGAGTTGGCAGTAGGTGATCCTTCTTCCCCAGTTTATTACCTCTGCTTAGGCTATCGCGTGATAGTAGGTAATACGGCTGTATTCTGGTCAGATGCCTCGCTTAGGCTACCGTGGTGGTAGTAGGTCATCTTTCCTTCTTGTGTTTACCTGGCTTAGGCTATCAGATGCTTGATAGTAGGTGACACACCTTTTTTGGTCGGACGCCTTTGCTTAGGCTACCGTGTTTGGTAGTAGGTGATCTTTCCTCCCTAGTTTATTAACTCTGCTTAGGCTATCGTGTGTGATAGTAGGTAATACACATCCTCTTATTGCAACTGGATACCTTGGCTTAGGCTACCAGCTGTTGGTAGTAAGTTATCCTATTCCTTTCAAATCTCTTTCCATGCTTAAGCTACCTTGCGATTGTCGGTTGGCAGTCTCCTTCCCCAGTGGAGTTAGATCTTTCCCCGTGGAGTCTTGTCTCCCTGAGTTGCCCTCGTCGGGTCTTTCTTTCTTTGTGTCTTAACATCAGTTATCCCCCTGTGACGTTATTCCTCACAGGATCCTTGTCTTGCATATCATATCATTTCATACCATATCATGTGCATTTGGCGGCATCTTAGGGCCAAAATTTTTGTGCATGTTTGTATTTAAGTCTCTCCTATCTCGTCGAGACGAAGATTTCAATCTCCATATCTCCGAATAGGAGGAACTTAAATAGGGGCATCTGTCGCACTCTAATTTTTTACCCTAAAATCCCCGTTGTGTTCTTTGCATAGCATATTAGATCCTTCGTGCATAATTAACCGTTTCATTTAGCTTTGTCTATTTGTTCCTTTAAGACAGGCATTGCTGCAGAAGGCTCAAAGTCTCGAAAGCTGTTTTATATGTGTGTTTGTGGAGGTTCTCTGCTCTCGACAAGCTTGTGTGGATTCCTGTCGGTTTGTGTGCCTCTATCCTCCTGTCCCTTAAAACCACTACAAAGTCCTTCTTTCTCAAGATTTCTTAGAAGATGTTCTCCGGGAGGATTACAATCTTCTGTCTTAGGTTGGGCAGGGCTATCTGAAAATTGGTTTGAATTTCATGCTGAGTTACACTACATGTGGTATCCCCATCTTCAAGGATTTTCTCGTGACATTGGTCTGGTATTGTCCGCAAAATTGGGTCTTTAGCGCGTAAGTGGAGGAGTTTGGACTGTTGTTAGTTGGCAGATACGCATCCTAAAACGTTGTTCTTTCTCTGACGAAGAATCATAAGCAAGGCATAATTGGAAGTTTGTTATAAAGTAGATCCATAAGTTCAATGGATTTCGAGGATCCAAGACTCCAAGTCCCGTCTCCATTTTAAGCTATGACTAATACCATTTGGATTTGTTTGATTTAAGAGTTCAACTGCAATATTTAAGTTCGGATAGAAGAGACATTTGATTCAATTTTATTTGATCCTAGGTCACATCTCAAATGGATCTTGAATTTACATTCCAAGTTAGAGTCTTCAAGCATGTGGGTTCTAAGTAGCTTGCTGATGGGCTTATATTTCTTTGGGCAAGAAAGAATCTTGTAAAACATTTTGGAGACATTGATGTTGGAACGGTCCCAGGCGAATTTGGACATCCAATCTGTAACAAGGAAGGAGTGGGTCTGAGAATCAGAGTTCATAATAGGATAATATGCTTTATGAGTTGTCATTTGGCTGCACATTTGGAAGTCATCAAAATTCGATTGATATTTTTTCCTCACATATTGTAACCCAAGATCATTTATATTTACATAATAACTTCATAAGAGGGTTTGAAGCAATACAATAAGGGATTGGAATCCACTCAAGCTGTAAAATTAAAATCCTCCTGAATCAGTCCAAGATCCTGGATTACTCACAGACAACCCACTACAGTTATGATTGATTTAAAGTAAAGCTTAAGATCTCTATTTGAACATATTTGAGTCATGATACAAGCATAGAGGTTACAGGAAGTTTGGGCCTGTTGATTAAAAGCTTTGAGAATTACAAGATGATCCAGTTGAAAGATATATAGAAATGGTGGATGAGACCATTGACACTGATATCATCGATAGTGATGCAAATGGCCAAGAAGTGGGAATATCTGATACAACTGAGGATGATCATGCCGCATCAAATTCAGAGCATCTGCAAACAATCGGTGAAACAGGAGGATCTTCTTCGGCCTTGGATGAAAGAACAGTGACTTTTGCTAATGAGACGCCAACTGAAGAAAACCAAGGAAATTATAAAAAGTCATTTGTTGTTCAGGAACCTGAAAAGGTACCAGAGAATAATACTAAAGAAAACAAACCAATCAGATCACTAAAGAACAGTATAATGATCTTGATTCCTCATCTGGACATTCTATTGCTACTAGCACTCCTATGTTTCCCTGCGCTGGATTCTCACATACCCAACAAGTCGCCCCAAAACATACACATGAGGAACATGAACGATTAGAGCACTACTGGTTACTAGCAGCACTGATACTGAAACATATAAAAGACTGTTCCCACTTTACTTTCTTCGGGACAAGCATGAGGAGCAAATTGCTTGTTGAAACTTCCTGCAGATGTTAGGGATGAAAATGGTAGGACCACCATAACAAGAGCACATCATGACAGTAAAAGCATTTCAAAATAGCAATATCAATCTTTTAAGTGCAATCAATAATTCCCAAGTTGAAATGGATCATTAACTTCCAAAGCAGCATGAGCAAGTTCGCAATGATCTTCACCTACAAGAATGGATACGTCATCACTACGAAAATTTGAACAACCAATTAATATGAGAGTTAAGGTGTCAACTAAATGTGAAGATAGGCTTCCTTGCCTCGCGGTACCATGGCCCTTTCGTCCTCCAAGCTCTATAGCCAGACACCCACGCAGCAAAATTGGACTTAACGGCACCTGAAATTGTACATTCACAAAAGTTATCATTGAAATTGAAGGAAGACAAGATTTCCTATGAGTTCTGATTCTGCAAATTAATGACGGCAGATTAGAAAGACTAAATCAAATACAATCAAGGCCAAGTCGCCTTCTTTCCAAAGCCAGTCTACAGCCCAAATTAAATTTCCACAAACACATAATCAAATATTTTGGATTGAGAAAGGAAAGAGATCTGACAGAGCAAATTCGAATTGCTTTCCAAAACACAGAGGAATATTTCCAAAAATTTTATTTTAAAAAAATAATTTCCTATTTTGGCCTCAGAATGTATGTTGAATCAGAACTTAGTCATCATCTTCAATTAAGGAATTGATGGGCATTATCACAAGGATATCACCAGCATCAACCCTTTCCAAAATAAATATCGAACAGAAATCAAATATATCGTACCAAACATTTCAAACAATTTCAAAAACCTTCCAAATCTGAAGTCAAATCGTATCAGCGCAGTCAAACTTTCCCAAACCACAAACATTTCCAACGTTCAAAAACTTTCCGAATTAGCAAATCAAATCAGATCGTATCACATCGTATTACAAAAAAATCGCACTTCATCAAACGGTACCAATCAACATTAAGTGATTTCCAAAATAGAATCATCATTGGCCATCTATAAAAAGGGACTCGTACGCAAGACGAAGGGGGACGAAAAAAAAACAGAGAGAGATAACCATACGAAGCATCAGAGAGAAAAAGAGAAGAAAGCGTAGAGATTCAAGTCATCATCATCTCTCGCAGAAGGCGACGAAGGGGAGATAACCGCACAACAAAGCTCACAAAAGGTAAAAAGAGAAGAGAAACATCCCTGATCGGAGGTCCACAGAGCCACCACTACCGTCGCCGGCCTTTTCCTTTTTCCTTTTGCTTTAATCTTACGCATCCTGTACATGTAATCGTCAAAATGTAGTGAAATCGGGGTATAGGGGCTGTGTGGGGTGGGGTTTTGTTTGTTTGCTTGATTGTTTCTTTGTTGCAGATCGAGAGAGAAACCGCGAGAGGAACGGAAGGAGTGGCGGCGAGGATTTGGGGCCCAAAACCCTAATATTCTTTTCCTGTTGACGGAATCAGGATAGAGAGAGAAGATGAGTAACGTTTTTCTTTAACAAACAATAACCTTTTTATTTTTTGGAAGAAATGGGCTAATGTCTTAAGTTTTTCTTTTTAGGAAGAATAATAACGTTAGTAATAAACTTTTTATTAAGTTAATAATCAAAATAAAAATCTTTTATAATTAAATTTAAAAAAGGACCCTTTTTTAATGATTTAGATTAAGACTCTTTTAAAAAAACCGCCTCTTTTACAATAATATTAAAGTTAAAACCTTTTATTTAAAATTCAGCTTTTTTTTTAATAATTAATTTAACCTTTTTTAAATAACAATTAATTAAATCTCTTTATAGTAATTAACTTAATTTGGAGTTTTTTTAATAATTAAAACTTTCTTATAATAAATATTGAAATCAAATTCTTTTATTAAGTTAATTGTAAATTTCTACCTCAATTGAAATATAACCTCTAACATACTTATAATCAAAACAAATCTAAAAATCAACATTTTTTAACAAGTCGTCCCCCGACTAGGAACCTCTCGCTTAGTCTTAGGTTCGTGAGTGCTCGTGTATAGACTTTCGTTTATTCGCTTGTATGTTTCTTTCTTATCTTGATTTATATCTTTGTTCCAAAACCCTTTTCAAAAAACAATAAAAATCCTCGATCCAACGTCGAGCCAATTTTCTACCTATGTAAGTCGATCGCCTTAGGGCATCGCATTCGACCTACCGATCACTGGACACAAGTCTAGCATCACTTTGCTAGCACCTTCGCCTAAATAACAATAATTAACCGCATAAATATCCAAGGGAAAATCCCATGCATGATAACCGTGTTATTGTGCATGGTGCATATCATTTGCATTTCATACTCGACACCCTTAAGATAAGACAATTAGACAACTCTAGGATAGACTTCCTAGGTTAGTCCCCCTTAATCTTGATTTCAAATCAAATTTTAGCTCACCTAATTCTCCACACAAGAGAATTAGATGTTAATCATCTCAAAGAAAGGGACATACAATCCCATACCCCATAAATACAAACATTTTCAAAGAATTGTGGTGGTTTTCTTAAGATGATGACTCATCTTCCTCTCCTAAAACTTTAAAACACTTAGTACCCTTAATAATAAGGAACTACAAGTGCTCTGATTCCCTCCTGACAGGATATGTAGGCACAAGATGCGATATCTTGTCGAGCACACTTAGGAATAAAATAATAAATCACCTACCCTTAAACCCTTAGCAAAACAAATATAACAGATAATATAAAATAATCAAGAGGTTCCTGTAGAGTACTACAGATATCTAGGATGCTAACACCTTCCCTAGGTATAACCAACCCCCGAACTTAGAATCTTAGTGCATCTGCATTGCATTGTGGGTATTCGGTCTTTCTCCCTTCCCTTGGATAAAATCAAAGACGGTGGTGACATTAAAAATATGCGATACAAGTTAGCTAATAGCTTGTTATCCAATTTTCACCGCGACAGGTACCTCCTCCTCTATCTTCTTGGACTCCTGGGCGTCCTGCCGAGGAGTGTCTTTCTTCTTCGCGAACTGTTTCAGGTGGCCGTCCCTAATCAGTATCTCAATGGCATCCTTCAGATGGATGTAGTCTTCCATAGTGTCGTCGTGACTCTTGTGGAAATAGCTGTATTTCGATTTGTCCACGTTTGGTCTGTTCGACAGTTGTTTGGGGAAGCGGACCCCTGCCTGCTTGAACTCCGAATTGGCACATTCGGACAAAATCTTCTCCCTGGAGACGGTCAGGGGGTGTAGTCGTGGAACCGCCCGGAGGGCCCCTTGTTGTCACAGGAGTCACGAGGACGGTCCTCGCGCCTCCGTTCGCCTCGACGAGATGTTGAGGCCTCCTCGCCTCTGGAGGTCCGAGCGTTCTCCTGATGGCGTGATGCTCGGACGTTGCAGGCCACAACCTTCTCTTCATACTGAATGTGTGATTGGGCTTTGAGGAGGAGGGCGTCTAGGTTCCTCGGTGGTGTGAGGCCGACGGCTTTAGAGAACTCGGAGCCGGGGCGGAGCCCTTGCTTGAGCATAAACTTCTTCATTTCGTCTGTTGTAGGGACCTGTACTGCTTCCTTGTGAACCTCTCGATATATGTGCGGAGAGGTTTATCTTTTCCTTGGATTATGGCCCCATGGGAGGCCTCAGTTTTGGGGTGACGACGAGATGTTGTGAAATGCCGCGAGAACATCCTGCCCAGTTGTCTCCACGAGGTAATGGACTCCTCGGGCAGCTGCTTGTACCATGTCATCCCTCCATTTCAGAGCGTGGTTAGAAATAGTCGGCATTTGATGGCGCCTCGTACTCCATGGTAGTCCAACAGAGCATCGATGTTCTCGATGTGCTCGTCGGGGTCAGTGGTTCCGTCGTACGTGCCCAGTAACGGGGGCTTCTCCAGGCCTTTAGGGAGACGGGTGGCCAAGATTTCTTGGGACAATGGGCCGTGAGGCTCATTGTCGCTGCTAGAACTGGTGAACGATGGGGACCGAAGGGGATGCTCGCGGCGGTGGTTCCTCCGAGGAGAAGGAGAGCGGTTCCTTCGAGGAGAAGGTGAGCGGTTCCTTCGGGGAGTAGGCGAATGGTTCCTTCGGGGAGAAGGTGAACGGGCCCGACCTTTAGACTTGACCGGGGGAGATTGCTCGTTCCTTCGAGTCCTCTTGTGGCCGGGAGAGTGCTGGTCACGCGGGGAAATTTGGTCATGCTTCTGGGCTGTGCGAGGGTCAGGCTCTTGGCGTAGTCTCCGGTCAATATCTCTCTAGGGCTGCGGGCTCCTTGATCGTTGTTGGTTCCTCCGCGGAGGAGGGGATCTTGGACGCTTGGATTCTTCTAACGCCTGATCCTCTCGTTCTGCTGCAGGATCAGGGTGTTGGTTTTGTTGATCGCCTCCAGGAGGGCCGCCACGGCCGGGTCGGCGTTGGGCGAAATAGGAACAGGCTGGACGTCAAGCGAAGACTGATCGTTGTTGCGATCAGCGGAGGTAGGGGAAGGAGAAGTAGTGGCTCCATCCCTTAGAAAATGGGCATCTCATAGGAGAGATGATTGGCCGTCAACGTCAGATTTGTTGACCGGGAGGACAGTGGTTTGGAGAGCATCCTTAGCACGATCTTGAGAGGCTGTTAGAAGAGTATCAGTGTGGGTTTTTGTTATCGTCTCCACAGGGATTGTCGGATATTTGATGCTTGCCGTTCAATAGTTGTGATATTCTAAGTTAAGGTTTTCAAAAGTTTCACTTGTTGTTATCATTCACTTGTAGCAAAGATTAATTAGGTCACAAAGATTTTTGTAAAAGCATGTTAAGGTTAGGTTTCATCAATCCTATTCATGTATAAACAATTAATCAAGCATATGAACTCGGTTTCTGACCAATATAACCGCGTATCCTCCCGACTACGTTTATGTCTAAAGCGGAATTGTGAGTACCGTTGTTTAGACCGTTAGATGATGTCTCACGCTAACAATATAAGCAACGATCATTAAGATCAATACAATGCGAATAGCAAATCCCAAATCTATGTCTAGAGTTTGGTTTTTAAGAGATGAAATTGTTAGGTCAAGAGTTGTAAAGTCTATGTCTAGAGCAAAACAATTCACAAATGGATCATTAAGAGAAAACAACATCATCTATATTGATCAAAGACTTTGTTCATATACAAGAGATCAACATCAATACATAAAAACAGAATCAACTACCTCTAACCTCAACATTGAGTGATTAGCTACCACTTCTCATGGTAGCTTGGATGACAAGTAAAGAGAGGAGATGAATGAGCATCCACAACGAATAATCGAGAATGGATGCAAAATCAGCTTCTCCAATGAAAATACAAGCTTTTCTGAACAAAATACTGTAAACCCTTAATTCTAATGTAAAATGAGCAAGAGATCCATTCCAAAAAGTAACAATTCTATTTATACACTTTTCCTAACAGCACCATTCGCCCAGCGAAGGCATTCATTCGCCTAGCGAATGCCCAAAAATATGGCACATTTAAGTGCCTCAGACTTAAACCGCCCCTCAGAATTATCGTGGGTTCGCTAGGCGAACCAAAACATTCGCTTCGCGAGCATTCGCTGCAACCTTCGCCCCAGCGAAGCTTGGGTGTTTTCAAAATGGAAAGTTTCTGCCACCCTTCGCTGGCACATTCGCCCCGCGAGCATATCAGCGAGCATTCGCTGGCCTACTCGCCCAGCGAATTTACCCAGTTTTCCTACTGTAAGTTTTGTACACTTTCTGCCACCATCTCGCTGGCATCCTCGCTGACGTTCGCTAGGCGAACCTTCGCTGGCACCTTCGCCAACACTCGCCTAGCGAATACTGTTGTTGATTTCAATTCTTTGGCAGCTTGCACTATTTCTTTGGGTCTTCAAACTTTGATCTTTTCACTCCTATTTCTGCACATTTAGCACACAAATTACAAGCACCACAAGTATATTTCAAATAATGCACAACAACATCAATTCACACTACAATCAACCTATTCCACATGAAAAGTCATGAAAAATGCCAAATAATTCATACTCAAATATATCAAGATTGACATCTAACAAACTCTCCCCAACTAACTCATTGCTTGTCCTCAAGCAAAGTATGCCTCTCACGAGGATTTGCTCGAGGATTAAATCCAACCAAGATATGAAAATGGCTCAGCTAAACAGTGATCACAACAATGCATCAATTACACAATTCAAGAACCAATCATGAAAAAGAACTTGACTCTTAAACAATTTCAACAATGCTTCAAGAGACAACTAACTTATCATACACATGTCATTCTACACTCCTCTTCGAAATAGGATTGAAGGCAAACGTGCGTACAAGCACGGGACAAGTAAACTCACTTGACAAATGATGCAATACTAAGCAATTCATATCATATCTCAATGATCATAACAGAAATTATGGAAGTAAAAGATCACTAAGGACTTCAAGGGTTGTAGCTTGGTCGGGTGAACAAAAAAGGGACATTTCTAAAGGTCTTTGAAACGAAATTGCCGACGCAAAAGAACATTCACTATGTACATATTTACACAACACACTTCATTTCACCAAATTGTCATTCCACCTTCACAAACTACCGTGCACACTTATTGATTCTATTATTTTTTCTCGTTCAAGCAAGCATTTTCTCTTTTGTACAATATATTCACACTCTTCTTTTGACATGCTTGCTTGAAATTTTTTTTTCTTTTCATAATTAGGAGTAATGCACCTATCTTCCTTTTTATTCTCTCCCCAACTCATTTTCAACTCCACCTAAAGTGAATGTTCCTTGCTTTTTAGGGCAAGGAAGTCAAAATAAACAATTTACAAAGGTACAAGAAGAAAATGTTAGAAACTCACCAAATTCAATGATGAACCAAACTAGCAAATTATGTACATAAAACAAGTTCATCATTCAATTGAGTTCTAAACTGTTTAGGCTCAAAGGGGCTACCGAATGCTCACTACTCACAGGTAAATTAATATTTGGGCATAGTTGTGCTCACTAACAAAAATTGCCTTGATCACTTCTCCTACTTCCACAAAATCACACGATCACAAGATAAGGCATGAATTAAAAATAAAGACAACATTCATCAACACTCCTTGACATATAATACAATTTTGAGGCTTCTCACTTTACTAGTTTCAGATCCTAAAATGACATATGTATTCAAAAGAAGTTGTAACATGAAACACATTTACACTTGCCCAAGACACAAAATTCTAAAGCATAAAAAATTCTTGAATCAAGGTAACGATATACCTTGTCGCAACACAATGCTTACGGTACTATCATAGCCCTCACATCTTGGAGGAATTTCTCTTTAATCCCAAGAGTCCAACCTACTTCCATAAAGTTCCACCATTAAAGAAGAAAAATCAAAATAACACATACAAAAACACACTTACTACTATAATTAAAAACCAACAATTATTAGTAAAGCGAAACAAAAAATTTTTTACCACACCATAATTATTACTAGTTATATCATAAAGTGCCTGGTGTATAAAACACCTACATAATTCAAAAAGTACCACACGGGTACGAGTACATTAATACGTGACTAGTAAAAGCTGAAAAATACATAATATAAGAAAACTTCACTTTGGAGACCAAAGGAAGTACACAAGTCTAAGATCATAAAAAAAAATCAATCCTCCTCATCATCATCGTCCATGTCCTCCTCCTCACCTCCAGCAGAAGTAGCCTCATCATCATCAGCATCGTCCTCACCCCCTCCAAATATTGGCCTGGCCTCAGGCCAACCAGCATGCACTAGGAACTGCTCCCTAGTCATCATAAGATGCTCAGAAGAAGGGTCACGGATCTGCAACTGAAGAGCCTGCAAGGAATCATGAATATCCGTCATAGCACGCTGCTGGGCAGCCATCCAATCCCAGTTATAATTGCAGATCTCCTGCTGATATGGATAATAGGTCGGCGTTGCCGGCTCAGAACCTTCCTCAGCTTCAGCAGCATCATCAGCACCAGCACTAGAAGAGCCTCCAACCATCCCTCTAGCCTTACAGAACTTATCCACATACCGATCATCAATAGCAGATGGAATAGTGACCTGCCTGCGGGCTGGCATATCAACACCAGCGTGAGCACACAAGGACATGATCAGACATGGAAAAATAAGTCGGGCATTCTTGCGCGCCGCCATACCTCCCGAACCACTTAACACAACTGCCCTGATTTCATCCGCAATGATACGGGCCACGTCAATCTGGACATTCTGCTGAATGCTGTGGATAAGATGAGCCAGAGCAATAGGAACTGTACTATGATGCGACCTGGGACAAATGTTAGTGAGCACAAACAACAAAATAACCTGAACCAAGGGCAGCATGTCCACCCTTCTGAACCTAACCGGCACCCCGGAGGAATTTCGCTCAACTTCCTTACCTTCAAGAAGTAAATCCCGAGTCATCTTCTCAATCTCACGATGAAGATGCAAGTCTCGATGATAGGCATCGATCTCAGTCCCAACCAACGGTAAAGGATCTCCCAAAACAGTGTTGATCGTCCTACGATCAAACCTCACAACAGTACCTCTAACCCAAGAGGCCCAACTGAATCTTTCACCATCATCCAGTAATGCATTCGCAAAAAATTCCTGAACAATTTCAATGTTGTACCCATCCAGCGGCATCATTAGACGATCCCACTTCTTTGCCACAAAAAGTGCATCAATTGTTCGGTAACTTCCTCGATCACTAAGAAGGAATCTTTTCTCCGGCAGGATGGTCTTTCTTTCAAGGGTCTCGTACCTCGCAGCCTGCTTAGCTCCCCTGAATCGTTCTTCGTCAAATCGCACGGGCACCTGTCTGGAGGTTTGAGCCTTTCGCTTCTTAGCCGCGTGAATCGCCATTTTTGGTGCCATCTGCACATAACAAACAATGAAACCAAACAAGGGCAACAAACGCATTAGCAACTAAAAACAACCAGCCAGAGCTCTGTATTGACAAGTAAAAAAAATAAAAATCTGCCTCTGTTCGCGCCAGACTCGCTAGGCGAAGTCTGGCGAATGCTCGCGCAGACTCGCGAGGCGAACGAACCAGCGAAGGCGCGATTCTTCAGAAAAACACAGTTACAAACAGTCCCTCTCCCATCTCCTAATTTCAAATACTACTCTAGTCATATTTCTTATGTAGTTTCTAACATGCAAGACAAAAGTAACATGACATAGTATACCAATTTTTCACAAAACCCATATTGATCAATTAAGAACATAAACAATGCTTACAGAAATAAATTGTAAAGAGTAAACAAACCTGAATTTCGCACTGTTAATGGTGGATTAGGGCAATTGGAAAGTAGAAGGAGATGAGTGTTGAAGTGTACAGGAGGAAATAAAAGGAAAAGAATGACACGGAGGGAAATGATGAAGATGTCAAGAGGCTAGGGTTTTCCCCCCTCTATTCTGAGTTCAAAGTGGGTCTTGGGCCCAATTTGGTGGCCCACCCACAATCTATTTTTTTTCTGATGTGGCAGGAACTTGGGTTGGTCTGCCTCACTGGGTTCGCGGAGCGAAGGCCAGCGAATGCTCGCCCCAGCTCGCTAGGCGAACAACAGCGAACAAGACCAGAATTTTCAAAATTTTTCCAAACTGTGCCACAATTTTTTAAGCATCATAGTGATATCTAAACATTCTCAAAACAGAAATAACAGAAATACTTACAATGTTGGGGTGCCTCCCAACCAGCGCTTGTTTAACGTCGGCTAAGCTCGACGGTCCACCGCAATCTCACGGATCACGGAAGGGAACAATGGCGGGATTCCGCTCGAAATCTCCTCCAAGATAAACTTTCAGCCTCTGTCCATTGACAGTTCAACTTTTCTTTGACTTTGTGTCCTCAATTACGATTGCTCCATAGGGCTTGATTTCCACAATCCGAAAAGGTCCGGACCATTTAGATCGTAATTTTCCGGGAAGCAATTTTAATCGAGAATTGAACAATAAGACCAGCTGTCCGACCTCAAAATGTTTGATGACAATTCTTTTGTCATGGTAAGACTTGACACGATCCTTATACAATTTATTGGAATCGTACGCCTGAAGGCGCAATTCATCCAACTCGTGTAATTGCACTTTTCTTCTTTCCCCGCCTAGAGTTGGATCAAAATTCAAAAATTTTAAGGCCCAAAACGCCTTGTGCTCCAACTCTACCGGCAAGTGACAATTCTTACCATAGACCATTTTAAACGGTGTGAGACCGGTCGGAGCCTTAAAAGCGGTCCGATACGCCCACAAAGCATCATCTAATCTGTTGGCCCAATCTTTTCTCGAGGCCGAGACCGTTTTCTCTAAAATCCGTTTAATTTCACGATTAGATACCTCTGCTTGACTGTTAGCTTGTGGATGATATGGTGTAGCAACCTTGTGCTTCACACCATACTGCTCCAAAGCTTTGTCAAGCTGAGTGTTACAAAAGTGAGATCCTCCATCACTTATTAACACTCGAGGAGTACCAAAACGTGCAAAAATATTTTTCTTCAAAAATTTTACCACTGTTTTTCCATCGGCTTTAGCGCAAACTATCGCCTCTACCCACTTGGAAACGTAATCCACAGCGACCAAAATATATTCATTAGAAAATGAAGATGGGAATGGACCGACAAAGTCGATCCCCCAACAGTCAAAAACTTCGATTTCTAACATATTTTGTAATGGCATTTCTTGCCGCTGTGAAATACCGCCGCTTCTCTGGCACTTGTCACAACTAAGGGCATGCGCATGCGCATCTTTGAATAAGGACGGCCAATAAAAGCCCGATTGTAGGACTTTAGTGGCCGTTCTCAACCTATTAAAGTGCCCTCCGTAAGGAGAGTTATGACAGTGCCACAGAATACTCGTGGCTTCCTCCACTGACACACACCTTTTGAGGAGGTTGTCGACACCAAGTTTAAATAAATGGGGTTCATCCCATACAAATGACTTGGCATCAGACAAAAATTTTCGTTTTTGGTGGTGCGTTAGACCGTCCGGTATCAATCCGGTGGCTTTGTGGTTAGCCATGTCGGCGAACCACGGTCTAAATTGCACTCTAAAAAGTTTTTCATCAGGGAACTCCTCTTTTACCTCAAATTCATTCTTGGTCACCTCAACGTTTACCAAACGAGATAAGTGATCTGCTACCAAATTTTCGGATCCCTTTTTGTCACGAATTTCAAGATCAAATTCCTGTAACAAAAGGATCCACCTAATAAGCCTCTGCTTAGAATCAGGTTTGGTAAGCAGATACCTTATAGCGGCATGGTCAGTGTAAACGATGACTTTCACACCAATCAAATAAGAACGAAACTTCTCCAACGCATACACTATGGCGAGCAACTCTTTTTCATTTGTCGCATAGTTAATTTGAGCCTCATTTAGCACCTTGCTCGCATAATGTATAGCGTGGAAAACCTTCGTTTTTCTTTGTCCCAAAACAGCCCCCACCGCATAATCGCTAGCATCGCACATTAATTCAAAATCCATTTTCCAGTTTGGTGCAACGATTATCGGTGAAGTTGTTAAACTGTTTTTCAAAAAATTAAAAGCAAAAAGACATGACTCGTCAAAGTCAAAAACCTTACCTTGGACAAGCAAGTTGCTCAACGGCTTCGCGACCTTTGCGAAGTCCTTGATGAATCTCCGGTAGAACCCGGCATGTCCAAGAAAGCTCCGTATTCCTTTGACATTCATCGGCGGTGGTAATTTCTCGATTAAGTCCACTTTAGCTTTATCAACTTCCAGGCCTTTTGAAGACACTTTGTGCCCGAGCACAATTCCCTCTTTAACCATGAAGTTGCATTTTTCCCAGTTAAGAACCAGATTAGTTTCCACGCACCGCTCCAACACCGTATCCAGATTTTTCAAGCACAAATCAAACGATTGCCCAAAAACTGAGAAATCATCCATAAAGACCTCGATTGTATTTTCGATCAAGTCTGCGAAGATAGCTTGCATACACCGCTGAAAAGTAGTCGGTGCATTACATAATCCAAACGGCATCCTCCTATAAGCAAAGATTCCGAACGGACATGTAAAAGCAGTTTTTTCGTGATCATCCGGGTTAACAATGATTTGGTTATAACCCGAATAACCATCCAAAAAACAATAAAATTCTTGACCGGAGAGACGTTCGAGCATTTGATCCATAAAAGGTAAAGGAAAATGATCTTTTCTCGTAGCTTTGTTCAACCTACGGTAGTCGATACACATCCTCCACCCGGTAACAGTCTTTGTTGGAATAAGCTCATTTTTGTCATTTCGAACCACCGTCATTCCACTTTTTTTGGCACCACATGCACCGGACTAACCCACGGGCTGTCGGAAATAGGGTAAATCATTCCGGCGTCCAACATTTTCACCACTTCTTTTCTAACCACTTCTTTCATGATTGGATTAAGGCGGCGTTGAGGTTGAGCAACCGGTTTAAAATCCTCCTCCATAAAAATACGGTGCATGCAATATGACGGACTAATGCCTTTGAGATCGGACAATGTCCATCCCATTGCATCTTGATTCTTTTTCAGCACTTGAATTAATCGGTTTTCCTCATTTTCAGACAAAATATTACTTATGATCACCGGTTTATTCCCTCCGTCATCAAGGAAAGCATACTTCAAGTTGGAAGGTAACATTTTCAATTCAATTTTGGGTGGTTCATCATCATTAACTAATTTTTTTAGAATCTCCTCTTCATATTCCCATGGTTGCATTTCATCCAAAGCTTCAAGTTCTAATAAACACTCTTCTAAAGCTTGTTCTTCTTCAACCGAGAATATTTCCAAGGACTCATCTAAAGCTCTTTGTAACGGTTCAATGACATGAATTTGATTTGTCACCCCCGAACTTGCCTCTTCCGTTACATCAATTCGAAAACAATCACCCTTATCCTTCTTGTGCTTCATTGCATCATAAAGATTAAAACAAACCTCTTCATCTTGGACTCTCACTTTCATGAGACCATCGTCCATGTCAATTGCCATACGGGCAGTTTTCATGAAAGGCCTTCCAAGAATCAAAGGTGCATCCTCATCCTCATCCATTTCAATGACAACAAAATCAATTGGAAACAAAAATTTGTCCACCTTGACCAACACGTCTTCCGCTACACCGTGAGGACGGGTAGTGGATTTATCGGCGAGTTGCAAAGTCATTTGAGTGGACCTTAATTCCATATGGCCTAAGCGTTTCACAATCGATAATGGTATCAAGTTGATGCTAGAACCCAAATCAATCAACCCATTGCCCACATACATGTTTCCAATCGTAACCGGCAATGTAACTCTTCCCGGATCACATTCTTTCCGAGGGAGAGTCCGTTGAATGATTGCGCTACAACTCGCATCCACCATAATAGTTTCTTGATCTGTGTATCTTTTCTTCTTCGTAAGGATGTCCTTCATGAATTTAGCGTATTTGGGCATTTGTTCCAAGGCCTCGGAAAATGGGATATTTATTTGTAACTGTTTAAAAATATCCATAAACCGAGTATAATGCCTTGCACTATCTTTCCTTGTAGGAGCATGCGGATAAGGTAAGTGTTGTATCAGAATATTACTCACCGGCTCTTTTCCTTTTTTCGTTCTTTTCACTCTTTCCTCATTATCAATTTTTCTCTCATTCTCTTTTTTTTCTCTCTCATTTTTTTCTATCTCTTTTTCAACTACAACACCCTCGACATTCTTTTCTACTTCTAATTCCTCACTCACATGTTCTTTTTCAACCACAACCTCCTCCTCCATTACTCTTTTACCCACATTCATGTCAATCTCACGTCCACTTCTTGTAATAATCGCTTTACAATCTTTCGGATTTGGAAGAGTAGTTGCCGTAAAGGGACCTTTTTGTTGATCGGCCAATTATTTAGATAATTGCCCGACTTGTGTTTCGAGGTTCCTTATCGCAGCATCTGTATTCTTTTGATTAGACATGGATATTTGCATAAATTGTGTTAGAGTATCCTCCATCTTTGTATTTCCAACGGGAGCTTGCGGAGGTTGGGTGTAATTTTGGTAAGGTTGACGGTTTGATGGCCCGGCTTCTTGCGGTCTCCATGGTTGTTGATAACCTTGGTTACCCCGTTATTGGTAACCTTGGTTGCCTTGTTGATATGGAGGACGGGGTTGGTAACCTTGATTTCCCGCATAGTTTGCTTCCTCCACAACCGGAGGACAATAACCGGTCAAATGGTCACCTCTGCATAACTCACACACTAACACTTGCACCTTTTTACTTGAAGATTCATGCATCTCCTTGAATTGTTGAGGCAGCTTAGACATTTGCTTTGTTAACAGCTCAACCTGTTGTGATAACAATTTGTTTTGTGCAAGGATAACGTCACTTGTTCCTAATTCCAACACACCCGACGTTCGTTGAGCTGGTCCACGATTGTGACTACCTTGATGATCATTCAAGGACATTTTATCAATGATAGCAGTGGCTTCCGCAGCAGTTTTGCTTAACAAAGAACCACCCGCGGTGGCATCCAACAAGGTTTTGTGTACTAGCTGCAGCCCATTTCTGAATATATGAATCTGTGACAATTCATCGAAACCATGGCCTTTGCACTTTCGTAACATTGATTTGAACCTCTCCCAAGCTTCGTTGAGAGATTCGTTAGCTCCTTGTGTGAATACCGCTATAGCGGTCTTCGCTTCCATGAACCGAGTGTGCGGAAAGAATCTTTCCAAAAATTTTTCTTCCAAAGCATTCCAATCAGTCATGATGGCAGTTGACTGATCAAGGTACCATTCCTTGGCCTTCCCAATGAGGGAATGCGGGAATAGTCTCTTGAACAGAGACTCCTCTTCTGCTTCCGGTGCACCCGTCGCTCCAGCGATTTCATAAAATTTTGTCAAATGGGTGAAAGGATCTTCATGATCCATACCCATAAAGGGACTTTGGTATAACAGTTGGAGGATTCCGGTCTTCATCTCAGCATGACGACCGTTGTTTGCAAGACGGGCGAACTGAGCATTATGCCTCGGACTGTTTGTACATGGCCTAGAAGCAGGTGGTGGTGGTGGTGGTGGATCTCCCTCCATAATTGGAAGTATTTGTGGAAATGGTGGTGGTGTAGATGTACTTTCCTCTTGTTCTCGCCTCTGTTTCGCTAGCTGCCTCCTTCTTCTAGTTCGGCTATTGATTCTACGAGCGGTTCTTTCAATCTCAGGATCGAAAAGAAGTTGGTCCGCCGGTAGTTTCCCTCGCATAAACTAAGTCTGCACACTAAACAAACAGATTAACAAGTTCAAGATAAAGTGGTAACAGCTTACAATAACTCAACTATCGCAATGCTTGCAATATCAACTAACAATCCCCGGCAACGGCGCCAATTTGTTAGAAGAGTATCAGTGTGGGTTTTTGTTATCGTCTCCACAGGGATTGTCGGATATTTGATGCTTGCCGTTCAATAGTTGTGATATTCTAAGTTAAGGTTTTCAAAAGTTTCACTTGTTGTTATCATTCACTTGTAGCAAAGATTAATTAGGTCACAAAGATTTTTGTAAAAGCATGTTAAGGTTAGGTTTCATCAATCCTATTCATGTATAAACAATTAATCAAGCATATGAACTCGGTTTCCGACCAATATAACCGCGTATCCTCCCGACTACGTTTATGTCTAAAGCGGAATCGTGAGTACCGTTGTTTAGACCGTTAGATGATGTCTCACGCTAACAATCTAAGCAACGATCATTAAGATCAATACAATGCGAATAGCAAATCCCAAATCTATGTCTAGAGTTTGGTTTTTAAGAGATGAAATTGTTAGGTCAAGAGTTATAAAGTCTATGTCTAGAGCAAAACAATTCACAAATGGATCATTAAGAGAAAACAACATCATCTATATTGATCAAAGACTTTGTTCATATACAAGAGATCAACATCAATACATAAAAACAGAATCAACTACCTCTAACCTCAACATTGAGTGATTAGCTACCACTTCTCATGGTAGCTTGGATGACAAGTAAAGAGAGGAGATGAATGAGCATCCACAACGAATAATCGAGAATGGATGCAAAATCAGCTTCTCCAATGAAAATACAAGCTTTTCTGAACAAAATACTGTAAACCCTTAATTCTAATGTAAAATGAGCAAGAGATCCATTCCAAAAAGTAACAATTCTATTTATACACTTTTCCTAACAGCACCATTCGCCCAGCGAAGGCATTCATTCGCCTAGCGAATGCCCAAAAATATGGCACATTTAAGTGCCTCAGACTTAAACCGCCCCTCAGAATTATCGTGGGTTCGCTAGGCGAACCAAAACATTCGCTTCGCGAGCATTCGCTGCAACCTTCGCCCCAACGAAGCTTGGGTGTTTTCAAAATGGAAAGTTTCTGCCACCCTTCGCTGGCACATTCGCCCCGCGAGCATATCAGCGAGCATTCGCTGGCCTACTCGCCCAGCGAATTTACCCAGTTTTCCTACTGTAAGTTTTGCACACTTTCTGCCACCATCTCGCTGGCATCCTCGCTGACGTTCGCTAGACGAACCTTCGCTGGCACCTTCGCCAACACTCGCCTAGCGAATACTGTTGTTGATTTCAATTCTTTGGCAGCTTGCACTATTTCTTTGGGTCTTCAAACTTTGATCTTTTCACTCCTATTTCTGCACATTTAGCACACAAATTACAAGCACCACAAGTATATTTCAAATAATGCATAACAACATCAATTCACACTACAATCAACCTATTCCACATGAAAAGTCATGAAAAATGCCAAATAATTCATACTCAAATATATCAAGATTGACATCTAACAGAGGCCATGATGATGATGATCTTTGAGAATTGTTTTGATCTTCGGTTTCCGAGGAAAGAAAGATGGGGAGAACAATGTTTCCCACAGACAGCGCCACTGATCGTGAAGGCTGGATCAGATCCTGTAGAAGTGGGTCACCAAGTGTGTTTGGGATGCTGGTCTTATGGAGAGGAGGGGGTGTACCTGCAAGGCACTCCGACGCTCAAGTAAGAAAGGGTCAGAGAAAAGGGGGCAAGTACAAAGTATGAGTTCTTAGGGTGAATATTTTGATACCTGACCCTCTCAAGCGAGAGGGTTTATATAGAGCCCCCAGCGCGTGACCAACAGTCCTATTTTCGGGGCGAAATAACCGTTTTCCCGAAGAATAGGTAACTGCCCAAACTAGCCGTTATGTCGGGCAGGGATGCCCGAAACTAGCCGTTATGTCGGGCATAAATGTAGTTTCGGGCACCTGCCCTTAACTGTACGGGGAGCAATGAAGTCGTGCGTAACGGGCAGTAATTTTGGGGAGGAACGATGTGTTCCTTGCCCGGTCGGAGGGGCAGAAAGGTAACTTTTGCCCTCTTCGTGGATTGGATTCAGGCAATTTGGGCCGCTCTGGAGCAGAAGCGGATTGGGTCATGTCTAGCCATTGGTCCAGTCCAGAACAGTTATATTCCACCGTTTGGATTGGAAAAAAGAGGATGGAATGGAGCAGAACATGATGGAATGCATTCCATCCAATTCCATTACTTTCCCTCATTTTTTTTCCATCCGATTTGAGCGGAATAACATTTTTTACTACATTTCATCCTAAAATATCCAAACAATGGACTAGAATATCGATTTCATTCCGCTCCGTTCCACTTCATTCCACTCCGTTCCATTTCGCTCCACTCCGTTTGTATTGAAATATCCAAACATAACCTAAGTGTTGGTAAGAAGAGTTACCCCTTAATTATATTTGTTACCTAAGTCTTTCATAAGCCTCCACACTGACTCCCATTTGTTATAACATTAAAATTGTGATTTTTTTCTTTTTATTCAAAAAATGATTTTTATGAGATTTTTTTTTTTAAATAATAGAAGTTATTTCAAACTCATTTTTTATAAATTAAAATAGTAAGTTTGATATTCAATAACTTAAATATTCATCATTAAATTTTCTTTTTTTCATAGACGAAGTGCTAATTCATTTTATAAATTAAAACAGTAAGTTTGACATCCAATAACTTAAATATTCGTCAGTAAAGTTTTTTTTTTAATAGAGGAAGTGATAATAACTTCTAAAAATTCACATACATAATTATAGAGTTCAAATTCTAGTGATAACATCCAAATTAACAATATCAACTCCTACCAACCAATTGAGCTAGAATTTGAAATGTCACTAAATTTTTTGACATAGCCAAAATTACTTAATTATTTAAAAAAATATATTGTAAAAATAGTTTCTATGAAAAGCTTTTCAAATTTCAAAGTAGTTTCAAATTTAAATGAGTTTTAGAATTTTAATATCTAAACAAAGTCATAGAAAAAAAAGAAGAAATACCTAACATAATATTATATGAAAGACCATTTTTAATTTTTAATTTGAAACTTTTTTTAAAAATATTTTAAAAATAATTAATAAAAATATATAATAGTATAAAAGTTACTTACAAAAGTTGAAACAAACTGTCCTTTATAGTAACAAATTTTATTGAAGAACATAATGACTAAACAATTATAAATCAGATACCAATCATTATCAACAAAAATACAAAATCTAATACTACTAAAACAAATAAACATTGAACATGAAAAAATATTGAATTGGTTTTGATCTTCATAATGCTACCTAGTAACAACACAATGAAATGTTTAAAATAATTCACAAAACTTAGAACTTGCATTTTCATTCACTATCCCTAATACCTATCTAATCTACCAAATCCATTTGCCAACTTCCTTCTCCTTGCTCACTACAAGTTTCTTTTGTATTTTTTTGTTTACCAACTTGTACATGCCTCATTGCTAAAACTCCAAGAGCTGTTACTACATCACCAATCAAAGGTCTAGCATTTGCATCCTCCAATAAACACATTGCTGCAATTGCTAGTGCTTGTAATAGACCCCTTGTTGGATAGTCCCCTTTTAGCAATGGATCAACCATTGATGCGTATTTTCTTTTGTTTTTGAGTAGTGGTAGCGCCTGAAATCGAAAAAAATGTTATGAAAAACCATAGTTATTATGTCGTTAGGATGTGAATTTTCAGAAAAAAACATAGTTATTTTCTTTATAAGTTTGCGTGTTTTCGAAACCATGTGTGTTTTTTTAGAAATGTGAACATTAGATTGATCTAAAAAAAATGTTGCTAGTTTATGTAACCTAAAAAAAAAGTCACTAAAAGTATGTTTTAGCCTCATGCATCATTGAACTAGCCTTGTTAGTCAAAATTAACTCATGAATATTTAGAGTTTTCACTTTGATTAAATTATAAAACCTTCAACTTTATGCTAGAGAAGTTTTATGCTTTTAGGTACATAAAAAAAGTTACATAACTTACCCAATTGACTAAGTTATGTTCTTCTGATGATCTTGAATAATCAAGTACTCTTCTCCCTGTGATCATCTCAAGAAACACAACTCCAAAGCTATAAACATCTGATCTTGTAGTCAATTGACCCGTTGATGCATATTCAGGTGCACAATAGCCATAAGTCCCCATAACCCTAGTTGACACATGTGATTTGTCGCCGGTCGGACCAAGTTTTGCAAGTCCAAAATCCGAGAGTTTTGGATTGAAGTTTTCGTCTAATAGTATGTTCGATGCTTTGAAATCACGATATATCACGGGAGGATTTGCTTCTGCATGTAAGTATTCAAGTCCTTTCGCCGCACCTTCCGCTATTTTCATTCTAGTGTACCAATCCAATGGCTTTTTGTTTTGCGGTAACTCTGAAAATCATTTTTCTTTTGTTGTTGGTCAGATAAAATTTAACATTAATATTGCTTACAATATAATACTATAGGCAAGATTTTAAATAACGGTCACATAAAAGCTTTTACGTTTTGATGATTTCGGTTGGTATAGATGTTGTAATATTGATTGTGGTTGTCGTAGTGTAATTAACCACAATTTATTTTTTATCATAAAAACAATAAATAACAATATCAATAGCAACAATTTCTAATACCATTTTGTCTTAGCCAAATATGGACCGTTTTTTAAAACCTTCCCTTTATGATCATATTTTAATAAGGTAACCTGCATTGTTCATTGTACAAAAAGTGCATTTACTTACCAAATAGGTGATCTTCTAAGGAACCATTTGCCATGTACTCATATACCAAAATCTTTTGATCACCTTCAGAACAATACCCTACCAAATTCACAAGGTTAGAGTGGTGCAAAAAACTCAAAATCATAACCTCCGCAAGAAACTCTCTACTTCCTTGAAATCCATCCTTATTAAGTTTCTTTACCGCAACGACCTGCATACAAATAATACAACATTTACAACTTCGCTTTTATTCGTTGTTTTAAAAATCGAACTAGACGATTCAATCTTAAACCAACTTTTCTTATAATTTAATTATTTTGGCGATTCTTGCCATTCAAAACAATTGAACCATAACTTAGAGATTTTGCACGTTCGATGTTCAGTTCGATTTTTAAAATATTATTTGTACTTTCTTAACCTAAATATTAAAATAACTATAAGATTAAGAAATATTATACCTTATTGTCTATGCTTTTGATGCGTCCTTTGTAAACTCTCCCAAATCCTCCTTCACCAACCATATTGCTTGCATGAAAATTCTTAGTTGCAACACATAACTCATTGTAAGAAAATACCTTTGAGGTAATATTTCCTTTTTCATCACTATTGATTTCTTTCACTATGTACTTCCTTTTGCCACTATCTACAATATAAAGTTAATTCTGATTAAACAATGGTGTAATCATGAAAATCAATATACAATTATGTGAAACCAAAAACTCAAAACCTCATATATGAAAACATCAAGAGAAAAAAAAAAAGTAAAATGATTGATAAGAAAAATACCATATTTAAAACATATGTTATGATAATCCTTAATACTCTTCTTGAATGAGTTCTTGTCATTCTTATCTTGTGATTTACAACATGCAAAGAAACTCATTTTCCACCCTTAAATATTTGCAAAATTCTTGCATCACCTTTACAAACCTAAACCTTAAACCATGTGAATTTTGTTTTCAAAACCTTGACCCTTCAAAAACAAAAATTGATCCTAAGACTTTTGTCTCCAAAGAATCTTTCACACATGGAAAGGTTTCAATGTTGTTCAAAAGCCATAGGAAGGAAAAGAAATGAAGACTTTGTCAAACATGGTAATTCAAAAATAACCGATAGAGATATACTATTGTTGAATTTAATGTCATTATATAAAGTTCTTTTCTTAGGTTCCACTTTATCATGCCAACTAACAGGAGGAGCACTCTTTATGGAATCATGATGAAGATTTAAGTAATGACAACTATTAATTTTGCATGGACAATAATTTAACGTTGGATCCTTCTCATCTACCTCAATTATGTTCTTTTTCATTAAGGGTGTACCTAATTTTAACTAACCAATATTTTCATGCTTTTAAAACTTTTAATGACTATTAACTCTCTTTTTCTTTGACAGATTGTCAATGAGCTCAATTAAAATGACATAGTGGAATATTGTATATTGTTTTATTAATTTTATTTTGATTTTTTTTTAATGTGTGCAAGCATAGGAATGATACAATGCTAAGAAAGTTATTTTAGTTTTTCTTTCGGATTGGCCAAAGGCCTATTAAAGACCGACCCTCTCATAAAGTCAATTTAGGAAAAATAAAAGTGATTCATTCACTAACGCATAGGTGGATCACATGCAATGTTCACTTGAATATTACATAGGAGCACAACCTTCTCCTTTATCTCGACCTGCCTACACTCAACGTCAGATAGATCGAGAATGGTTCTAACAATCTCTTCTTTATGAGCATGACTCTACTCACACTCATGTATTCTATGAACACACTTATAAAATTTCAACTCATTCAAACATTGACTTAAACGTTGAAGTGCTAACTTTTTATGGACACCCCTTTATTCAATAGAAACCACAATTCCGAACGGGAAGGCTTGAAGCGATGGTCATCTTCAACCTTTCATCTATTCTTGATTCCAATACAAAATAGTGGTGTTGTTTGTGGAAATCGTCTTTTGATTATCACGAATTCTCCAAAGGATTTATTTAATCACCTTTGTTGCAATACCAAACCGTTTCTGGTTATAGTTATGACAACCCTAATCGTCTCGTAAACACTCTTTATATTATCTTTTCCAATTGTTGGTTCGAAAGCACCTCTCACTCGTAGCACAACTAACAATCTTCAATCAAATGTTTAGATTCTCCGAGAAAACATTTTAACTATTCTCTCTTCTATAAATGAAGAACCTCCCTGGCAACCAGATCAATCCCTAGGTGTTGCACCCCAAAATTTACCCTCTTGTTTCTAACCATAGTTGGCTTATGTTTCACATTCATATACATCTCCACTAGGTCATTGACTATCATTCATACATTTCATTGAGTTCTCAAGGCATGAGATCAAAGCTCTTCATGTGATTTTGGTTTTTCCTATCTTCAAAGGTGATTCATTTGGTTGTGGCATTCATCAAGACTCATCAACTTATCAAATCATGTTACTCAAGGTTTCTCAAGAAGCATTAAGCTAGGGTTTCATCATGGTTTCAATTGAGGTTTGCTTTGAGTAGAGGTTTGGTTGGTTCTCCACATGTTAAGCTTATGCCCTACTTCCATCTCAAGTGATTAAGGTTTCATCATCTCATTGGTTCAAGATAGTTCACCAGTTTCTTTTTCAATTGCCCAAGATTAGGGTTTTGGTCAAAGTCAATTTGAGGTTGACTTTTTGACCAAAACTTGTTTCCATTGGGTTAAGATATGATTCAAGGTCTTTGTACATCTTATTGGCCTTCTCAAAGTGATTCAAGTGGATTCAAGACGATATTTGAAGTGGATTGATTCATTTGCAAAAAGTCAACAAAGTACTCATGGTCAAAGTTTGACTTTTGACATTTTTGGTCAACCTTGAACATTTCAAGTCAAATTTAAAGCAGATGAAGAAGTTAGATGAGTTTCATCAAGTGGAATCATGAAAATCAATAGAAATGAGGAAAAGCGCAAAGATGGTGAAGTTGAAATATTTTCTAAGTGCCAAAAGTCATGGTCATATGGTCAACTTTTCAAGGTTATGGTGAATGATTCAAGAATCCAATATTGGCAAACAAGGGCAGCGATTGAAGTTTGCAAGGTTATGGTGAATGATTTAAGAATCCAATATTGGCAAACAAGGGCAGCAATTGAAGTTTGCATTTGATACTACATGATGATTGAATATTTGAGTTCAAAAGCAATTTCTAAGTGGAAGAAAATTGGAGCCAAAGTGGAGGTTCACATTTGTGTGAAATGATCTAAATACTTAGAATTTTTCTAAGTGTCAAGTCAGTTTTTAAGCCTTGACTATGCACCAAATTATCTGAGCCTACAAGCATTTTCTCTAGTTGGTCCCAAAATGAAAGTTGTTCCTTGTCATGAGATCTTTACAATGGTACCAAGTTTGTGGCATTTGAACCATTGTACACCAAGTTATGCCATATCCAATGTAAGTGTCTAAAGTCCATTTCAAAGAACACTTGAACCATTTTAAATCAAGCCAATCACCTATTATCCAAACCATATTCATGAATACCTATTTACTTGTCCATATTTCATTGAAACCACATCAAATTTGGTTCACCAAGCCATCCCAAATAGATTCAAGTAGATTTGGCCAAGTGAATACAAGTGTGTACTCGGGTTACATGAACATCCATCATGCCATGATCACATCAACATTTCTTCCAATCCAGATATCCATTCAAGGTAGTTCTAATTTCTTTTGATCCATATCATGGCCTAGTTTATAAAGCAATAAGGAATGGCCCAAATAATGGAGAATTGAGTCTATGAACAAGCTACAATTCGTGTGAAAACTCATTCTGCACAAGCAATTTCAGATGAGACAAAATGAGAGAATGTTCTAGATTTCTACCTTCTCATCATTGTTTATCATTCACAAATCATTTTGGAATCATTTTCCACTAAAAAAACACGTGGGTAAAGGCTCTAAAGGATCAAAAGGGTGAGCTGGCAAAGTTGGTTATGGAAAGTGAGGTCACGCGTCTAATTTCACTCCAAATCTGAGCCATTTCACTCTCTCCTTCACTCTACACCATCCCTCTATAAATAGAATGCTCCTCCATTGCAATTCTCAAGCTCAGGTAGCCAAGTTCACTCTGTCCAAACCGTGTTCAAATTGCTCTGAAACTCGATTCCGTCAAGGAGATTTGTGAAGATTCAAGTCCAATTCTTCGCCCAGATCAAGAGTATTACATCCACTGAAGCTAACGCAACAAAGATAAAGCTAAATGGAGCACTGTAGAGGAAGAACGAAGTTCAGTTTCAGGCGTTGTTGAGCATCTTTGAGTAGGTAAGATTCTTCACCATTTCTAGAATTTCTTGATACTGAGTTATGCGCAATGTCATGTTGATCATTAACCCTAAGCTTATGTGCATTTATGTTTCATCATCATCATTTAATTTTGTTTCTTAAAGTTAGGGTTCTTGAGCCATTTTTCAAAATTCTCAAAATTCTGGAAATATTAATGAAAACTGATGGTGTGGATTGTTTCCTTGTGTGATTACGAGTTTAATGAGTGCTTATTTATGCATTTTTGTTGAGATTTGATGAAGTCACGATTTGGTGTCACGAGGAAGAAGATGGTGAACTCTGAAGTGTTCTTCCATGGCTTTCCCTCCATTTTTTAATTAATTTGAATTTAACAAGTAATGTTGTGCCAGATGTCAGTTTAGCGCCAGATTAGTCCATAACTGTGATTAGGCCTCGTGTTCAAATAATAGGATGGAGGCATGTGAATCCTAGCATCATAGACGTTTGTCATGCATATCATTTGGTCAATTGGATCAAACAATAGAGCGAGATCCTGAGTATAATTAACCAGATGCGTTTGATCAAGATCATATGGACAGGATGATTGATGGTGCACTGTAGCACATTGTACTTTGCTGAGAAGGGCGTTGGGCTCCGAATTCATTGGGCTTAGACCTTTTACTTCGTTGCACCTTTTTTTTTTACTAATAGATTTTTTGCAGGCCCGGGTTAATGTTGCTATATGGACCCCTAAATTGCTCTATGCACCTCCAGAATTTATTTGATCATATTTTCTTTATTTTTAATGTTTTTTTATTTTCTTTTTTTTTAATATGCTTCAAATTTAATCCTCTTGATTGTTAATTGGTTTATTTTATGCTTGGAAATTATTTTGACCACTTTGATAATGTTTGGATGCTTTTTACACTTCATTCCCAATTTGTTTGAACAATTGCTTAATGATGACACTTTGACATATGCTTATTTTATTGACTTGATGCTTGCACATTTTGATCTTGATTTCTCTTGTTAAGTCATGATGTGATATGTGATTCTTTTAATTGCTTTGGTTCATTGTTTATTGCTTTCTTTGATTAAGCTTGATGATTTCTCATGATGGATCTTTTGATAAGTGATCATGCTTTTTCTTGAGGATTGCTTGATCTTTGACATGCTTTGTACTTCATGTTTACACTTGTTGATTGAAATTAATGCTTGTGTTGTTGCTAGCTTTGCCTTAACATGCTCCCTTAGGAGTCCTTTAATTCAATTTAATAGGTTGTTTAACCTAGTTGATTTGAATTATAGGTAGACATTAGGTTCTAATCCAAGCATGACAACATTAGGGTAGCTTCTCCTTTCATCCTCAACCCTAGGTCCATCTTGCATGATCACATTAGGGTAGATTTTCCCTTTAATCCCAAAGGACCATTTTGCATGATAGCATTTAGGACCAAGTTCCCCTAGATTTTCTTTCTTTTGCATCTTCTTAAAACAAAAATCTTTCTTGCATTAAAAACAAAAACACTTAATAAATACGATGCATATAATACGTCACCAGCCTTAAGTATGTGGGAAAAGATGAGTGGGAGTTTTCCTGACCTCTTTTAAGAGTATTTTATATATGAGACACTTGGATCATTTGTACAAAATACTTGCTCCTACTGTCATAGACTTTAGTACAATACGCGTCTCAACCCCTTTTCAAATCCTTAACAAAAACACTTCAACAAATGCAAATCTTTTGTCCTTCGGGATTTTCTCTTTAACATTTTCAGAAAGGACATGTTATTTCTGTTCTACCGCAATACAGGCTAAAGCGTAAGTCTCCTCACGTGCGAGCGGCAAAACCTAACTGCTAGAATACGAACGTTAGCATCGTCCATAAAAAACACTCAACATAGCAAACTTTTTCAACAAGAACTATGGAGTTCTGATTCCCTCTGGGATACGTAGGCACTGGGTTGCAACACTCGGACGAACTCAATAATAAAAACCTTTTATTTTTCCCTAAATAATCCATTCATGCATTTTCTTAGCAAGTAAGCCTTAGATATACACACCTTTTGATTAGAACAACAAAAATTGATCTCGTTGAGTACAACAGATGCGAGGGGTGCTAATACCTTCCTCTTGCGTAATCGACTCTCGAACCCCGAATTTGGTTGCGAGACCATGTTCTCTCCATTCTTAGGTTTTCTCAATGTTTTCCTTTCCCCGTTGGGATAAATAAAGTCCGATGGTGACTTTGTGTCTTTGTCGATTATTTTTTCGCGTAGCAACACAAGGCTTCAACAACTATTCCTCACGTTATTCAATTGCATTGTTCCAACATCACATTCATCCTCCTTAATTGTTGTTTCATCCATCACAACATTAACTTCCCCCTCCTCAATCTTCGATTGTACAACCGTTACATGACCTTCAACGACTTCAAGTATCGTTCAGAGCATCAGATGCAAACAAAATCATATTAAACATTTTTAATCTACTAGTATAGCATAACGTGAGGCTTCTCCACATTAAAGAAAATCAATAGAATATTCCAAATTAGATAACATCACAGGTGGAGGTATTGCAACATGGCCACTCTAGAGCCATATCGAATGACATTTTTATCAACTCTGGGTCACAATTGTCAAGAGCTCAAGAGTGGCTAAGGCATCGCCCTCATCAACGTAGTAACAAAACTTCTCCTCATGAATCTAGAGGTGGAGAAAATAACCATACACCACTATAAGATCACTATCCAAGGAGGTATTTCTCCCACTATTCTCGAAAGGGCCAGAAACATGGTTTCGCCAAGCATGTCTGTGATCACCGTTGTTGGAATCTGTCCACCAAACACATCATTAGTTGTCGTATCCCTAAGTATTTGGAAATACCCCCAAAGTTAGAGACCTATGATGGCACTAGAGACCCCGATGGACACATTAAACATGTGGATACCGTGTTAGATTATCATCAAGCCATAAGTGCAGTGAAGTGGAAAAATTTGTATTAACCCTTAAGGGAGCCACCATGACTTATTTCAATGCTCTGGAAGAAAATTTCATGAGCTTTTAGAGGAAATTATGAGACGATTTTACTTCCGAATTCACAACTCTACACATTAGTTGAAGGCAGTAGTCATGCTCAACGACATTCACTAGTGGAAGAAAGTGACGCTCTAGGAAAACAATGACAAATTTACTAAAGAATCAGTGTAAGTGAGAGAGGCTAATGATAAGCTAAATATTGTATTTTTGAGAAGGGATTGAGACTAAATTGCATGTTCAGAGAAAAGTTAGGATTAAGTGAGCCAAAGTGCATGAATGAACTTCTTGAAGGAGCCAAAGTGCCTGAATGAACTTCTACATCAATTATTAGGAGAATTTATTGGCCAGAGATATTAAGAGAAACAAGGCATATGGAAATGGAAGGAAAAGAGATAGAAAGCATCGTTAAGGTGGAGATAAAAAAGGCATAAGGGACCTTAGTCTAGATTCTTATAGTACACTTTATTGTACACATCTAGGGAGAGAATCTTACAAGAATATTCCAACACCGAATTCAAGGAAGGCAAGGTGATATATCCCCTTGTCATGAAGGAGGCAAAATAAATCTATAAAATAAAGTATTGCATATTTCATATATTCCATGGGAATGAAACTGATGAGTGAATCTATCTGATGGATGTTATAGAAGATTTGATCAAGAAAGGAAAGCAGGATTGATACACCAAGGAAAACATCTAAAAGGGGGGAACAAGAGGAAAAGAGATTTTCCATGGAAATCTATCTAGTAGAGTGAATCCTCATGAGAACGTGTTTTACCCACAAAGGTGGTACACAACCTAGGAAGATAGTTGAAGTAGTTAAAATTTCAAGCTAGTGGAAATATAACGGTGAAGATAAGGACAGTATGAAAGGGAAGCAATCCTTCATAGCCTCCATCCCTGTATGTTTTCCACCACCAAAGATGTCATCCAAGGAAATCGTGAAGAAGAAATAACTTAATTGGTTTCCATTTATTAGAAACGGGTGTAGATCTATGTGCTTGAAAGTATAACATATGCAACAATCTGTTTGGTTTTGATGTTGACAATGCTTTTAAGAGAAGTCTTCATCAATCTTGTTATTCAAGGCTTGTTGGTTCATATGATATCATCTAATATGATGATCAAGTGGTGGTGCTTGATAATTTGATCAAGTAGTGGTGCTTTATATGTTGATTAAGTAGTTATGCTTGAAGATCAAGTGATTAAGTTGTGTTGATCAGTTGCAACTAGAGTTGTTAGAACAAGATTTGTTCATGACATGTTTTCCTTGGGATTTGATGATAACAAAGTATTGAAAGAACAATGGTTTATTTGAGGTGTGTTACATGTGTGCAGGTTCTAATACTTGTAAATACTATAGCTAGAATCTGTTTTACATTAGTACACTTGGGAGTTACTGAATTGTTAGCTTCTGGTGTCAGAATCTGAAGAACACTTAGTGAATGCAAATTGGCTTCTGATACCATTCAGAGTTGGTGATAAAGCTGAAGTCGTTTGTACTGCAGAAAATAAGTTGTATTGTAAAATCAGTTTGTCAGCTAAAGTCTACAGATTACAAGGCTCAAGAAAGACTGGCATGCTTTACGGATATCTATTCTCAATGGCTCTAATAGTATAGGATCTCTTGAAGACTCAAAGTTTAAACATGTTACACATTGGATCAAGATCTCCTGGTGTATCTATCTTCAACGTCTCTTGTACTATGGAGCAAAAACAAATACTCTTGATCAAGTTACCTCTTCACCTGATAGTTTTTGCAAAGGCTATATATATGGCTGAAGGTTGAAACTGAATCTTTAACAAGGATTATCCAAAAGAAAGAGTAACACGATCAACAATTATCAACACCATTGTATATGCAAATTTTTTGTTGTATGTTGTAACTGTAAAAGCCTTAAGATTTCTTACACATTGAATATCTTAGAACTCTTACTATAGAAGTTGCATTCTAGTAGGTGCTCTATCTCACTTCTGAGTATGTCAACATCATTGATATGTCTGATGCTCTGACTATCTTTGAAACCTTGTGCTCAGATTTATGGTAATCAGTTTTGAAGCTTGTCTAGTTATATTTCATCTAATCTTTCAAGCAAATTCTAAGAAGATTAGTTTAGATTCAAACTTGAGGTCACAGTTATTTAAGAAGTTATATAACTTGAATTTATTGGGCTCTGTTGGCTTGTCTTACAAATATTCAAATAAAAAAAATGAAATTAGATGATGAAAAGCTATCTAACAGATCACCTTTCCTAAAGCTTGGTTCTTTGGAATGTCTGATGATGAGGAATTTATATTTCTTGTCAGAAGAACTTCTTAACCAGCTGAATAGGTTGTAATGTCTGTTGATAGAAGAGTGACTTCAGAAGCTTCTGAAATATTAGTATGTCAACTAATTTCCCAAATCGGAAAGCAAGGAGAAACACTACTAGAACCTAATGTCAGAAGGCTTCACTGCATATTCTTTTGAAGCTGATAATTAGTGCAGGATTCAGATGAAAGAGTAATCTAACTCTGCCAGTCATTATTGCTTCTGAAGAAGCATCTAAGTCCTGGAATAAAAATCAAGTATTGAAGAGAAAGAGATTATACCAAATCTATCTTACTTCAATATTTGATAATAATGAGTTTGCTATTTAAGGTGATATCTTAAGAGACTTCATTACTCTTTGATTGAGGGTCATCATGGAATTTGTATTAAAGGACAAGTCTATGAGAAACTGTCAATTCTTCTTCGTGTTCTGCATGCAATTAGGTGATGGTGCTTTAATTTATTTTATGCCATTCTCTGATTTCTAACTGTCATACCCCAAATTTTGACCACTAAGATTCCCCATCATTGTGCAAATCATCATCACAATATGGATGTATCATCATACCTCATCAGTCTCCCCAAAGATGGGTGAGCATTCACTACAAACAACAATTAGGGTTTCAAGCCCTCTCAGAGCTTTAGACAAAGGTTCAATCAAGAATTGACATGATCTTCAACTTTTTTAACCTCTCAAACATCCAAAAAGGATCAAGAGGACTCCCACATCAAGAATCAAGCACAAGGTTGCAGCATTCTAAGTGGATCAAGCCTCAAGATCGCCAGTGTCACCAAATTAGGGTTTTGGTCGACCAGGGCCTCCAAATGGAAATTTTCCTCTGGGCATGAGCCAATGCTTCAAAGCATAACCTAAGATACTCCATGGGACATCATAAACCCAATTATCAAGTTAAATTAATCTCAGGGGATGCATTCATAAAAAATCAGGAATTAGGGTTTCTTGACCTAATTTACCCCTAAGTTGACTTTTGGGACAAAACATGAGCCAAGACCTCAAGACATGATTTGAAGGTCTCTAACACACTACATTGATCCATTTTCAACAATGGATTGATCCAAAAAGCTTGATTCCCAAGTTTCAAGTTCATCAGAACCACAGTTAGGGTTTCGAGGAAAAAATTCAACTGTGCCTTTGACTTTTGACCCAGGCATGCTCCCAAACCTTGGGACATGATTCAATACACCCTATAACATCCATGGAACATGTCCATTAAGTTTGATTTAGGTCAAGGACTTGATTTCACAAAGGATCGCACAGTTTGGAGTTCATCTGACAAAAAGTCAACTGTGCACAAAAGTCAACTTTGACTTTTTGAGATTTTTCACAATTATGGTTCTTTAACCCTAAAATGATGTTAATGTGTGATTTGAATCAACATTCATCAATAAAAATCAAGAAAAGTGGGATAACTTGTAAAAGGGGTAACCATAAAAAACTTAGAAATTTTCTAATTATGGAACAAAGTGGCTAGGGTACCAACTTTGGAGGATCATAACTCCTAAACCACAAGGCCATTTTCCCCATTCAAAGCTGGATTTGTAGCTCTCATGGCCCTCTACAAAAGCTTCAACTACACCTCATTCCAATTCATCATGGATTTTGAGTTATAGAATGATCAAAATGGCTGAAAACATGAAATGTCAGTTTTTCCAACACTTAGTGAAATTTTCACGAAGTCAGAATCTGCCTTCACTTTTTTCCAAATGTAGGGGCATTTTTCACTCAGATCCAAAAGGTATCAAAACAAACTATGATCACACACATGTTGTATCATATGAGGGTTTTCCAAAATGGCCAAGAACTCCATGAAAATCCACTTGAGCCATGAGATATGACCATGCCAATATGCCTTGCTGCAAACTGTCATGGCAAGGCAGATTTGGGAGTTTTGCTCGATTTGCTCAAATTTTGCAAAGGGCAAGCAAATCTATCCATCTGAACACCTCAAGAGGGGACCAAGGAGGGACAAACACTGATCCATCAGCCTCCCAAGTCTTTGGAACCAAAAGTAGCATGTCAAACCTAGAAATGCCTAAAATAGGGACAAGACTCCAATTTTGGTTTGGAGCATTTAATGGATGCACCAAGGTGGCATGGACTGAGCCTCTTCCAACTGAATTCAGTCAAGGATGATCCAAGAACTAGGGAACCAGCAGCCTGTGCACTAACCTCTAGTCAATGGCTAGAGGAGACTTGGATTCCCATTGATCAACATTGGCCAAACCTCTGCAGCAGTTGCCAATCACTATTGCTCCCAAAAAAACTTGCTCTACTATAAATAGAGCTCATTTATGCTCAGTTTAAGTACACCAAAGCACTACAACTGATGCTTTCCTCAAAATCTCTTTCTCTTGGCAAAAATGCCTTCTTTAGCAAGGTAACTCTGAGTTTTTGAGTTAGAGAGCAATTCCACCACAGCTCATGATCCAAACACATCCAATATGTCATATCTAAGCTGTCTAAACTCTCACAAGTGACCTGTAACACCAAAATCACAAAGTCACATCTCAAAACCTCAAAATAGGACTTTTGTGCATTTTTCAAGCCATGTCTTGATTCAGTCACTTTCTAAACCAGATAAAACCTCAAACACACTCCAAATATCATCCTTGAACTGTCCCAAATGGCTCCCCACATCTTGAACACCATTTGAGAGAGTTGCTATTTTGGCCACTTTTGCCCCTTTTGCAAGAAAGAACTCAAACTTGTTCCTGAGGTTTCCAGCTGATTCCAACCATCCTAAAAGCTTCTAAGAGATCATTTGAGGGTGTCCTAAGCATCAAATCATTTCTGGAACAAAGCACTTGGCAGATTGCACAAAAGCTCCAAAAAGAGGTAAGCATCACAACTTGAATTCTTTGAAATATACATTACTTTGAGGTCCACTGATCATGCACATCTTATACATGTCATATGTGTTATGTTTGAACCAATTCATCATGTAATTCATGCCTGTACCAAGAGATAGCACAAAAAATGCAAATCATGGCCTATTTCAAAACCACTATCGGGTTTTTCAATAGGAGCATGATCTGAAAAAAAACACCACCACCATTGGATTCCTTGTGAAATTCTAGCAGGATAGACCTAAATTTTGTCCCAATCCATGGAGAAATGAGAAAGTTATGGCCTTCACGTTTCTAACCAAAATCTTGCCTTGCCTTGCCTTGGGTCAGGCCAAAAACAAGGCAAGCCTTGTATATTTGTGGTTGTGTTTCAATCAACGGATGTATCACCACCCTAGTGGTAAGGTGCGTGCCCTATACACAAGAGGGCTGGGGTTCGAATCCCCCTCGTCCCAGACCCTCTTTTTGCTATTTTTTTTTCCACTTTTCTACTATTTTACATATTATTTTTAATAGTTTGGAAAATTAATAACTCTCTCAATTTTAATTATTTTTTATTGGTTCTTTTTGCAAAAAATCACAAAAATATTGAAATATTTTATTCCACAAAAAAATCAAGATTATATTATTTATTTAATATAATTAGTATTTTTGTGAATAAATTCCTTTTTAATTGTTTTTGAACATTTTAAAAGTGAATATTTACCTTGAAAATCAAAACCAAATGAGTTTTAATTCATCTTGTAATTAAAACCTCATTTTTCAAACCTTAAACAAAAATCACAAGTGGTTTATTCAAACTCATTTGGTATTTTTATCATTTTTATTGATTTTCTTTAAATATTTACTTTTAAAGGAAAATAAAATTAGGGTTTCTTTGATTTCAAACCTCATCAATCATTTTCAAAACCTGTGGGCCTCTTGGTAGAGTGTAAGACCCAATCCTTTGTAAATACAAACCTTTGTGGGCCTCAGATGTTGTGTAAGTTCCGTCGTATTTTCAAAATCGTGGCGCGATCGTCGCCTTTTAAAAGAAATCCTTTGGGCCTCTCCTTGAGTTGTAAGCCCCATCTCTTGTACAAAAATAAACCTCTTTGGGCCTTTAATAGAGTGTAAGACCCATCCCCCTTGTACATAAACAATTTTGAGCCTCACGTATTGTATAAGTCCCACTGTACGAATTCAAACAACAGTGCAATCACTGATAAAACTTGGGTCTCTCCTTGAGCTGTAAGCCCCAACAATCTTTTCAAAGCACTATCTCCTTTGATTTTGAATATAATATCGTTATCATAGTTTTCTTTCTTGAACCACTAACAAAACAACATGGAAGCTCTACAACCGAGTAAGTGTTTACCTGCTTTTATTTATCGCTTTCATATGTATATAACTGTATTGTGGGGCTGTTTCACTGTAAGTCTTCTTTCACAACCTCTTATATACTCGTCAAATATCCACTGTGTAATACTAGTATAGCTATTTAGAGTTTTGCCCGGCAACTACGTCTAGCACTAGGTAAAGCCTGTTGGTCACTCTTAAATAGAAACAAAACTAGATCCCCATAGGATTTCCAGATACAGTCTTCCCTCCTCTTGGGGTTAAACAATATGGAGACGTGAAAGGCAGCATTCTCGGTGAACCCTTTCTCAGACTGTCACTCTTAGAAATCGTCAAAGAAACTCTACTCCCCAGAGTTGATCTATTCTCCGTGAATAGCATCTCTTGAGTTTCTTCCAAATTCAAGAACTTTCCTGGCTTGATCTATTCTCTGTGAATAGCATGTCTTGAACTTATCTTGGTTTAGGAACCTACAGGCTTCCTAAAAGCATCCCCGCCTCCTCTTGGGCGTTGTACAAGGACCCTTCGGCTTCTTAGAAGTTCTCATGCCTTCTCTTGGGCTTAATACAAGGACCTCGATGACGTCTTAAAGGTATAAGACAAAACTTAGTCATCCTTTGCTAGAGCAGTCATTCCCATGTCAAAACTTTGGTCGTTGCAGGGTTGATACCCATCCCTTAATGCATGTGCCTCCTCTTGGGCATTGTATAATAGATAAAACTCTAGACTTGGACATTCTAAGACCCTTGAGTCTCGAAGACATTCTCAAGTTCCCTTCCATCATAGGAAGAAATCCCGGTCTCTCTCATGAGAGTTCCCCACACTTGGACCCGCTTCAGGATCTCCAGAATCCACGATGGTAAGATAGCCTCCTCTTGGGCTTTGTACAAATGATTCTCCCCAGCGGAGCTAACCTTTTCAGACTCTCTTATTGAGTCACCCATTTTTAGCCTCCATCTCGGGCTTCGTACGAGATAGAAAATCACTCTCTTATTGAGTATAAAAGACTCTCTTGTTGAGTCAATCTTCCTTTTAGCCTCTATCTCGGGCTTCGTACGAGATAGAAAATCACCCTCTTGTTGAGTATAAAAGACTCTCTTGTTGAGTCCATCTTCCCTTTATCCTCCATCTCGGGCTTCGTACGAGATAGAAAATCACTCTCTTGTTGAGTATAAAAGACTCTCTTGTTGAGTCAATCACGTTTAGCCTCTGTCTTGGGCTTCATACAAGACACATATAAAACACTCTCTTGTTTAGCATAAAAGACTCTCTTGTTGAGTCAATCACCTTTTCAGACTCTCTTGTTGAGTCCATCTTCCCTTTTCGCCTCCATCTCGGGCTTCATACGAGACACCAAATTACTCTCTTGTTGAGTATGACAGACTCTCTTGTTGAGTCAAACCTTTTTAGCCTCAATATTGGGCTTTGTACAAGACAGAAAGAACATTTTCCCTGGAAAAGTCAACTTCTAGCCTCCTCTTAGGCTTTGTATAAGGAAAACCCCGATTGAATCAATCAACCTTTTAGCATCAAAGTTATGCCTTGCTCACAGTATACAAACATCGACAACTCCTCTTTAGAGATGACAAAGTCTCTCTCAGCATAAACCTTTCAGCTTCACGTCTTGGGTTTTGAACAAGATACAAATAGACTCTTCAGCTTCACATCTTAGGCTTTGAACAAGATACAAATCACCCCTTTAGCTTCAATCTTGGGCTTTGAACAAGACACCAAAACAACCTTTTTCCTCCCCTAGAATAGGAGGAACTACGATCGCTCTGATTTCCCTGTTTCGTTAAACGGGAATACGTAGGCATAAGATTGCAAAAAAATCTTAGCGAGCACACTAATCAAAAACCCAAGATCCAGTATCTCCATCAGATCAACCCAAAAGCATCAAGTCCTAACATCTTACCCAAAACCTCACAAATAATCCAGACATTATTATCTTAGCTAAATAACCGAAGATTGGGCCCCACATCCACATAGCATCTGTAACCTAACAGACCGCTGTTCAAACTCAGTATGCAAGCAGGGTTAATTGGAGACATCTATTTCCCTTCCTTAATTAGCTCAATAGGATAAAAAATGAATCGAGCTGTAGTACCCAAGCGATAGTGACTCAGGACCACAAAAATCGCGCTACATAAAAAATGGCGCCCACCGTGGAGCCCAATTCTTTTTCTTACAATCTTAGGTAGAAAACCCTGAGTTCTCGAAGTATCACAGAAATGGAAACTCTGCTGGGGAGCCATTGTTTGTATAGGATCATAAGACTAGAGGTCTAGGATGATTAAGACCAATATATATACTGCTTTTCCTAATTGATATCTGTGTTTATTTTTCTGCTAATGGGAATGCGTGTGATGCCGCATGTGGAAAGATTGAGTATACACCTAAGATAGGTGATGGCAATGCGGGTAATCTTGCGGGGAGTGAATCCTAGTTAAGAGTCCCCGATCGACCATCAAACTCAGTGGAGACTCTCTTTGCAGATACATTGCCTATACGACTTCGGTTGTTGAAAGTAGTGTGGTCGACTGGGTTATCTGAGAAGCTGAGGTTTTTAGTAGATTGCAACCATTTTGTAGTGCGGAAGCTATCGAAAATAGTTGTCACGCGATACTACCCTCATCTGAGATCGTTCTAGGATACATCAGCTAGCTGGCGATCCGCTTGCTGTTGTTATCCCAAGAGGGGTCAATGATTTTGTGGACAGGTACAAAAAATCACCAGTATAAACCTTGGGGGGGAGGGGGGTAGAGCCTTGACTTCATGACACCGACCCTTTGACCCCATGTTTTTTCTATGTTTTTGTGTGCTGCATTCATACATTCATTTAAAAAAACATTCAAAAAAAGAAAAATCTTCTCTTCTAGTCTCTCTTTTTCAAATTAAACTAAGACAATGATTGCAAATGTCAGATAAAGAGATTGTGTTATGGATTTCGGTAGAAGGAAAACTCATAAGTACACCTTCAAGGTTCCAAAACTAGAGGATTTAAGAGGTCTGGCGAGAATGATCACCAACCACGAGGCTTTCAGAGCCAAGTACGGAAGGTTGCTATCTCTGTTAAGGGTTCATGTAATCGAAGGAATCCTGCCCATATTACTCTAGTTCTACGATCTGGTCTATCACTGTTTCATATTCCCGGATTATCAGCTAGCACCAACGCTGGAGGAGTACTCTCACCTGATTGATCTGCACATTACTGATCAAGCTCCATTTTCTGGACTGGAACAAATTTCAAAGGATCAAACCATTGCAAGGGTAATTTATTTGGACTAGTCAGAAGTCAGGACTCACATGACCACTAAGGGTGGAATCCAGGGTTTGCCAGCCCAGTTCTTGACAAAGAAAGCCCTATATTTTGCTAGTATAGGGAACGTGGCCGCTTTCGAGAGCATCTTTGTTTTGCTCACCTACGGGTTATTTTTGTTTCCCAACATCGATCACTTCATAGATATCAACGCCATTAAGATTTTTCAGATTGGAAACCCTGTACCGACCTTACTTACAGATGCGTATCATTCGGTACACTTAAGGAATTTATACAGCAGAGGAATTATCACGTGCTGTGTACCCTTGCTTTACAAATAGTTCACTTCCCATTTGCCCAAGTCTGCTGCATTTTGGGATCAAAAGAATACTTTACGTTGGTCACAGAGAATCATGTCTCATACCAACTCTGACATCAATTGGTACAATCGAATCTATGACGGGATCAGAATCATTGACCGTTGTGGAAATTTCCCAAATGTACCCCTTATAGGAACTAAGGGAGGAATCAATTATCATCCAGTTTTAGTTCGTCGTCAATTTGGATACCCGATGAGGCATATCCCGCGTAATGCTCATCTGGAAGGTCTTTTCTTCAAAGAAGGAGAAAATGACAGGGCACTAAAGATGGAAATAGTGCATGCTTGGAAACATGTTCATAGGAAAGGAAGAAAGTCTCTAGGAAAACCAGACTGTGTCTCGGTGGTGCCTTATCTCCACTAGGTACAAACTAGAGCTCTCAAGCTGAGGATGCCTTACCCTCATCAGGAGGTTCTTCCATTAAGGGACTCTGCCCTTTATTTTATGTCTGAGACAGAAAAAATTCAGGTTACTCTCAGCAAGGTTCCGCAGGAAAAGAGGTCATGGAGGAACTGGTACCGTATTCTCAACGTGGAGGGTAAGAAAATACTGCAACTGTTAAAAGAAAAAGATGCTCTAATTGAGATTTTAGAGCAACATGTTGTAGAGAATCAAGAAGACCAAAGGAATTTGCTCGCTCCTTTCAATTGGCAAAGGAATGACAACCCGACAACGGCTCAAGAGCCCTGGTCAAAGAAAAGGAAAGCACCAGAACCAACACCTGAGCTCTCTTCAGAGAGGACTCAGGACCCACTAGTTTAGATTTCCTTTTACAGCACTGTGTAATCTACTGTATTTCCATTCCGTAATCGTTGAATTCAATAAAACTGGGTTTCCCCACTGTTTGATATTTCCAATCTAATTGTCGAAGTTTCTTTTGATTAACATTATTAATTAATATAATCATTACATATCATTCATCATTCTCACTTAAGCGCATTCTTCTTACCTACGAATCTCACGTTTGCGTCTCGATTCTAGAGTTAAACTGTCTGATTCGTACAGTACTCGAACCAATCGTCAGAAAAAGATGGATGATCTCGAGGAAGAGAACAGAGATTTGAGGGAAGAGATCGACACTCTGAAAAAAGATCTAAGAAAGATTCATAACGACATGCAAGTTCTAGTAGAAGCTCAGATACAACAACAACGGACTGTGATCTCAGAGACCATATATACGCCCATAGTGGAGAAGTTTCATCCTAGGTACAGAATGCTGAAAGATCGTCCCTGGGGCGTGCCTATCAACTATATCCCAGAAGGATATGTTCCGCCAATCAATGAGGATCTGGAAAACGCAGCAGGAGCCGCTGGGCCTGAAGGTTACAAACTTCGGGAAAGAGAAGATGCCAGGGGCATGACAGCAACTCCTGAAGGTTACAAACTTCGGGAGGCACCGAGAGCCTCTGCCATGATGACTATACCACCACCCGTGGTACACACTGTCTCGGAAGGACAGATTCCACAGATACCTTCTAGTGGAAATGAAAGTATGTTCGACAGAATGAATGAGTTCCAGGAACATTTCCTGGAAATGCAGAAAGAACCGCAAAACCTTCACGGTCAGGATTTATTTGGAAAGGACGCCGCAGACCTTTGTTTGGTCCCCAATGTGAAAGTCCCGCCCAAAATCCAGGTGCTCGATTTTGAAAAGTATAAGGGTAACTCTTGCCCTCAAAGTCATTTAGTGATGTATGCTCGGCGAATGCCAGCTCATACAAAGAACCAGGAGCTACTGATTCACTACTTTCAGGATAGTTTAACCGGTGCCGCACTCAAATGGTACATGGGTTTAAACTGCACTAAGATCGCTACATTCAGAGATCTTGGCACTGCCTTCGTTCAGCAGTATAAGTATAACCTGGACATGGCACATGACAGAGATCAACTCAGATCAATATCACAAAAGGACAAGGAAACTTTTAAGGAGTACGCTCAGAGATGACGTGAAATTGCCGCTCAGATTTTTCCACCTCTTGAAGAAAAAGAGTTGACAGATATCTTCTTGAAGACCTTAAGCTCATTTTACTACGATAGAATGGTCGCCAGTGCGCCCAGTGACTTCACCGAGATGGTGGGCATGGGAGTTCGTCTTGAGGAAGCGGTCCGAGAAGGACGTTTAGTTAAAGACGCTGGATCATCAAGTAGTACAAAACGATACGGTAGTGCTCCCCCTAAGAAAAAGGAGCAGGATATTAGGAATATCTCTCTCAGAAAGCAAAGGCGACGATATCAACCAGTAGCAGCTGTAACTCCTGCTATTACCCCTGCACCTGTTCCTACATATCAACCTCAGGTTGCGCAGAGCCAAACAAATCAACAACAATATCAGCAAAGGACACAACAGCCTCTTCAGCAGGCTCGTCCTCCGTATAATAACAACCGTACAACGCGACCACCAGGGTTTGACCCTATACCAATGTTGTATGCAGAACTGTTTCTATTACTACTCGTCAAGGGGCATGTCCAAACCAGGTCTCCTCTTACAGTACCGGAAAATCTTCCTTTTTGGTTCAAAGCATATCAGACTTGTCCTTACCATCAAGGAGGACCAGGGCATAACATAGAAAACTGTTTCAGTTTCAAATCCGACGTGCAAAAGCTTGTTAGGAGCGGGGTCTTATCTTTCAAAGATACGAATCCAAATGTTCTCACGAACCCGCTACTTCAACATAAGAAAGTTGCAGTCTATTTGATAGAAGGAGAGTCTAACGACAGCTATCAAATTCATGATGTACTCTTATTAAGGACCAATCTGGTCAAGATGCATCGCAGACAGAGCGGATACGGCTATGTGCCACCTCATAATTATCACCAGTGTGATATCTGCTCTAAGAACAATCAGGGGGTGTTCTGTGGTGCAAGCAGCTCTACAGGAACAATTGGATCTCGGATGGATCCAAGAGCATCGAATTCGTGGTGTCAACATGACTTACGCGAATTCCAAGATTATTCAGAGCCACGACATCCGTGCGATGAATGTCAACCTGGTGGAAATGCACTCAAGGCAAAGCCGGTATCATAATCTGCCTCGGCACGATTACAATTCCTGTCTGATTTGTTCGGTAAATAATCAGGGATGCTCTTTTATACAAGAGGCCCTCCAGCGTCAGATGGATCTTGGGTGGATCCAAGACTACCATGATAAAAATCTTTACCAGATCAACATGGTTCAGATCTTCGATATTCGTTTGATGAATACCAGCTTGGTGGAGTTACACGCCAAGCAAGTCCAACTCGGTTTTCTCGCTTTGCATAATTATCAGAACTGTAAAGGATGTTGTGAGAGTAACCAAGGGTACACTCTCGTTCAAAAAAATTTGCAACACTTGTTAAACCAATGGTGGCTTCCAATCTATATGGATGAAGACACGCAGCAAATCAGTGTGGTTGACGGGAACCCTACTCAGGATCAAAGTCAGGATGTCCGATCTACAGAAACAGATCTAGTGAGGTTACACTGCATTCAAAGCGGACGTGGCCAGGTACCACCACACAATTACGAGCGCTGTAGAGTCTGATCGAAAAATAATCAAGGATGTTACCTCGTGCGAGCAGCCCTTCAGAGTCAGTTGGACTGCAAAGAAATCCAACAATATTCAGTTTCGGGGTCTATCAATTGGACGCCCGACTATTTCGCTGATCAGATTAAGGATGTCGTTGTGATCTCTGATCATGAAAGGACCAAGGATGTTTGTGTCATCATCCCTTTACTGGACGAATCAAAGGTTCTTAACCAAGATTTGATTGAAGTTACTTACGACAGTCAGAGAAGTCAGAAGGCTCCTGTAGTTATCTATCTACTAGAACCGTTCTCATATGAATCGGCTAAGGCTATCCCTTACAAATACGGTGCAACAATAATTGAGAATGGAAAGGAAATTCCATTACCCTCCGTTGTGAATATTGCAGACATCAGTCGAGTAACACGGAGCGGTCGAATCTTCAACCGAAGAGTTGGAGAACCTAGCAAAGAAAAGGAACCTCAAACGGAAGTTCCCAATCCACCAGTCAGTCAATCCAGTGATCCCGACCTTTCAAAGAACAATGATGAGATGCTGAAACTCATCCAGAGGAGTGAATACAACATTGTTGATCAACTGTTACAAACTCCTTCAAAGATCTCTGTACTATCACTTTTACTCAGTTCTGAATCCCACAGGAAGGCTCTACAGAAAGTCCTAGAGCAGGCCTTTGCGGAATAGGATGTAACAATAAGACAGTTTGATAGCATCATTTCTAACATCACTTCCTGCAACAACAACTTAGGGTTCAGCGATGAGGATTTGCCAGAGGAGGGCAAAAGTCACAACTTGGCGCTCAATATTACAGTCAACTGCCAGGACGATGCTTTGGCCAGCGTACTGGCAGACACTGGATCGGCCATCAATGTTATGCCAAAGTCCACTTTAATGCGACTATCATTCAAAGGATCCCCGATGAGGGGCAGTGAGGTCATCGTCAAAGCCTTTGACGGTTCTCGGAAAACAGTTATTGGCGAAGTCGACCTTCCCATAACTATTGGTCCTCACACTTTCCTAATCACTTTCCAGGTCATGGACGTCCGGGCAGTGCATAGCTACTTATTAGGAAGACCATGGATACGTCAGGCTAGGGCAGTAACCTAGACACTTCACTAAAAGCTGAAGTTTGTCAAGAACGATCAACTCGTCACAGTCTGTGGAGAGCAAGCCTTACTCGTGAGTAACTTATCATCATCTACTTGTGTAGAACCAGAGGAGGTTGTTGGAACCCAGTTCCAAGCACTGTCGGTGAGCAATGAGAATCAATCAGAGAAAGGAACATCGATTTTCTCATACAAAGATGCTCTCAAAGTAATCGAGAATAACAATGCAAAAGGATGGGGACAAGTTGTCATTCCTATTGATAACAAAACAAAGAAGGGTCTTGGTTTTTCTTCAACCTGTACCCAGACTGCTGCTAGCAATGAAAGTTTTCATCCCATTCAGGACTTCTTCCACAATGGAGGTTTCCTTTACCCAATGCCTCAAGCAGTCCATACCATCAACGAGGGAGATCCCTCCGATACATATGAAGAGTGGAAGTCTTATCTTAATGAGGACGACTATATCTCTCAGGAAGAGGTGCCTATGCCATTTTGCTATCCCGCACAGAGTCTGAGATATATACCCAGGTCAGATGTCAGAACGATATACGGAGATTGTGATCCGAAAGGATGTCGGGCTCCACCAAAATCATTAGAGGAAGACACTCTAACGAAAGACAACTTTGACCACGACTATTATGGCCCGATGGATGGCCTGCCTATCTGGCAGCCGTACCCAGGAGACTTGGGGCACGAAAATCAGCTGAACAATGAAAATAAGATGAGCATCATTGAACAGAATACATGCGTCCCACCATGTCATGGGATCAACATTCAGGGCATTCAGAAAATATCCAGCAAGACGATGAATTCGCAAAGTTTGCAGGACTAGAATTCATTAACTATGCTTTCCCCGAGGTCAACGTCATCGAAAGGGGTGACTCCTTCAGTTCCAAAGAAGTGTGGGACGCCTTGGGGCAACCGAGTGGTAAATACGACTTCATGGTCAAGTACACTTCTCCTGAAAGCTCTCGCATCAAGCTCGAAGACATTCAGCCAACTGGGTGGGGAGATCCACCTCATAGCACAAACACTATACAAAATACAACAGAGGAATCCTCCTACGACAACTCTACCTGGGAGACAGATTCCAACGATCCTGCTCCGCCAGAAATCAGCGTTATTTCTGAAGACAAATCAAGGAAGGTTCCAGACTTTGTGATTCACCGAGGAGTTCGTCGCCAATGGGTTGCTGTCGATGTTCTGAAGATTGTTCATAAGTCAAAGTAATTGTCGTCTTTATCTTAACCTTTCACCCTGCCCAGGTGAAACGGATGTTTTGATAGGGCTCGCTTTCTGTAAATATACCTCTTCGCTTTGCCCAAAGCGATAGAGTTTTGTTTTATAGGGCTGTAGTTTCAAGAATTGACTTGTTCATTAATAAAATAACGTCGTTCTTTTTCATTTTTTTTTCAGAAAATGGTAATCCTAAAAAATAATTCAAATAATAAAAAACAAGCAGTTATCAGAAAATACACTGCACACACTCTTGCATTCTCTCTATCTCTTCTAAAAATAAATCATCACGTCATGCAGATTGCTTGTTTTAAACCCCGTTGAAACATACGATCTGATGCCTTTTCCCAACCTTGAATTCCCGGTATTTGGGGCTGAAGAAGAAGAAGATGACAAAATTCCAGAAGAGATCTCTCGACTACTCCGACAAGAGGAAAGGTCCATTGAACCTCACAAAGAGCCGTTACAAACGATCAACCTGGGCTCAGAGGAAGAGAGAAAAGAAGTCAGGATTGGGGCACTGCTCAGTCCAACGGCCAAAGAGAGTTTGACAAAGATTCTCAAAGAATTTCCCAATGTATTTGCTTGGTCCTATCAGGACATGCCAGGGTTGATACCAGCATCGTGGAACATCACTTACCGTTGAGGTCAGAATTTCCGCTAGTTAAACAAAGGTTGAGACGGACTCACCCAGACATGGCCATCAAAATCGAAGAGGAGGTACAGAAACAGATTGACGCGGGTTTCCTCGCCACGTCAGAATATCCTCAATGGTTAGCCAACATCGTACCAGTTCCAAAAAAGGACGGAAAAGTCAGAATGTGTGTCGATTATAGAGATCTAAACAAGGCTAGTCCAAAGGATGACTTTCCTTTACCACACATTGACATGCTGGTTGACGGTATAGCAAAGTTCAAAGTTTTCTCCTTCATGGATGGATTCTCGGGTTATAATCAGATAAAAATGGTGCTGAAAGACATGGAGAAAACTTCGTTCATTACCCCATGGGGTACTTTTTGTTACAAGGTAGTGTCGTTCGGTTTGAAGAATGTTGGGGCAACCTATCAAAGGGCCAGGATTACTCTGTTTCATGACATGATACACAAGGAAATCGAGGTATATGTCGATGATATGATCGCCAAATCTAAAACAGAAGAGGAGCATGTGACCCACCTGTCAAAACTATTCGAGTGGTTGAGAAAGTACAAACTCTGCTTGAATCCCAATAAGTGCACTTTCGGTGTCCGTTCAAGGAAACTTTTAGGGTTCATCGTTAGCCAGAAGGGAATTGAGGTTGATCCTGACTAGGTCAAGGCCATTCAAGAAATGCCTTCCCCGAAAACTGAAAAACAAGTCAGAGGATTCCTGGGACATTTGAACTACATCTCCAGATTCATATTCCTCATGACCGCGACATGTGCGCCGATTTTCAAATTACTCAAAAAGAACCAGGATTGTGTTTGGACAGAAGACTGCCAAACCGCCTTCGACAGTATTAAGCAATACTTGTTGAACCCATCGATTCTATCACCTCCAGTGGAAGGAAGACCACTGATAATTTACTTAACAGTCCTAGAGGACTCAATGGGATGTGTACTTGGCCAACAAGACGAAACCAAAAGAAAAGAGTCTGCCATCTACTATTTGAGCAAGAAATTCACTGACTGTGAAACTCGGTATACTATGCTTGAGAAAACTTGTTGTGCTTTGGCTTGAGCAGCCAAACGTCTTCGCAAGTACATGATTCGTCACACTACTTGGTTAATCTCAGAAATGGATCCAACCAAGTATATCTTTGAAAAGCCTGCTCTCACGGGAAGAATCGCCCGTTGGCAGATGTTGCTGTTAGAATATGACATAGAGTACCACGCTCAGAAAGTCGTTAAGGGAAGTGTTTTAGCCGATCATTTGGCTCATCAACCGATTGACGACCGAGAATCAATCGGGTTTGATTTCCCAGACGAAGATGTCATGTATCTAAAAATGAAAGATTGCGATGAGCCGCTACCCAGTGAAGGGCCAGAACCAGGTTCCCATTGGGGACTAATCTTTGATGGAGCTGTAAATCATTATGGAAATGAAATTGGGGTAATCATCATAACACCTCAGGGTACCCACATTCCTTTCACCGCCAGATTGACATTCAAGTGTACAAACAACAAGGCCGAATACGAAGCTTGTGTCATGGGTCTCAAGGAAGCGATCGACTTAAGGATCAAAAACTTGGATGTATATGGCGACTCAGCCCTGGTTATCAATCAGATCAAAGGAGATTGGAACACATACCAATCATGATTGATTCCTTACAAGAACATCAAGAAGATTGTTCAAAAGATGGTTGTAACCTACAAAGACTGGCACGAGATGCTGCCCTTTGCTCTTCATGGTTATCGCACATCTGTCCGCACTTCAACAGGGGCAACCCCTTTCTCTCTAGTATATGGCATGGAGGCAGTACTCCCCATAGAAGTAGATATCCCATCAATCTGGGTATTGATGGAAGCTAAGCTAACAGAAGCTGAATGGTGTCAAAGTCGGCACGATGACCTGAATCTGATAGAAGAGAAGCGAATAACGGCACTATGCCACGGTCAGTTGTATCAACAGAGAATGAAGAAGGTGTTTGACAAAAAGGTCTGACCTCGCGTCTTCAGGAAACGAGACCTTGTGCTCAAGAAGATACAATCATTTCTCACTGATTCTCGGGGCAAATGGACTCCGAATTATGACGGCCTCTATGTGGTCAAGAAAGCTTTCTTAGGCGGCACCTTGAGACTTGCAACCATGGATGGAGAGGAATTTGCCTACCCCACGAATGTTGACGTAGTCAAGAAATACTTCGCCTAAACTAAAAAAAAAACGTCTCGGTGGATTGAAAACCCGAAAGGGCAGTCCAGGCAAAAATTAGAGACATAATAAAAAATCATCCCGGTTGATTGGAAATCTCAAAGTACAATCCAGGAAAAAATTAGGGATTATGGCAAGTAACTACGTCCAACAGGGGTAAATCCCTCAGTAGCAGTCATACCATCCATCAGAGAAAACTCTAGTCAGGGTCATCTTCGACAGAAGCTCGGGATGTCCGGAATTCAAAGTTGGTAGAAGGATAATGGTCGTTATGTTTTGATGTAGCCCTTTTCCCTTAAATTACCATTTTCTAAACTTTGTAAATGGAATCACGCGTTTGGCTAATTCCCATCCTATCAATAAAATTTGAGCCCTTGTGCTTTTGTTTGTAAATCTTATTTGTTTTAGCTTTACAGAACGACATTTTAACATGATCAACGATTATTGAAATAAAACAAAAATGAATTTAATTGTCAAACTTTTTATGCTTTTTAAACAAAGATGGCAATTCTTTTGACTGTTGAACATCAAAAGAACATCGATCGGTTCTCCAGAAGTAAGCGAGCTTCAAAGTGCAGAATCAAAGTACTCCTTCTAAACCAGTGCGCCTGAACGAAGGATCGACTATGTCAGATGCGAATACCCCATCTGACACTCCCCGACAGAGTTCTTACCTCCTAAGCCCGACCAACGTTATTCCCCGTAGGGAATACTTCTCCTAAGCCAGGCAGAATTGCTATCGTGAACCAGTGATACTTTTCATCTCCCACTGTGGCCGAGTATCCAGTCGTGCTCATCCATTAGTCTGTATGCCGCGTCAGTTTTGTCAGCATAAACATACATACATCATGCATTATTGATTTACATTCATATCCATATTGCATCACTATCACTCTGATCAGTTTTATCCCCTAGTGATAGAAGTCTTCTCAATCGAGTTGTCAGTTCTTTCCTCGTCAGGAAATGTTGCGTCTGAACTATCTATCTCCTCTAGTGTATTTCTGGATTAGAGTTGGCCCTTGACCACTTTGATAACTTGAACCTCTGAGAAGCTAGAGGGCTTTCGATAAACGTCACTCTTCGCCATTGAAGATGATATCTTCGCTTTCCCGGATTAAAGAAAATCCCCAGAGAAAGCCTCGCAACTACAGACTCTCAGCAACACATTGGTTTTTCTCTTCAGAAAGTCAATGTTAATGAAGTCATCAGCACCTCAAAATTGGGGTACATTGTATGGCATTTCTCCAAGAAGATCTCAAAGAAAAGTATGATGTAATATCCCCAAGCCGGAAGCAGTCTCTCAAGAGACTCGTTTTCCCCAGTAGAATCAACAAATGGCATCTCCCCAGGAAAATTCGGCGAGAAGTTTGAGGAAAATCGCTACACATAATGTCCCTTGTCAAGAAAGTTTATTGATAAAAGAAACTGAGACCAGTTCCTTGGTTGGAAACCAGGATCGAGGGGAAGTTTACATCAGAAACTTAGACCAATTCCTTGGTAAGAAACCAGGATCGAGGGGAAGTTTATTTCAGAAACTTAGACCAGTTCCTTGGTAGGAAATCAGGATCGAGGGGAAGTTTATTTCAGAAACTAAGACCAGTTCCTTGGTAGGAAACCAGGATCGAGGGGAAGTTTATTTCAGAAACTAAGACCAGTTTCTTGGCAGAAGACCAGGATCGAGGGGAAGTTCTACCTTTTTTAAGCGTTAACTCTTAGCAAAAGAAGATGGATGGGCAAACTACCATTCATAACCACCATCAAAATTTCGGGTATTCCGATATTTAATCCTCTTGCACCCCGAATGCCCGAATACCTTCGCCATTCACACCTTCGGGTCCAAGAAGATTAAATAGGGGCATCTGTCATACCCCAAATTTTGACCACTAAGATTCCCCATCATTGTGCAAATCATCATCACAATATAGATGTATCATCATACCTCATTAGTCTCCCCAAAGATGGGTGAGCATTCACTACAAACAGCAATTAGGGTTTTAAGCCCTCTCAGAGCCTTAGACAAAGGATCAATCAAGAATTGACATGATCTTCAACTTTTTTAACCTCTCAAACATCCACAAAGGATCAAGAGGACTCCCACATCAAGAATCAAGCACAAGGTTGCAGCATTCTAAGTGGATCAAGCCTCAAGATCGCTAGTGTCACCAAATTAGGGTTTTGGTCGACCAGGGCCGCCAGATGGAAATTTTCCTCTGGGCATGAGCCAATGCTTAAAAGCATAACTAAGATACTCCATGAGACATCATAAACCCAATTATCAAGTTAAATTAATCTCAGGGGATGCATTCATAAAAAAATCAGGAATTAGGGTTTCTTGACCTAATTCACCCCTAAGTTGACTTTTGGGACAAAACATGTGCCAAGACCTCAAGACATGATTTGAGGTCTCTAACACACTACATTGATCCATTTGCAACAATGGATTGATCCAAGAAGCTTGATTCCCAAGTTTCAAGTTCATCAGAACCACAGTTAGGGTTTCGCGGAAAAAAGTCAACTGTGCCTTTGACTTTTGACCCAGGCATGCTCCCAAACCTTGGGACATGATTCAATACACCCTATAACATCCATGGAACATGTACATTAATTTTGATTTAGGTCAAGGACTTGATTTCACAAAGGATCACACAGTTTGGAGTTCATCTGACAAAAAGTAAACTGTGCACAAAAGTCAACTTTAACTTTTTGAGATGTTTCACAATTATGGTTCTTTAACCCTAAAATGATGTTAATGTGTGATTTGAATCAACATTGATCAAGAAAAATCAAGAAAAGTGGGATAACTTGTAAAAGGGGTAACCATAAAAAACTTAGAAATTTTCTAAGTTATGGAACAAAGTGGCTAGGGTACCAACTTTGAAGGATCATAACTCTTAAACCACAAGGCCATTTTTCCCCATTCAAAGCTGGATTTGTAGCTCTCATGGCCCTCTACAAAAGCTTCAACTACACCTCATTCCAATTCATCATGGATTTTGAGTTATGGAATGATCAAAATGGCTGAAAACATGAAATGTCACTTTTTCCAACACTTAGTGAAATTTTCACTAAGTCAGAATTTGCCTTCACTTTTTTCCAAATGTAGGGGCATTTTTCACTCAGATCCAAAAGGTATCAAAACAAACTATGATCACACACATGTCGTATCATATGAGGGCTTTCCAAAATGGCCAAGAACTCCATGAAAATCCACTTGAGCCATGAGATATGACCATGCCAATATGCCTTGCTGTAAACTGTCATGGCAAGGCAGACTTGGGAGTTTTGCTCGATTTGATCAAATTTTGCAAAGGGAGAGCAAATCTATCCATCTGAACACCTCAAGGGGGACCAAGGAGGGACAAACACTAATCCATCAGCCTCCCAAGTCTTTGGAACCAAAAGTAGCATGCCAAACCTAGAAATGCCTAAAATAGGGACAATACTCCAATTTTGGTTTGGAGCATTTAATGGATGCACCAAGGTGGCATGGACTGAGCCTCTTCCAACTGAATTCAGTCAAGGATGATCCAAGAACTAGGGAACCAGCAGCCTGTGCCCTAACCTCTAGTCAATGGCTAGAGGAGACTTGGATTCCCATTGATCAACATTGGCCAAACCTCTGCAGCAGTTGCCAATCACTATTGCTCCCAAAACAAACTTGCTCTAATATAAATAGAGCTCATTTGTGCTCAGTTTAAGTACACTAAAGCACTACAACTGATGTTTTCCTCAAAATCTCTTTCTCTTGGCAAAAATGCCTTCTTTAGCAAGGTAACTCTGAGTTTTTGAGTTAGAGAGCAATTCCACCATAGCTCATGATCCTAACACATCCAATATGTCATATCTAAGCTATCCAAACTCTCACAAGTGACCTGTAACACCAAAATCACAAAGTCACCTCTCAAAACCTCAAAATAGGACTTTTGTGCATTTTTCAAGCCATGTCTTGATTCAGTCACTTTCCAAACCAGATAAAACCTCAAACACACTCCAAATATCATCCTTGAACTGTCCCAAATGGTTCCCCACATCTGGAACACCATTTGAGAGAGTTGCTATTTTGGCCACTTTTGCCCTTTTTGTAAGAAAGAACTCAAACTTGTTCCTGAGGTTTCCAGCTGATTCCAACCATCCTAAAAGCTTCTAAAAGATCATTTGAGGGTGTCCAAAGAATCAAATCATTTTTGGAACAAAGCACTTGGCAGATTGCACAAAAGCTCCAAAAAGAGGTAAGCATCACAACTTGAACTCTTTGAAATATGCATTGCTTTGAGGTCCACTGATCATGCACATCTTATACATGTTATATGTGTTGTGTTTGAACCAATTCATCATTTAATTCATGCCTGTACCAAGAGATAGCACAGAAAATGCAAATCATGGCCTATTTCAAAACCACTATCCGGTTTTTCAATAGGAGCATTATCTGGAAAAAAAACACCACCACCATTGGATTCCTTGTGAAATTCTAGGCAAGATAGACCTAAATTTTGTCCCAATCCATGGAGAAATGAGAAAGTTATTGCCTTCACGTTTCTAACCAAAATCTTGCCTTGCCTTGCCTTGGGCCAGGCCAAAAACAAGGCAAGCCTTGTATATTTGTGGTTGTGTTTCAATCAACGGATGTATCACCACCCCAGTGGTAAGGCACGCGCCCTATACACAAGAGGTCTGGGGTTCGAATCCCCCTCGCCCCAGACCCTCTTTTTGCTATTTTTTCCACTTTTCTACTATTTTTCATATTATTTTTAATAGTTTGGAAAATTAATAACTCTCTCAATTTTAATTATTTTTTATTGGTTCTTTTTGAAAAAAATCACAAAAATGTTGAAACATTTTATTCCACAAAAAAAATCAAGTTTATATTATTTATTTAGTATAATTAGTATTTTTGTGAATAAATTCCTTTTTAATTGTTTTTGAACATTTTAAAAGTGAATATTTACCTTGAAAATCAAAACTAAATGAGTTTTAATTCATCTTGTAATTAAAACCTCATTTTTCAAACCTTAAACAAAAATCACAAGTGGTTTATTCAAACTCATTTGGTATTTTTATCATTTTTATTGATTTTCTTTAAATATTTACTTTTAAAGGAAAATAAAATTAGGGTTTCTTTGATTTCAAACCTCATCAATCATTTTCAAAACCTGTGGGCCTCTTGGTAGAGTGTAAGACGGAATCCTTTGTAAATACAAACCTTTGTGGGCCTCAGATGTTGTGTAAGTCCCGTCGTATTTTCAAAATCGCGGCGCGATCGTCGTCTTTTAAAAGAAAACCTTTGGGCCTCTCCTTGAGCTGTAAGCCCCATCTCTTGTACAATAATAAACCTCTTTGGGCCTCTAATAGAGTGCAAGACCCAACCCCCTTGTACATAAACAATTTTGAGCCTTACGTATTGTATAAGTCCCACTGTACGAATTCAAACAACAGTGCAATCACTGATAAAACTTGGGCCTCTCCTTGAGCTGTAAGCCCCAACAATCTTTTCAAAGCACTTTCTCCTTTGATTTTGAATATAATATTGTTATTAAAGTTTTCTTTGTTGAACCACTAACAAAACAGCATGGAAGCTCTACAACCGAGTAAGTGTTTACCCGCTTTTATTTATCGCTTTCATATGTATATAACTGTATTATGGGGTTGTTTCACTGTAAGTCTTCTTTCACAACCTCTTATATACTCGTCAAATATCCACTGTGTAATACTAGTATAGCTATTTAGAGTTTTCCCCGGCAACTACGTCTAGCACTAGGTTAAGCCTGTTGGTCACTCTTAAATACAAACAAAACTAGATCCCCATAGGATTTCCATATACAGTCTTCCCTCCTCTTGGGGTTAAACAATATGGAGACGTGAAAGACAGCATTCTCGGTGAACCCTTTCTCAGACTGCCACTCTTAGAAATAGTCAAAGAAACTCTACTCCCCAGAGTTGATCTATTCTTCGTGAATAGCATCTCTTGAGTTTCTTCCAAATTCAAGAACTTTCCTGGCTTGATCTATTCTCTGTGAATAGCATGTCTTGAACTTCTCTTGGTTTGAGGACCCACAGGCTTCCTAAAAGCATCCCCGCCTCCTCTTGGGTGTTGTACAAGGACCCTTCGGCTTCTCAGAAGTTCTCATGCCTTCTCTTGGGCTTAATACAAGGACCCCGACGACCTCTTAAAGGTATAAGACAGAACTTAGTCATCCTTTGCTAGAGCAGTCTTTCCCGTGTCAAAACTTCGGTCGTTGGAGGGTTGATACCCATCCCTTAATTCCCGTGCCTCCTCTTGGGCATTGTACAATAGATAAAACTCTAGACTTGGATAGTCTAAGACCCTTGAGTCTCGAAGACATTCTCAAGTTCCATTCCAACATAGGAAGAAATCCCGGTCTCTCTCATGATATTTCCCCACACTTGGACCCGCTTCAGGATCTCCAGAATCCACGATGGTAAGATAGCCTCCTCTTGGGCTTTGTACAAATGATTCTCCCCAGCGGAGCTAACATTTTCAGACTCTCTTATTGAGTCACCCACTTTTAGCCTCCGTCTTGGGCTTCGTACGAGATAGAAAATCACTCTCTTGTTGAGTATAAAAGACTCTCTCGTTGAGTCAATCTTCCTTTTAGCCTCTATCTCGGGCTTCGTACGAGATATAAAATCACTCTCTTGTTGAGTATAAAAGACTCTCTTGTTGAGTCCATCTTCCCTTTAGCCTCCATCTCGGGCTTCGTACGAGATAGAAAATCACTCTCTTGTTGAGTATAAAAGACTCTCTTGTTGAGTCAATCACGTTTAGCCTCCGTCTTGGGCTTCATACAAGACACATATAAAACACTCTCTTGTTGAGTATAAAAGACTCTCTTGTTGAGTCAATCACCTTTTTAGACTCTCTCGTTAAGTCCATCTTCCCTTTTCGTGTCCGTCTCGGGCTTCATACGAGACACCAAATTACTCTCTTGTTGAGTATGACAGACTCTTTTGTTGAGTTAAACCTTTTTAGCCTCAATCTTGGGCTTTGTACAAGACAGAAAGAATATTTTCCCCAAAAAAGTCAACTTCTAGCCTCCTTTTAGGCTTTGTATAAGGAAACCCCCGGTTGAATCAATCAACCTTTTAAAATCAAAGTTGTGCCTTGCTCACAGCATACAAACATCAATAACTCCTCTTTAGAGATGACAAATTATCTCTCAGCATAAACCTTTCAGCTTTACGTCTTGGGCTTTGAACAAGATACAAATATACTCTTCAGCTTCACATCTTGGGCTTTGAACAAGATACAAATCACCCCTTTAGCTTCAATATTGGGCTTTGAACAAGACACCAAAACAACCTTTTTCCTCCCCTAGAATAGGAGGAACTACGATCACTCTGATTTCCCTGTTTCGTTAAACGGGAATACGTAGGCATAAGATTGCAAAAAAATCATAGCGAGCACACTAATCAAAAACCCAAGATCCAGTATCTCCATCGGATCAACCCAAAAGCATCATGTCCTAACATCTTACCCAAAACCTCACAAATAATCCTGACATTCTGATCTTAGCAAAATAACCGAAGATTGGGCCCCACATCCACATAGCATCTGTAACCTAACAGACCGCTGTTCAAACTCAGTATAAGCAGGGTTAAGTTGAGACATCTATTTCCCTTCCTTAATCAACTCAATAGTATAAAAAATGAATCAAACTGTAGTACCCAAGCGATAGTGACTCAGGACCACAAAAATCGCACTACACTAACATCATCCGGTTCTTTGCTTATCAAGGATCTCAAAGTCTTAAGTCAAGACAATGAAATTAATGATTCTGCTAAGAACAAGATCTTGTTTATATTATGATTTATTCTAGATTGATACTCTGGAATGAATCATGGTACTACTATCAGAATGTGGCATAAGGCGAAGGAAAGCCTGTCTGGACATTTATGTATGGTCTCATAGAAATATGAGTATCATCATTCAAATGTAGTTGCTGCAGATATCGAAAAAAGGAGTAGAGGCATCTTCCATGGCATTTATCAAAGGTTGTTTACAACATTTGATGGAAGAAGAGCCTACATCCTAGACTCAAGTGCTAGAGGTTGTGAGTTTGGTAAGAGAATTTGAGTAATTGGTTTAACAACCATTGAATTAGAATCCACTCAAAGCGGTGTTCAGACTCTATGGTCAAGTCTGAATATTGATATGCGTCTGATCGAGAAAATAACAAAAAAAAAGGGTATGCTTGTTCTTTTCTGGCTTATCTCTTGATTCAATGAGACATTTGTGTAGATGTAAATACAAAGTTCCTGTTAGATTTTTAGAGAAGCTATTTTGGTAAAAGGAACTTCAGATATCTTTAAGAAGAAACTTTGTTGTATTTATCTATACTGAATATTCATTAAGCTAGATGATGATCATATTTATGGAAACAATTTCCTCACCTCCTATGATGTTATTGTTGTTTGTTAGCTGTCAAAAGAAACAATTCAATATTCATTTCAAGAGGAAATGTTGGTTCTGAATAGAATCTTGGAGATTGATGACTGGCATAAGATATCTCTCTCTTAGTCTAAATCTACTAGACTCTGATGGATGACAGCTTCTGAAAAATTGTTAGATTCTGAGATTTAGAAGAGGATTCTTTATTTCTGATAAAGCAGTTTAAATAAAAGGTTTTCCAAAAATTTTATAATACTTAAATTTTCATATAGGTGAAACTCATCTAGTGGATTCAAGAAATTTGTTTGGATAAGAACATTTGGGTAATGATGTTTTCTTTTTGGATACTTATTACCATTATCCCCTGTCTTGTGAAACATCACTGCGTGTCCTTTTCTGATCAGATTCTTATTCCTTTAGGAATCTTTTTCAATTTTATTCTTTTTATTTTCTCTTTGTTTGTGTGCTGATCAAGCCAAACTTGTGATGAGTTCTTTAGTCAATTCTTCCTTGAATTCACTAGTTGTCATCAATGAAAAGTTTGTACCTTTTGATGAGTTGCTTAAGTTAGGTTTTAACTTCTAGAAGACTGTGTCTGAACAAAGTTGGAATGGATACTTTGTGATGCTCTGTGTTTTTACTTATCCAAATCATGTCAAAGAGTTTTAGATTAATGCTTCCATTGTTGAGCCGAATTCTGAGTGTGCTATTCTTTCTAAAGTAACTGGTGTTTCTATAACAGTAACCTCTAAAGCGATTTCTAATGTGATCAACTGTGAGGATATTGGAGAAATCCCAGGAACTCTTGTTTGGGAACACTATCTTCCTACTTGGCGTATATTTGTAAATCCATCTAAAACATCAGTGGTCTCAAATCTTTGTCCTGATGCAGTTGTTTAAAATCAGATTCTGATTTCAAACTTACTTCCTAAAGATAAGGATTTAGACCTCGTGGACCCTATTGAAAAAGATCTATTTCTACTTCTCAATTCAGGCTTGCAGATTGATCTTCCTCAAGTTATGTTTGACTATTTGTAGAGGAATCTTTCTTCCTTTCACAAGGGAAAGGTTTTCTTCATTCCTTATGGACGAGTTATTTCAGAATTAATTGTTCAACAGGGGGTTATCATAAGTTATGAGGCTAATTCGTCTAAAATCTGGAAAGACAAGTTTGAAGCTATCTATGAAAGATTCTGATGTTAGATTTCTGCATAGTTATGCCTTGTATTTGTTAGAACCTTTGTATTAAGCAATCTTATTATTAATTTAAAGTTTGTTCATGTTGTTGTGCAATTTAACTATTGAATATATATATTTATTGTTGTTCAAAAGAATTAAAAGTAATGGGAGTAATAACTCAATGTGTGCAACATTTATCATTAATAAACTGGAAGATATTACAAATTATTTAGACATTCTAGTCTGTTGGATTGACCCTAAGGTATTCCCTAGGATCATCTGACATGTCCAGATTATCTAAGTAATCTTGCCATTCTTCCTTGGGAAACTCTACAGCCTCCTTTCTCAGTTGATTTCTGCGTCTGGACCTAGAAGATCTTCTTCTTCTGTGTGTCTTCACAAAGGATGCTGAAGAGGTGAGCGCTTCTAAAGTCATCTACTTTCTAGTGGATCCTTCAGCTGCTGCTTTGCTTTTATTTGCCTAAGTTGTTGCATTCAGCATGGCTGCCTTTCTGAAATCTCTTTTTGGAACCCAAATTTGTTTCTGTTTATACATCTTGGTGTTTTGAGGATTAAGTGGTTATGAAAGTAAGTCTGATATGAGTCCTTATATAGACGTGTTACATACACTGTTCCAAGTATCTGTTATTTTAATATTGATTAAGTCTAATCAATATCTTAAATGATAAATCATGGAAATGTTGTCTAACAGTCTGACCTATTAAAGATTCTTTAACAACTATGAATATTATAGTTAACATGTTTAACTGTTACTTCTGGTTTCAGTTTAACTTCATTTATGTTTATCAGAAAATCAAAAGGGAAATTATTGAGAGTATTTGCATGTAATAAATAAATTGGTCATAAGTATTATTTCATTGATTAAAGTAGAAGAATAACAAAATATTTTTCATAGGGAACTGTATGATCATAGAATAGATATCTATCTAAGACATCCCGAACCTTATGATAATAACAGTTGTCATAATCTATATTTAGTTCATCCTCATTAGCTTCTTTCTCTTCTACCTCTAGGATTGAATGGTGAAACATCTTGTTGAGTCGTCTTCTTCTCGTTGACCTCTTCATATTCTTCCTTCTTGGCTTCATCGCAGCTTCTGATGGACCTACCCTTGTAGGTTGTTTTGGAACTGCTGACGTAGTCTCATCAGAAGTAAGCTTTGCATAGGGCACAGGCTCAATTGTGGATGACTCGGAAATAGCTCGTTTCTGTAGGTTTTGGACACTCTATCTTGTAGAGCTCTCAGAGATTTCTGTCACTACAGAAGTCTTATGACTCTCATCTGATGACTCCATGAATCTGGTGGATGTTGATGAAAATGAACTAGGTTTTGATTGCTTTTATAATGACTTATGAGTAACCCAAATGACTGATTTAAATCCTTGCTTGATTCTTGGAACAGTAATGATCACTAAAAATTTAAAGCATGCACTATATAATCCTTAACGACCCTTGTTACTTGATCGTTTTTTATTTCTTGGAAACTGATCCTGTAATGATGGCCTGTAATGCATTTTTTACTGTAATTCTTTTCTTCTCTTTTTATTTCTTTTTTATGTGACAAAATGGGGAGAAATGATGATAAGTATTTAATTAGAAACTAAACCCATTGAGTACCTATTCAATTGTGCATATTGGTCATTTATAATTTTGTTATTTAAATTTCTATTATTATGTTATCTTGCCTGGGCGACACATTTTAACTTTCTTGTACATAGAACTAAGGAGGAGCTTACAAACCTCAGCCTTAGCCTATCAGACTCAGAAGGAGCTTACAAACCTAGTATTCTAATGTTGCCAAAGGAAGTTAAAATATTATTTTTTGTTTTCTTAAATATGGAACTAAGGGGGAGCTTACAAACCTCAACCTTGGAACTATTTGACTTAAGGGGAGCTTACAAACCTCAAACTCTGATGTTACTAAAAAAATTGAATTATTTTTTCTTGAAAGTAGTACTTGGTATGGGTCTACAAAACTCACCTTTGGACTATTAGACTCAGGGGGGCTTACAAACCTCGTACCCTGATGTTGCAAAGAAAAATATAATTGCCCAACATTATCCTTTAAATACTTATTGTTTGTCATCATAAAAAAGGGGGAGATTGTTGGAACAAGATTTGTTCATAACATATTTTCCTTGGTTTTTAATGATAGCAAAGTATTAAAAAAAACAATGGTTTATTTGATGTGTGTTACATGTGTGCAGGTTCTAATACTTGTAAATACTAAAGTCAGAATCTGTTTTACATTAGCACACTTGGGAGTTGCTGAATTGTTAGCTTCTGGTGGTAGAATCTTAAGAACAATTGCTAAGTGATGTCTGGCGTAGACTCTGAAGCTGAAGGTCTCAGGATCAGAAGAAGCAACATAATTGTCTCTACACTTAGTGAATGCAATTTGGCTTCTGGTACCATTCAGAGTAGTGATAAAGCTGAAGTTGTATATACTGTAGAAGGCAAGTTGTATTGTCAAATCAATTTGTCAGCTAAAGTCTACAGATTGCAAGGCTTAAGAAAGGCTGGCATGCTTTACGAATATTTACTCTCAACGGCTCTAATAGTATAGGATCTCTTGAAGACTCAAAGGTTAAACATATTACACATTGGATCAAGATCTTCTGGTGTATCTATATTCAACATCTCTTGTACTATGGAGCAAAAGCAAAGACTCTTGATCAAGTTACCTCTTCAACAGCTAGTTTCTGCAAAGGCTATATATATGGCAGAAGGTTGAAACTGAATCTTTAACAAGAATTATCCAAAAGAATGAGTAATAAGATCAGCAATTATCAACACCATTATATATGCAGATTTTCTGTTGTATGTTGTAATTGTAAAATCCTTAAGATTTCTTACAAATTGAATATCTTAGAAATCTTAAGTGCTTTAGGTCTTTGTTATGGTGATTTCCCGTACCTCTAATACTTGTATCAAGTACACCTTGTTCTGTATTCTGCTGAACTTGTTTAGCAATTTAGATCAAAGTCTCTTGCTATGTGCTTGAGCAAAAGTCTTAAGTCATTGGGACTTAAGCAAGGAAGTCGCGAACCAAGATGCTTAAGCCATGTAAGTCTCTTGCTATGTGCTTGAGCAATGTAAGACTTAATCAACTAGGTTGATTGAGCAGAAGTCTTGAGTCATTGGGACTTAAGCAAGGAAGTCCCGAGCTAAGATGTTTGAGCCATATAAGTCTCTTGCTATGTGTTTAAGCTGTGAAAGTATTAATCAAGTGGATTGATTGTGCATAAGTCTTGGGCCAGTGTGGCTTGACCAGGTTAGCTCAGTACATGAAATTGGGAGCAATAAGTCTTGAATCTGAGGGGTTCAACCAGGGAGGCTTGTTTCATGGGACTTGGAGCAGAAGGCTCAGCCAGAGTGGCTTGGAGCAGAAGTCTTAGGTCTGAGGGACTTGAACAAAATTCTTGGTCTGAGGGCCTAAGCAAGGAAGTCTCGGGTTCGTGGAACATAAGCAAGAAGTCTTAAGAGAGGATCTTGAGCAAGAAGTCTTGGACCTTGGGTCTAAGCAATTGTAAAAGTCTTATGCAGAATGCATAAGCGATTGTAATCATGATTTGATTATAATGAAAATCTCTTGTGAAGCAAGGGGACTGGACTACTCTCAGTTTGGGAGGAACCAGTATAAATCTTTGTGTCTTCTTCTATTATTTATTTGCTTCTGTTAAACATTACGCTGCTAAGAATTAGCCAGAATCTGAACACCAGTTTAGATTATGAACTCTGATAAGATGCAAACTAAAAAAACTAAAAACATAATTCAACCCCCTTCTTGTGTACTTTTCTCTCCTTCAAGAGTGTCTAGAGATCATTTGATGCAATGATTAAGTAAGTATTCTCAAAGTATGTTGATTAAGCTGTGTTAATCAAGTTTTGTAGATCAGGTTATGTTGATCAAGTTATGTTGATCAAGTTGCAGTGATCAAAAGATCAAAAGCTCTGTTGTTGTAATCAGGTTGCAATACTTGCAGATCAAGTTATCAAAGCTTATTCGTATATGATAACACCTTCTACCAAGCAACATTCAGTGAAGTCAATGAAGATCTCTGATTAAGCATTTTTTGTGATGATGAGGGTTATAACGAAGAGTTATCTCAAGCCTCATTAGAAGAAGATTCAAGATTTTAGTAAAATGCTAAACTCAAAGATAATGTGGCAAGGAACCAAAAGCTTCATAGTTATGAAAGAGAGGAAGTGTGAAAGCTCGTTGAGTCTGTGTCTAGTGATCAATGTTTGTTAAGGTATAAGACTAACTTTCAACTTTACTAAGGCAAATCACACACACACTTTCAACCCTTTGAAAATCCTCTATTACTTTATGAAAACCACGGTAAAATGTTTTTATGCCTAGATGATTAGCTCAAAACTAAAAACATTCTCTATGACGGCTTTTTACACTATATAATTGATTATCCCTTAGACACACTACTATAAAAAGAGTCTTTCACCTCGGTTGGAAAAGGGATACAATCACGATTGATGGTCTGTGGTAGTAAGTACGCTGCTTTCCACCACGGGCGTGTGACCATGGTGAGAAACTAGGAAGCGTGATGCATATCACCACATTCATATTAACTAACCATGGTGAAATATATATAGGTCATGAGTTCAATTTCAAGCCATACCATGGTATATAATGTTTAGTGTGCCACTTTTCTCCATGATTGACTAGTTCAACCATGGTGAAATACTTTATTTTTTAAAATAGTATATGTGCCCCACTTTTTAGTACCTGTATTGTATATCATATTTTCTACCACAATAGAATATGAACCATCAAATACACATATTTTTCTATCGAAAATATGACTTAGATTGCTTATATGTATATATTAAATGTAAGTACCAAAATATGGCTTCAATATAGTACCAAAATGCTAAACAATCCTAAATATTATTTACATAAAACCCAAAAATATTGTAAACATATATTACAAACTCAATGTGATGACTATGGCCTATAAAGCGCATTGAAGTAAGATATCCAATATGTACGAACATCTTTAAAATCTTCTTGTGAGAATGGTGTAAAGTCGTTAAAGTTCTATATAAAAAATTACAGTAAATTAAAGATTACTTGATTTGAAATAATAAAAAAACTTTTATGCATGCGGTATAAATAATTAATATTTATTATAAATATATATACTTGATCCCAAGAATCAACAATGTCGGCAGAGACAATATTTAACATGTATTTCATGACATATAAGCCACACTTGTATCCTCCTTTATGTTTCCTCGTCTACAAATTTAAATATTACATGAGTATATAACCACGTGTGTAACTATAGATAAATAAACGTCACAAGTAATCCACTTACCATAAACGTACAAAATGTGGACCTTTTATTTCTAACTCTGTTTAACAAATTGTGTCGCTCCACAACTCTATATATTGAAAACATTTTAAACATATAACACACTAATTTTATTACAAAGTCAAAGAAAATATTACTAAAAGTCTCATAAAATATAAACTTATGAAGTAAGTCGGCGTTTCATCTTTAGTTCAAGTGGTTTGGCCAAGAAACATGGCATAATTACCATATTCGTCCGAAGAGAGATGATGATCAATTGCCAATGACCATTGAATGAACACGGCCATAATTAGTATTTGGTAAAATATGGAAACTAATTATAATAAAGAAACCATAATTTCAAAATCACTTATGAATCGATAAACGATGCTAAGTAACTGACTTTATTCTGCTCTCTTAAGTGTGATGATATGAATGATTCAATCACTTTTGTAGAATTATTTGTAAATCGAATGCTAAATGTGTCCAATAATCCATAAATATTTGATATGAGGATTTCTTAATACACCCCATGGGTTTCTTAGGCACCGCGCGAAATTCTTTTTTTGCCCCCTGGTTCTGGATGTGCGCATCCGGACGCACCATTTTAAAAAAAACATTGATTTGTTTCGGATGTGCATATCTGGAATAATTCCTGATGTGAAAATCTGGAAGAAATTCTTATAACTTCGCGCCAGACCCTTCTCCCCCCTCATTCTTTAGCTTTTCACATTCCAAACAATCAAACTCTCTCAAACTCTCAATTTCTCATTCCCACAAATCCCGACTTTTTTCACTCGAGTTTAGCGCAGAGCAACTTCTAAAACGATCAAGACACTCCAAATCCTCAGTATCTCAATTTAATCGGTAAGGTTTCAAATTTTAGAGTTTCGGAGTTATTTTTGAGTAATCGATTTAGAGTAGAAATTTAGGTGTAGAAATTGTTAGATAGTAAGAATAACATAGGTTAGAGACAATGTAGGTATTGTTTGCTGCTTCAAACGAACGTTCAGGGCATTAAAATGCCCTTTTCTATGGTACAGTAGCCATGATTGCATGTTTTAGAACTTGAAATACGTACCGGATGTGCATATCAGGAAAAATTTTAACGTAGATTGCTTTTCTGATGTGTACATCCGGAAAAACCCAACGTTAAATATTCTGAGTACTTCTGGATGTGCATCCACGGAAGTTTTCCTGATGTGCAAATTCGGAAGCAACTTGGTTTCTATTTTGTTTGTTTATTGTTTATTGTTTTTTTAATTATTTTAAAAAAATTCTAATTTATTTATTATGCTTTGCAGATTACATGGCTGACAGAGACGATCGTATGATACATGGACGGACAGCTCAACATGCATATGTCCGACGTGAGCGGACGCAATCTATAGCTAAGGGTTCCGATGCAGAGGCAGTTCCAGCAGCCTCTACAGCTGAGGGACATCCTACACTTTGTACCGGAAGAGGCTCGGGCGACCAGAGTGCCGAGAGACTGGAGCGTTGCTGCCGGGTACATCATGTGGTTCTATACCGTCTCACACCCATGTATGGTGCCCACTGCTGAGGGATCGCCATCCAGACCCGCTCATCAGGAGATACTAGAGGAGCAGCAGTCTCAGTTGGACCATACTCGGGATGTCCTACCTCGCTGTCGTGAGATAGAGGGGATACGCGGGCGGCCATTGCGGACGGTCACCTCCCTGAGGGCTCTGGTGGCAGACTTGCCATGGATAGGATTATTGAGATTTCACGTGGGGCTCTTCAGTACCGCAGACATCGAGCCAGGACGGCGGGTAGGGGCAGATGAGCAGGGGAGCCAGGAGAGATCCTTCAGTATACACAATAGTTTTTTGTTTGATGTATTCTATTTTTATTACATTTATGTACTGTATTTTGACAGGAGTATTATTATGTATATATATCATTTTATTTTATATATGGATGTTTTCGAATGTATATTAAGTTGCGGCGATATATTAACATCTGCGACCAACCAACAAAACTGATTTTTAAAAAAAAATAAAGTTTTGATATTTTTCCTGATCTGTAGATCAGAAATTATTCCTGATATGCACATCCGGAACAAATCAATGTTTTTTTAAAAAATGGTGCGTTCGGATGTGCATATCCGGAAACTGAGGGCAAAAACGGAAATTTGCATGGTGCCTAAGAAAGCTATGAGGTGTATTAAGAAATGGTCATTTGATATATTTAATTCTATACAAACATAATGCATGTACCTAAATGGTTAAACAAAATTCAAAAAATAAGTGAGTCTTAACATTAAAATTATTGATGTTCACAAATTTAAAATGAACATTTATTAGAATAGAAATTGTACTTACGTGCACTACAATTGGTGTAACACCCCGATTTTGATTATTTTATTTTAATTAATTTTAAATGATTTTATTATTTTATTTGAGTGATATATTTAACTTATTGGTATTATTGAGATTGAGTAGAATTTTATTAGAATTTTTATTAATTTTAATTATTTAAATAATAGAAATAATGAGAAATTGATTCTTGAGGAGGAAATTAGAATTTAAAATAAAATTAAGGAAAATGGTGGAATTAGTGAGGAGTTTAGAGGAATTAGTGAATTAATAAAATTAGTATGATTTCATTTAAATAGAGAGGAGAATTAGAGTTAGGGTTGTTGTTGTGAGAAATAGTTGTCAGCAGAGTCAGAGAGCGCCTTAGCAGAGCAAGAGGTAGAGGAAGAGAGCTTCCATTGTCAAAAGTTTCAACCTTTGCTGCAAATTCGAGGTAGGGAAAATTATTTATGATATGATTTGTTGTACCCTAAATTTTTTTTACCCTTAGATGTCTTCTTCATTTGTGCATTTTAGGTCAATCATCTCTGTATTGTTTGAGCTAACCCATATCTTGCAGTTTGTTTCTTTGTGTTCAAATTAGGTTTGCATATCACCATGAAACTCCACCGAGTTGTTTTGAAGCAAGTCAAGTCAACAAAAGATCTCCAGTGCAAGAACTTTGGGATTAGGGTTTTGCTCTGAAGAAATCACTGAGAAATTGGCTCTATCAAGTCAAGATTTGTGTGGTTCACTTACCACTTAAGGTCATCTACATCCAAGAGACATCATTCAACAGGAATCCAAGATCTATTGGTCCTCAACAAGAGAAGTTTGAGCCTCAGCCTCACTATACCTCCAAATTAGGGTTTCTGTGACACCTATCAGTCAATGACTTTGATTTTCATCAAGATGAACTCACAAACCCTAATTCTTGATTCTATTGGTTTATCAACATCCTCAAGAGTCTCCTAAGACCTTTAGATGAGAAGGAAGAAGCAAGTTTACAAGATCTGACCTCAGTGCATTCACAGTCAAAATTAGGTTTTTGACTGAAACCCTAATCCTTGGGAATTTTGGTTCAAATGAAGTGTCAATGGTTCTAATTATCATAGAATGTCTCATGAGGTATTCAAAGCATCAAGATCAAGTTTCATGAGGTTTCTTGCAAGAGAAGTAGGGTTTTGATAATGAAAGATTTCATATGTGAGATTTTCCCTCTAATAGCACAATTTGAAATGACCATAACTCCTAAACCACACACTCAAATTGAGTGACTCAAAGCTCATTGGAAAGCTCTTTTCAAGATATTCAATTTGTTCCATATGACGTTTCATCCAAAAATGCTTGGTTTTTGAGTTATGAAGCTTGCAAGATAATCTGACCCAACACTTAGAGAAATTTCAACACTTTTCTTCACAATTTTCTCTAACTTTGACCTCATTTTTCACCCATTTCCACTTGGATTCAAGACTTGGGTCCCAAATGAAAGTTTTAGAGCATGATGAGAGGTTTCCAACCATATGTGGAACATCTCATTTGAATAAGCCAAACTCAAGTTATGGTGCTCGAAAGTAGGGTGCCTCAAATTGTCATAAACTCCATAACTTAGAATTTTTCTAAGTTTCTTTTTGGCTGCTTGGTTTGCATAACTTCATGGCTGATTTTCACACTTTTCCAAACCTCTTTTCAATAATATTTTCACATGAAACTTGTTCTACCAAATGCCCACTTCACATGGAACAAAAAATCTCAATATTTGGTGGGGTGGTTGTCAAGTTACGATGCCTTGAACATGTCACGATGGAATGGCATTATACATCTTTAAAGTTTCATTTTTTACATATTGCTGCATGAAACTATACCATTGATACCTGAATGTTTTCAAACTCATTTTCAAATACCTTCATTCCACAGAGTCAGAGAATTCACAAAATGGAGCATTGTTCATCTAGAAATCTTGCACCAAAAATGACATGTCACAATTTTACATACACATGGAAATTCTGATTTTTTTTGTCACTTGTAGTTACATTTATCCATGGTCTCTTCTGTTACATGTTCATGGGTTGCTACTATGCCTTTTACTTCTAGAGAATCCAAAGTTTTGGCTCTTCATCCATTATGTAGAAAGGAATCTGTGTGACAAGGGGCATAGTGTCGGTTGCTTTGCAACTATATGTTGTAACCAAACCAAGCCTGAGCAAGATAAATCACAAGTACACACCAGCTGACCTTTTCTTTACCTATTCCCAACACCTTTTGCCCAAGAACCCGTGCAAGGAAGCTCCAAGGTACAACTACTTTGTACTTGGCCAGTTGGCATACAAAGGTCAACAACATAAACCACTATGTAAACTGATCATGTGTACTATAACCCTTGGTCTGAGTTGTCTCTTTTCTGACTAATCCGACATACAAGAAAAGGCTAAGTCTCACATGCCTCAAGACCATAGGGGGGCATACATATAGGATATGTTATGATATTTCTCTTGCGAATAAAGGCAATATCCATTGAGTTCTGAGGCCAAGATCCTGTCAGTCCCTCTATAAAAGGCAGCCACATCTTCATTTCAAAATCATCAACAACCAACACCAACAATACCACAAACAACTCTAAAAACAAAACGTGTTCTTTGGGAAAACGAGAGCTAGCTGCAATGGAGGGAGTCGTTGTTGTCTACTTGGGAACCAGGTAAGTTCCTCAACCCTCCACTTATCATGCTTGAATCGTATACTATGTTGAATACATTTTAGTTTTAATGTTTGTGTGTTTATGGTATATATGCATGGTATGTATGTTGTTATAAACCTCTGTTGAGATTGTTTTAAAGGTTTCATACCTCTTCATGGCTCCCATAATGAATGAATAGAGGTGTTTCCATGATAGAACACTTGTTAACCTGTGTTAAAATGAATACTACTTGAAGATAGATTTGCTTTGACTGTATGCATGCTGAACATACCATGTGTGAATCGTAGCACTCATAGGCTGTTAAAGTTTGTTTTGCATCTCTGCATGAATAAACATGGCTGAGGTATAGAGGTGCAGTTGTTGTTCTGGATGATGTTCACCATGTGTGTGAATGGTTATAATTAGTGCTTGGATGTATGCTGGCTGTTGATGCTATTTCCAACTTGTTTGAGCTTTAAATCTTGATAGTTGTTCATGTTAGCATGTGAATGAGGTTCAGGGAGTTGTAACTTGTCCTATTACCAGGTTGTTGTTCATTTTTATGAGCAACTAAGACTTGTGTGTCTTTGGAGTTGGAACAGATTGGTTTTTCTTCTTTGTCCTAACTAAATGACAGCTTTGAACTTGTGTTTTTCCCCTGATTGTACTCATAACATGGACACTATCTGTGCTAGTTATTAAGTTAATCATGTTCTTCATAAAAGCTGCTTCAGTTTTGGTCTTTATGGCTTGCAAATTGATTGAGTATGGAGGTTGTAATGTTGGTTTGAATCTGATATGGTTTTGAGGTTCCAAAATTGAAATACGATGGTTATGTTGTTCTGCATGTTTCAATCTTCATGCTTGTATTCTGATTGGCCAACCATTTGGTTTTGTCGTGTAGCATTGTTTAAGTGACCATGACCAATTGATACATTAGTGCAATATACTCAGATTCATGTAACACGCGTGTGGTTTTTCATTAAAAGCATTTCATGAAGCCTCATTGGTTTATCTATTATTGGGGTGGGCTTATACATTGGATGTATAGCCACCCCAGTGGTATGTGATGCGCGCGTTTAGGAAGGAGGTCCGGGGTTCGAATCCCGCCCCAGACCATCCTTTTGTGCTATTTTCTTGCCCTTTTTTTACCAATTTCGCCTGGGCCTGTTTGCTCTTACCACCCCCAGTTTCTGGCCCACTTCACATCCCTTTGCATTTTTAACTATGTTCAATTTACTTATTACACCCCCCTGCGTGGGTTTGTTTCTTTTTTATTTTATTTTTCTATTTTCAATTATTTTCTTTCCATTTCAAATCTTTTAAAACTTTTTTAGTTTATTTATTTTATTTAAAACTTTTTCTCTATTTCAAATACTCCAAAAATATTTTAATCTTTATTTAATTTTACTTATCAATTTATTTCTTAATTGGTTATTTAAGTTTAATTATTAATGTGTGAATTTTAAATCACCCATCTTTGGATTAATTGTTAACTTTATTTATGAGTCATCTTTATTGATCATTTGAGTGTTTATTCACTAATTATTGTTTAAGTCTTGAACAAATTTATCCCATGTTTGACTTATCATATGTTTGACTTTGATGTGAACTTTGTTCTTCTTTAAATATCATCTTTGATTAACATTATGTCTCTTTATCTTGTGATTATTCCTTGTGATTGCCTTCCTCAAGATTAATACATATTGATTTATCTTTGTTTACATGTTTCTATGATGTTCATGTCCACCTTATCCATGCTTTATTATGAAATACTTCTTGCCATACTCATGCTATTGTTGTTATCTTATTCATCTTTATCAATATCTCTTGTTATCATATCCTACAACTGTTATTATCCCCATTCCAAAGAAAGGTGATTAATGTTGACTCTTAAAGTCATAGCCCCCACCTTAACCTAGTAGCCTCATAAGGGCTAAACCTTATTTCTTGGCCTCATCAGGGCCACGGAATCATAACTAGCCTTAGGAAAAAGTTCTATACTCTGTGTGATATTCATCCTGATGAATACTCACTTTCCCTCTTTAACTTTAAAACATAACATAGGACCATTATAACTAGACTTAGAGAGTTCTTATACTCTACAATGAGGTCACACTCATTTCCCCTCTAAATATTGACCACAGTCAATCATTCAGTTAAAGTAGAACTACGCATACTCTGATTCTATACCCGAGGATACGTAGGCGCAAAGTGCGATGCTTTGTCGAGTATACTTAGATACTAACCCCTAGGGTTTCAACCTTCAGTATAGAACCCTTAGCAAACATAATACAACATAACCATTAGCAAGAGGCTCCCGTAGAGTACTACGGACGTTTAGGATGCTAATACCTTCCCTAGGCGTAACTAACCCCCGAACCTTAGATCTCCCCCCTTTAGGTTTTTCTAATGATCTTGAACCTTTCCTTTGGATAAATCAAAGTCGGTTGTAAAAGAAAATGATGCAAGTTAAGTAATAGCTTGTTATCCGATTTTCACCGCAACAGAAATGGCGATTTCACTGGGGATAAGCAAAAAAAATTTTAGGGTTAATCCCACCTTACTTTTGCTTATGTTATTTATGTTTGTTTACTATGCTTGTACATATCTGTGTATGTTTGTATATTTACTTGAGTTCTTTCTTCGAGTTTGACATTGTTGAGTGGTGAGATAAATCCTAACCCGGATTTTGAGTGCACTTATGATAGGACGATGGTATATTCAAGGAGGCTTTGAAGGAGTCGATTCCTGAAAAAGTTAACTTGAGACACCATCACTCAGTTTAGGCCCTCTTGAGAGTTTAGTCATGTTGAACGATCATATTCGTGAAAGCGTGCTACTCTCAATTTAGGTGCCATTGATACTGAGAACCGTAGTTTCCAAACCCCATTTAAGCCTTTTAGATGTAGTGCGGGGACTATGAAGAAGTCTATTTCTGAATTAGTTGCTACGCGATACTACACTCAGATGAGGTTCTCTTGAGAATTTTGTTGATTACCAAGTCATTTGGGAAGTCGACAAAATCCGAAAGATGGATCGTAGACTCTGGGAACCCTTTAGAACCTTGTTCGGCAGGTGGAAACCATAGTATATACCAATGGGAGGGTGAACCTTGATTCCATTCTCTTAACCCAAACCTTTATGTGTTTGTATTTGTATGTGTTTGTTGCATCCATATAGCATAAGCATATGCATATCAGTTTCATGGAACTCATACTTCTTTTTGCAAAATGTCACAGAGATATCATGGATGAATCAAGAAGGAAAACAGTGAAATACACTTTCAAGAGCCCTAAATTGGATGACCTAAGGAGATTGGGAGATTTGCTAACAGACCCCGAAGGATTCAAAGACAGATATGGAAATTTATGGACATTGTTGAAGAAAAGTGTCGATGAAGGACTCCTTTCAACTTTGCTTCAGTTCTATGACCCAAAGCATCATTGTTTCACCTTTCCCGACTATCAGCTCTTGCCTACACTTGAAAAATATTCTCAGATAGTTGGTTTACCCGTCAAGGATGATTCTCCGTTCCCTATTTTCAACATAGATCCAAAAGAGGACGAGATAGCTAAGGAGACTCACTTGGAATTAGTTGACATCAAAAACAACTTAATCTCCAAGGGAGGAATTTTTGGGTTGACCGCCAAGTTTCTATTTAGAAAAGCCTATTACTTCGCTAAGCACTCCAACAAGGGCGCCTTTGAAGCTGTTTTTGCTCTACTCATCTATGGACTTTTCCTGTTCCCGAACATTGACAACTTCGTGGATCTAAATGCAATCAAGATTTTCCTAAAGCAAAACCCTGTACCTACCTTACTTGCTGAAGCCTACCACTCAGTCCATACAAGAAATGCCCATAGTAATGGACAGATCACGTGCTGTATCCTTGTGTTATATAGATGATTTGTTTCACACTTACCGAAGAAAGGTGCATTCAGGGATCCTAAGAAGGGGTGGTGATCTAAGAAGATTATGACCCTTTCTCATGCAGACATTGACTGGTACAATCGAGTGTACGATAAAATCTCAATAACAGACAGTTGTGGCCAGTATAACAACGTGCCTCTTCTTGGCATCAAAGGTGGAATTAGTTACAATCCGGTGTTGGCACGCCTACAATTGGGATACCTTCTAAAGGATAAACCTCTAAGCATTCATGTATAGGGAATTTATTTTGAAGAGTATGATAAGAATGAAGAACAAAGGGATATAATCTTGAAAGCCTAGGGTAGCAAGTGTAAAAGAGGAAGTAGCTCCTTGGGGAAACCCAATTGTGTTTCTTTGGAGCCATATCTTCAGTGGGTCCGCAAGAGAGCCATTGAATTGAAGATGCCATACAAGAGGGAGGAACCAATTCCCATGAAAGAAGAGCCTATTATGTACTTCATGTCGAAAGAATAGGAATTAGAGATATCATTGAAACAGACCCAGCGATCAGAGGAAGCACGGAGACTCAAGTATCAGGTGGTTGTTGAGGAGAATTTTGAACTTCGAAAACAACTGTGTGCCAAGGATGAAGAACTAACCTCTTACAAGAAAAGGAAGGTCCAAGAAGGCCCAAATTCTTCTATTGTTCAGCCTACAGCTTGGAAGACGATAGTCGACAACCTTGTCGCAGAAAGAGATTAGATGGAGGAAGAAAACAAAAGGCTCAAGCTACGACTCTTAGGAGAATCTCCTTAGGACTTTCTAGGCTTTTATTTAGTTTCTTTTCTATGACTCTCAGAAGTGTATTAACTATTGTAATCCTTTTCAATGAAAATGAGGTTTTTTGATATTTCACAATGTTCTGCAAAAATGTCTGAATTCCATGAAACTTTGTATTGCATCTTGCATCTTCGCTAAACCGTCAAGACACTAAACTTTTTTTTGCAGACTTTGTAGAGAATGGAGGCTACCAAGAAGATAAACTGGCCCTTTACTTTCCTGATCCCTACCGTCGAGCAGCTGATAGAGATCGGAGGAAGAATTGAAGACCCGCTAGGTTTCATCGACAAGTACGGAGACCTTCTATCCCTAATGAAACTACAGGTGAAGGAAGGATTGCTGGAAACCTTGGTGCAACTATATCATCCCGCATACCGTTGCTTCATATTTCCTAATTTCCAGCTGGTTCCAACTATAGAGGAGTATTCAGCTATGATGAGTTTACCAATTCAACATCATCCTCCATTTTCTGGTGTAGAAGGGGAGTTCCTTAACCAAGAAATTGCTGCAGGGTTAAGGATCCGAAAGAGGCATATACGAGAGAACATGACTACTAGAGAAGGGTATCGTGGTTTACCAGCTCAGTTTTTGATTGAAAGGGCTCTTCACTTTCAAGGAAGGGGAGACTCTGTAATGTTTAAATCAATTTTTGCTCTGCTAGTGTACGGGTTATTCCTGTTTCCCAATGTCGAAGACTTCGTTGACGTCCAGGCTATCCAAATCTTTATGAGTCAGAACCCTATCCCTACTCTATTAGCTGATATGTACTTCTCAATTACTACACAATTCATGAAAAGAGAAGGTGTGATTGTCTGTTGTGCTCTACTGCTCTATAAGTGGTTCATTTCGTATTTGCCTACAACTCCAACATTTTGGGAGGTAAGAGACAGCGCCCTTTGGGCTAAGAAACTGATGAAGCTAGAACGTTCTGCTATTAGGTGGTATGATTCGGACCCAAGAGGGACCCTTATGATTGTAAGTTGTGGGGACTATCTCAACGTGCCGCTCATGGGGCGGAATGGTTGCATCAACTACAATTCGGTGCTCGCTCGTTGCCAACTGGGTCATCCCATTGAGGAACAACCAGATCCCAAGGAGCTGGAGTTAATCTATTATGGGTATGGAGAGGGATTTGAAGACAAACTCAAAATGGGGCACGCCTGGTTCCACATTAATCAGCAGAGGTGGACCACTGCCGGTCCCATCACAGAAGCTCATTTGAAATAGGCGCAAGGGATTTCGCTCAGCATGAAGAAGCCTTTTCCATACTACGATACACCCACGAGTGCCAAGCAGAGGAGGATGGAATTGTTGGGAGAGCTGACTGTTGAGAAGGCCAGAACCAAGCAGCGCATCAAGGAGATCATGAAAGGGATCATGGAAGGTGAAGGGCCCTCCTATTCAGAGTTATAGCTTTTAAGTTTCCTGTTTTATGATCAGTTGTTATAATCCTATTTTAAGTTGTATTTCTTTTAATGTAATTCGTACAATGTTGTAATATTTCCTTTTTGTAAGCACTTGTATTATCTTTCAATGGGAAGGAGTTTATGTTGTTGGTAATCCTATTATTTACACTGTTTGCGAATAATTTTTAGTTCTTAATGGTTTAGCCTGCATTTTCATCTCATTTGCATATTCGCGTGTGCATGTGCATTCTTCCGTGTCTCATCGTTATTTTATCTTCTCCAGAACCGACACCCTGAATTCTTTACATCGTTACAACACCCGGGCACAGGTTCGAAGAAGAAGAATGTCTGAGGATTGTGAGAATTTGGATCAGGTTAACAACGAACTCAACGAATTGAGAGGAGGAATGGGGCAGATCATGGAAGCTTTGAATGTTATACGAGCAAAGATGGATACGCAGGTCACCGTAGTCTCAGAGGTCGTTACTACAACTGTAGAGCCGCCGGTTATACCTGTTGTGAACCCTACTCTAGGGATGCCACTTGATTTTATACGAGCCACGGCTCCTCAATCTACGCAACAAGCAGTACCGTTGTTTAGTGAGAATCAGCAAACTATTCCAACTTATGCTCCGCCTGTGGTGCAGACCCAGTTCCAACCTATTTTTCAGAATCAGCACCATTTTAATTATGACAATATATCTGTGGAGGAGGATGATCGTAATAAGAAGTTGAGAGCAAGTGTGGAGGTTATGCAGAGGAAGTTGAAGGCTATGGAGGGAAGTAATGTCTTCAGTACTGACCTCAAGGACATGTGTTTGGTTACAGATCTGGTAATTCCACCGAAGTTCATGCTGCCAGGTTTTGAATTGTATTCCGGTGCTACTTGCCCCAAAGCGCATTTGGTCATGTACCTCCGGAGAATGGTTGCGTACATGGACAACGATAAGTTATTGATACATTGTTTCCAAGATAGCCTGAAGGGCGCCGCTGCAAAATGGTACCTAGGTTTGGATCAGTCTCAGATCAAGTGTTTTCAAGACGTAATGGACGCCTTTGTGAGACATTATAAGTATAATTTGGATTTAGCTCCGGATCGTAGACAATTGCTGACTATGACTCAAAAGAACACCGAGTCATTCAAAGAGTACGCTCAAAGATGGAGGGAGACGGCCTCGCAGGTTGAACCGCCGTTGACAGAAAAATAATTAGCTGATTGGTTTGTGGATACCGTAAAGCCTGAATTTTATGAGAAGATGATCAGTAATATTGGTGCCAATTTTTCTGATATTATTGCCATTGGTGTGAATGTAGAAACGGGTTTGAAGAATGGAAAAGTAGCCAGTTCACCTAGTAGTTCCACTAGTAATAGTGTCAAGAAGTCTTCGAGTAATTTTCATAAGAAGAAAGAAGGTGAGACTAATGCTGTCAGAATCCCAGATGGAAACGATCTCTCTTTCAACAACAACCAGGTCCCAGTTTTCCTCAACAACCGGTTTACCCAATGCATTTCGCACAACAACCTTATGTGGCGACCGTTACGCCCACTTTTAATCATCAGATGATGCAACAAGTTCCTGTTCCCCAGCCACCAAATCAACAGCAGTGGCCAAGAAATCAAAATCAGAATTACCAGCAGCAGAGGCGGCCAGCGCCACAGCAAAATACCCCTCAAAGAAGACAGGTGGTAACACCAAATTTTCCACCCATACCGATGACCTACACAACATTGTATCCTTCTCTGGTGGAGCAAGGATTAGTTGTTACTAGGCCGTTGGGGCCACCATCTGAGAAGTCTCTGCAGTTCTTTAACCCCAATGCAACCTGTGCTTTCCATCAAGGAGGGGTGGGTCATGATTTAGAAGGATGTTTGGCATTAAAGAATTTGGTGAAAAGTCTGATGGAGAAAAACATTCTGTCTTTCGCTAATAACCAGCCAAACGTGAAGAGTAACCCCTTGCCAGTGCATGGGTCAACTAATGCTATCGAAGACGAGAATGTTGAAGTGTTGGTCTCAGATGCAGCGAAGATTAAAACTCCCATGAGAACGTTTCATGTCAAGTTGTTTAGCGCCGGTTTGATCAAAGTTTGCCATGATGGTTGTGAAGAGTGTGATGGTAGTGGTGAAGGGTGTCAGTTAGTTCAAGATGATATTCAGCAGTTGATTAATGAAGGTTTCCTACAGGTTTTCAGAAAAGAAAGCAGAGTAGCAGTGATTGAACCGGTGTTCAATTTTCCAAAGCAAGTGCCAGTGTTTGACGAAGAGGAATACATATCAGTAGTTCCTGTGTTCAACAATCCAGGGCCAAGTGTTGTGATTCCCGCATTCAACAATCCAGGGGCAAGTACCATGAGTCCCGTGTTTAAACAACCAGTTCCAAGATTCAACAAACCTGAAGTTGTTTCTCCTGTCAATCATGCCAGGCGAAATAATTTCCCAAGACCAGTCCCATTCAGGTTCAGAGGAACCAAAGCGTTACCGTGGATCTACGAAGACATTACAGGTGGTAGGAAGAAGGAGGAAATGATCCCAAGTAAAGAGGTGGGGTCGTTATAGAAGAACTAGTCCCAAGGAAGGAGGTGGGGGCTGATGAGAAGAATGTGTCCAGTATAGTTGGAACGGGGAAAATGACGAGGAGTGGGAGGATTTATACTCCTGTGAACAAAGAAGTGTCTGGTAAAGAAGGTGATATTCATGTACCCGCCAATGACAAAGGTAAAGAAGTGATCTCCAAAGAGGATGACGAAGAATTTCTCAGAATAATAAAAAGAAGTGACTACAAGGTTGTGGATCAGCTCCACCAGACTCCATCAAAAATTTCCATTTTATCTCTGTTGATTAATTCACCAGTCCACCGATCAGCATTGCAGAAAGTATTGGCCCAGGCTCATGTAGCTCAGGATATTACCGTCGGGCAGTTTGATCATGTTATCGCTAACATTACTGCTTGCAATACACTCAGCTTCAGTGACGAAGAGTTGACCCATGCAGGTCGGAAACACAATCTTGCGCTACACATATCAATGAAATGTCAGGAGGACACGTTGGCTAGAGTTCTTGTAGATATAGGATCTTCTCTGAATGTTTTACCGAAGAGGGCTCTCGATAAGTTGGCATACCAAGGAGGAATAATGAGACCCACGTCACTAATTGTCAAAGCTTTTGATGGTTCACGTAGATCTGTGATGGGAGAAATTGAGCTACCTATTTTGATTGGCCCTCAGGAATTCAATGTTCTGTTTCAAGTCTTAGATATTAATCCTGCCTATAGTTGTTTGCTAGGAAGGCCCTAGATCCATGAGGCTGGCGCTGTCACCTCAACCCTACATTAGAAAATGAAATTTGTGATTGATGATAAGTTGGTCATTGTGCACGGGGAAGAAGATTTGATGGTTAGTAATCTGTCGTCCTTCCGTTACATCGAGGATGATGAGGATGCGTTGGAGACTTCTTTCCAAGCCCTGGAAATAGCTAATGCAGTTATGATGGACAATGAGAAGCCGGTGGTACCGGAGTATCCATCCTTTGCTTCGTATAAAAGTATCCAGTCTGCCCTTCAAGAAGGCGTGCCTGCAGGTTAAGGCGAAGTTATTGAGGTTGAGAAGAGGAACCGACACCAAGGGTTGGGTTACAGACCAACTCCAGAAGATGAGGCTGCTTCAGGTATAAGAAGAAGAAGGATGAAGATAAAGACTGTGCAGGAAACATTTGTCAGAGGTGGACATCAGGTCCACGCAATCATTGGAAGTGCTGAAGAAGAGGAAGGTATTGATCGTTTGGTTTTATGCCAGGGAGGTGCGTTAAGCAATTGGGAGTCTGTTGAGATCCCAACTGTGTACCCAGAACTAGAGTAACTTGTTTTGATTTGTTGTTTTCATTTCCCTAGTCTTGCCTAAAACTAGTGGATTATTTTGTAGGGCCTTCGTTTACAATATCTTAATCAATGAAATGACATTTTGCTAAAATTCTCGTTGTCTTTACTTTATTGTATTCCGTTTCTAAAAATGGAAATCTTTTCAAAACAAAAACATCTTCATCTCGCATGTTCTTGAATTGTTGTGCATTTTAATAATATAAGTCATTTTATCATGCAGAATGAATCATAAACCTATTGTATTCAATGACCTTGCTCTTACCATTGACTTCGACTCCCCTGTCTATCAAGCTGAGGAGGAGGAAGATTATGAGGTGCCCAAAGGTCTAGCAGATATGTGTGATTACCAGTATACGGATCTCCAGCCCCATGAAGAGTAGGTGGATGTCACCAATCTTGGCACTGAGGAAGAGAGGAAAGAGGTTAAGATTGGGGCATCGCTGAAACCAGAAATTAGACAGCGGTTGATTTCACTCCTTGAAGAGTATGTGGACGTGTTCGCTTGGTCCTACCAAGACATGCCTGGCTTAGATACAGATATTGTGGTCCACAAGTTACCGCTCAAGCCTGAGTGCCTTCCAGTAAAACAAAAGCTTCGCAGAAGTCATCCTGACATGGCCCTCAAAATTCGAGATGAAGTTAAGAGACAGTTGGATGCCGAATTTTTAGCAGTTTCCAAATACCCAGAGTGGGTAGCTAATATTGTTCCAGTTATGAAGAAGAATGGAAAGGTAGGAATGTGCGTGGATTATAGGGACCTTAACAAAGCTAGTCCCAAGGATGATTTTCCTCTACCGCATATCGATATGCTGGTAGACAACACGGCTCGTTTCGCAATGTTCTCATTTATGGATGGTTTTTCAGGCTACAATCAGATTAGAATGGATCCAGCTGATATGGACAAGACTACTTTCATCACTCCATGGGGTACTTATTGTTACAAGGTTATGCCTTTTGGATTGAAGAATGCTGGGGCAACTTACCAAAGAGCTATGGTGACCCTGTTCCATGATATGATCCACAAGGAGATTGAAGTGTACGTGGACGACATGATAGCCAAATCACAGAGTGAGGAGGAACACGTAGACCATTTGTTAAAATTGTTTAAGAGACTTCGAAAGTATCAGTTGAGGTTAAACCCTGCAAAATGTACCTTTGGAGTCAGATCAGGGAAGTTATTGGGTTTCATTGTTAGCCAGAAGGGCATTGAAGTGGATCCAGAAAAAGTACGAGCAATTCAAGAAATGCCAGCTCCGCAAACCGAGTCTCAAGTCAGAGGATTTTTGGGCCGTTTGAATTACATCTCCAGGTTCATCTCCAACATGACTCCAATATGTGCACCAATTTTCAAATTACTCCGTAAGAATCAGCCAGTAGAATGGAATGCTGACTGTCAACAAGCTTTCGAGAAACTCAAAAGTTATCTCCAAGAACCTCCTATCCTGATTCCTCCGGTTCCCGGAAGACCTCTCTTTATGTATTTGACTGTTTTGGAAGAATCTATGGGCTGTGTTTTGGGACAGCATGACGAGACTGGCCAGAAGGAACATGCAATTTATTATCTGAGTAAGAAGTTTGCAGACAGTGAAAGCTGCTACTCACTACTGGAAAATACTTGTTGCGCTCTGGCTTGGGCCGCCAAACGTCTAAGACAGTACCTGATTTGTCATACTACCTTGTTGATTTCCAAGATGGATCCGATAAAGTACATTTTCGAGAAACCTGCTTAAACGGGTAGACTTGCCCGCTGACACATGTTATTATCTGAATATGACATTCAGTATGTCACTCAATAGGCCATTAAAGGAAGTGTTCTTTCAGAATATCTTGCCGATCAACCAGTTAAAGACTATGAACCACTCAAGTTTGATTTCCCTGACGAGGATATTATGGCAGTGAAAGATTATGAGGAGTCAAGCTCTGAAGAAGATCCCAGGGCTGAGTATAGGTGGAAGATGATGTTCGAGGGTTCGTCCAATTACAAGGGGCATGGGGTGGGTGTTGTTATAATTAATCCTGAAGGTGGCTACACCCCTTTTACATCCAGATTGGATTTTGGGTGTACGAATAATATTGTTGAGTATGAAGCGTGCATTCTGGGTCTGGAATCTGCAATCAATCTTGGAATCTGCTTTCTTGAAGTTATGGGAGACTCTGCTCTAGTCATTTATCAAATCAGAGGCGGGTGGGAGACAAAAGATGAGAAGCTTATCCCTTATCAGGCATACGCTTTGGAGTTGATTAAGTGTTTTGATGAGATAACTTTTCGCCATGTGCCACGTACTGAGAATCATGTGGCTGATGCTTTAGCAACACTGGCTTCAATGTGGCAAGTTAGATTTATCAACGAAGATCCAGTAATCAGTATTGGAAGGAGAACTGGGCCTGCCTACTGCCAGTCCATTGAAAAAGAATCAGACGGCAAACCTTGGTTCCATGACATTTTGAACTTCCTGAAGAATCAAGAATATCTGGCCAACGCCTCCGTTCTTGATAAGAAGACTCTGCGAAGATTGTCAGCCAAGTTCTTCATCAGCAACGGTGTACTGTACAAAAGGAATCATGATTTGGTCTTGTTAAGATGTGTCGATAAGAGAGAAGCAGACTTGCTGACCCATGATATCCATGAAGGAGCTTTTGGCACCCATGCCAATGGACATGCCATGGTTAAGAAGATTTTGAGGGCTGGATACTATTGGTTGACTATGGAGACTGATTGCATCCAGTACGCTAGAAAATGCCATAAATGTCAGATTTATGCGAAAAAATGCATGTTCCTCCCACTCCGTTGAATGTGCTATCATCGCCCTGGTCGTTCTCTATGTGGGGCATCGATATGATTAGGGCAATTGAGCCTAAAGCGTCTAATGGGCATCGCTTCATTTTGGTGGCTATAGATTACTTTACCAAGTGGGTGGAAGCCGCCTCTTATGCGAACGTGACTAAGCAAGTAGTTGCTCGCTTAATTAAGAACAACATCATTTGTCGTTATGGGATTCCGAGCAGAATCTTACTGACAATGGAACCAATTTGAATAACAAAACCATGAAGGAGTTGTGTGATAACTTCAAGATTGAACACCATAACTCTTCACCGTATCGTCCGAAGATGAACGGAGCGGTCGAAGCTGCAAACAAGAATATCAAGAAAATTCTTCAGAAAATGGTCAAAACATACAAAGATTGGCATGAGATGTTGCCATATGCACTACATGGATATAGAACGTCCGTCAGAACATCAATGGGGGTAACCCCTTTTTCGTTGGTATATGGAATGGATGTTGTCCTCCCTATAGAAGTTGAGATACCTTCTCTGAGGATATTGATGGAAACAAAGCTTGATGAAGCTGAATGGGTTCAAGAAAGATACGATCAGCTGAATCTAATTGACGAGAAGCGCCTGACAGCCATGTGTCATGGTCATCTGTACCAGAAGAAGATGAAGAGAGCATTTGATAAAAAGGTCCGCATTCGGGAATTCCGAGTAGGCAAGTTGGTACTTAAGAAGATTATGCCGTCGCAGAGAGAAGCCCATGGGAAATGGGCACCCAATTATGAAGGTCCATTCGTAGTCAAGAGAGTGTTTTCAAGAGGGTCTCTAATTCTTACAACTATGGACGGTGAACAGTTTGCGCATCCTGTGAATGCTGATTCGGTGCGGAAGTATTATGCTTGAGACAAGGACACCTCACCGGTATCCAGGAATCCTCAAGGAAGCTCAAGTTTTGCTACAACTAGAGTCCTTAGTCATTAGGGTTATTGGTCATTGAATACAATGTAACCTTTGCCAAATTGCCATTTTGTTGCATTTGTAATATTTCATGGGACTCTGCTATTTGGCAAGTCACCATTTTTCAATGGATATCAGCTATCGAACCATCTTCTTGTTTAATACGCTATCATCTTTATTTTGCAAAACTTTGTCATTTTCACTTGATTTTTGAAAACGGAAATGTTGCAATTTCTAAGAAAACACAAAGATAAACTAAGTTTTACTCCGGAATTAAGACGTTTTGGAATCAAGTTTGTACAAGAAGAATTAGCAGTACTGTATTTTTTGGCATGGATTTGCCATCTCCAGTGAAACGAAGATTGCTCTGGTTGTCCTTGATGTTTGGATTTCAGGGTGTTGTTTGTGTTATCTTTTCTTCTCTTTGTTCTTACGTCGCTCGCATCGTTTCTCGCATGTAGCTAAGCATATGCATCATACCTTAGCATCTTTGCATCCTGGTACTTTGTTTTGCTTGTGGTCTTTTGTTTGTGCCTGTCTTTATTTCCCCAGTGAAGTAAGGACATTCTCGGTTTTTCTTTGTTTAAGTCGTGCTTGTTCGGTCTTCACCTTTGCGTGCCAGATTTGAATCTTTACACCTTTTCTGTTCCCCAAGAAGTCTGACCTCTTGTTTTAAAACTGTTCTTGTTTGAATCGAGTCAAACCTGAACCGAGTCTTTGTTTGAATCGAGTCGAACATTGCCTCTTGTTTTAAAACTGTTCTTGTTTGAATCGAGTCAAACCTGAATCGAGTCTTTGTTTGAATCGAGTCGAACATTGCCTCTTGTTTTAAAACTGTTCTCGTTTGAATCGAGTCAAACCTGAACCAAGTCTTTGTTTGAATCGAGTCGAACATTGCCTCTTATTTTAAAACTGTTCTCGTTTGAATCGAGTCAAACCTGAACCCAGTCTTTGTTTGAATCGAGTCGAGCATTGCCTCTTGTTTTAAAACTGTTCTCGTTTGAATCGAGTCAAACCTGAATCGAGTCTTTGTTTGAATCGAGTCGAACATTGCCTCTTGTTTTAAAACTGTTCTCGTTTAATTCGAGTCAAACCTGAACCGTTCTTGTTTGAATCGAGTCAAACCTGAACCGAGTCTTTGTTCGAATCGAGTCGAACATTGCATCTTGTTTTAAAACCGTTCTCGTTTGAATCAAGTCAAATCGGAACCGAGTCTTTGTTTGAATCGAGTCGAACATTGCCTCTTGTTTTAAAAATCGTTTTCATTTGAATCGAGTCAAACTTAAACCTAAACCTCGAGCTATCGTGAGCTCGTTGTTTATCCTTTATCTCAGCTTTCAGTCGTTCTTGTTTGAATCGAGTCGAACATGAACCTTTACCCTTGATTTTTGAAAACTAATTTTTAAGCCAAGCTTCTTGGAACAATTTGCTTTTTTAAGACTCCTATCTGGTGCGCAGAGTTTGTCTCTGTCTTTCTGGCTTTTCTTGAAGGTCCCCTCTTGAACTCTCCGGTATAAGAATCCCCAGGAAGTTTTGCTTGGTTGTCTGTCTTTTTTAGGCTGATCCCCAGATCAGGTTTTCTTTTTGGTTTCATGCCCAGGAAGAGTGTGGGCTTATTTTGTCCCCAGTAGTCCATCTCCCCGGATTTTTTTTCCCCAGTGGAGATTGTTTTATGGTTTTTCCCCAATGTTTCTTTGGAGTCTCCCCAGTGAGTCTCTTTCGTTGGTTAGCCTGTATCCCCAGTGAGTTTTTCTCATGGATACTAGCTCTCGTCTTTCCCCGGTGAAGCTTATCTTGTGTGTTTGCTTCCTGTTGTTCCTGGTGTCTGGTCAGTCTGCATCTTTGCACCATCTTGGCATCATATCATCATTTTAGAAGTTCATGGCATGTCAGCATTTGCATGTCTGTCGCTTGTCCTTAGCATTTGCATTCCATCTAAGGGCAAAATTTTCGGTCTGCTATATTTGAATACCTTTCACCTTGATGCCCCCGGAATCTCCGTTCCTCGTGCCATCTGGTAAAGCTATTTAAATAGGGGCAACTGTTGTACCCCAAATATTTTTTACCCTTAGATGTCATATTCATTTGTGCATTTTAGGTCAATCATCTCTGTATTGTTTGACCTAACCCATATATTGAAGTTTGTTTCTTTGTGTTCAAATTAGGTTTGCATATCACCATGAAACTCCACCGAGTTGTTTTGAAGCAAGTCAAGTCAACAAAAGATCTCCAGTGCAAGAACTTTGGGATTAGGGTTTTGCTCTGAAGAAATCACTGAGAAATTGGCTCTATCAAGTCAAGATTTGTGTGGTTCACTTACCACTTAAGGTCATCTACATCCAAGAGACATCATTCAACAGGAATCCAAGATCTATTGGTCCTCAACAAGAGAAGTTTGAGCCTCAGCCTCACTATACCTCCAAATTAGGGTTTTGTGACATCTATCAGTCAATGACTTTGATTTTCATCAAGATGAACTCACAAACCCTAATTCTTGATTCTATTGGTTTATCAACATCCTCAAGAGTCTCCTAAGACCTTTAGATGAGAAGGAAGAAGCAAGTTTACAAGATCTGACCTCAGTGCATTCACAGTCAAAATTAGGTTTTTGACTGAAACCCTAATCCTTGGGAATTTTGGTTCAAATGAAGTGTCAATGGTTCTAATTATCATAGAATGTCTCATGAGGTATTCAAAGCATCAAGATCAAGTTTCGTGAGGTTTCTTGTAAGAGAAGTAGGGTTTTGATCATGAAAGATTTCATATGTGAGATTTTCCCTCTAATAGCACAATTTGAAATGACCATAACTCCTAAACCACACGCTCAAATTGAGTGACTCAAAGCTCATTGGAAATCTCTTTTCAAGATATTCAATTTGTTCCATATGACTTTTCATCCAAAAATGCTTGGTTTTTGAGTTATGAACCTTGCAAGATAATCTGACCCAACACTTAGAGAAATTTCAACACTTTTCTTCACAATTTTCTCTAACTTTTACCTCATTTTTCACCCATTTCCACTTGGATTCAAGACTTTGGTCCCAAATGAAAGTTTTAGAGCATGATGAGAGCTTTCCAACCATATGTGGAACATCTCATTTGAATAAGCCAAACTCAAGTTATGGTGCTCGAAAGTAGGGTGCCTCAAATTGTCAAAAACTCCATAACTTAGAATTTTTCTAAGTTTCTTTTTGGCAGCTTGGTTTGCATAACTTCATGGCTGATTTTCACACTTTTCCAAACCTCTTTTCAATAATCTTTTCACATGAAACTTGTTCTACCAAATGCCCACTTCACATGGAACAAAAAATCTCAATATTTGGTGGGGTGGTTGTCAAGTTACGATGCCTTGAACATGTCACGATGGAATGGCATTATACATCTTTAAAGTTTCATTTTTTACATATTGCTGCATGCAACTACACCAATGATACCTTAATGTTTTCAAACTCATTTTCAAATACCTTCATTCCACAGAGTCAGAGAATTCACAAAATGGAACATTCTTCATCTAGAAATCTTGCACCAAAAATGACATGTCACAATGTTACATACACATGGAAATTCTGATTTGTTTTGTCACTTGTAGTTACATTTATCCATGGGCTCTTCTGTTACATGTTCATGGGTTGCTACTATGCCTTTTACTTCTAGAGAATCCAAAGTTTTGGCTCTTGATCCATTATGTAGAAAGGAATCCGTGTGACAAGGTGCATAGTGTAGGTTGCTTTGCAACTATATGTTGTAACCAAACCAAGCCTGAGCAAGATAAATCACAAGTACACACCAGCTGACCTTTTCTTTACCTATTCCCAACACCTTTTGCCCAAGAACCCGTGCAAGGAAGCTCCAAGGTACAATTACTTTGTACTTGGCCAGTTGGCATACAAAGGTCAACAACATAAACCACTATGTAAACTGATCATGTGTACTATAACCCTTGGTCTGAGCTGGCTCTTTTTTGACTAATCCGCCATACAAGCAAATGCTAAGTCTCACATGGCTCAAGACCATAGGGGGGCATACATATAGGATATGTTATGATATTTCTATTGCGAATAAAGGCAATATCCATTGATTTTTGAGGCCAAGATCCCGCCAGTACCTCTATAAAAGGCAACCACATCTTCATTTCAAAATCATCAACAACCAACACCAATAATACCACAAACAACTCTGAAAACAAAACCTATTCTTTGGGAAAACGAGAGCTAGCTGCAAAGGAGGGAGTCGTTGTTGTCTACTTAGGAACCAGGTAAGTTCCTCAACCCTCCACTTATCATGCTTGAATCATATACTATGATGAATACATTTTAGTTTTAATGTTTGTGTGTTTATGGTATATATGCATGGTATGTATGTTGTTATAAACCTCTGTTGAGATTGTTTTAAAGGTTTCATACCTCTTCATGGCTGCCATAATGAATGAATAGAGTTGTTTCCATGATAGAACACTTGTTAACCTGTGTTAAAATGAATACTACTTGAAGATAGATTTGCTTTGACTGTATGCATGCTGAACATACCATGTGTGAATCATAGCACTCATAGGCTGTTAAAGTTTGTTTTGCATCTCTGCATGAATAAACATGGATGAGGTATGAGGTGCAGTTGTTGTTCTGGATGATGTTCACCATATGTGTGAATTTTTATAATTAGTGCTTGGATGTATGCTGGCTGTTGATGCTATTTCCAACTTGTTTGAGCTTTAAATCTTGATAGTTGTTCATGTTAGCATGTGAATGAGGTTCAGGGAGTTGTAACTTGCCCTATTACCAGGTTGCTGTTCATTTTTATGAGCAACTAAGACTTATGTGTCTTTGGAGTTGGAACATATTGGTTTTTCTTCTTTGTCCTAACTAAATGACAGCTTTGAACTTGTGTTTTTCCCCTGATTGTACTGATAACATGGACACTATCTGTGCTAGTTATTAAGTTAATCATGTTCTTCATAAAAGCTGCTTCAGTTTTGGTCTTTATGGCTTGCAAATTGATTGAGTATGGAGGTTGTAATGTTGGTTTGAATCTGATATGATTTTGAGGTTCCAAAATTGAAATACGATGGTTATGTTGTTCTGCATGTTTCAATCTTCATGCTTGTATTCTGATTGGCCAGCCATTTGGTTTTGTCGTGTAGCATTTTTAAGTGACCATGACCAATTGATACATTAGTGAAATATACTCAAATTCATGTAACACGCGTGTGGTTTTTCATTAAAAGCATTTCATGAAGCCTCATTGGTTTATCTATTATTGGGGTGTGCTTATACATTGGATGTATAGCCACCCCAGTGGTATGTGATGCGCGCGTTTAGGAAGGAGGTCTGGGGTTCGAATCCCGCCCCAGACCATCCTTTTGTGCTATTTTCTTTCCCTTTTTTTTACCAATTTCGCCTGGACCTGTTTGCTCTTACCACCCCCAGTTTCTGGCCCACTTCACATCCCTTTGCATTTTTAACTATGTTCAATTTACTTATTACACCCCCCTGCGTGGGTTTGTTTCTTTTTTATTTTATTTTTCTATTTTCAAATATTTTCTTTCCATTTCAAATCTTTTAAAACTTTTTTAGTTTATTTATTTTATTTAAAACTTTTTCTCTATTTCAAAAACTCCAAAAATATTTTAATCTTTATTTAATTTTACTTATCAATTTATTTCTTAATTGGTTATTTAAGTTTAATTATTAATGTGTGAATTTTAAATCACCCATCTTTGGATTAATTGTTAACTTTATTTATGAGTCATCTTTATTGATCATTTGAGTGTTTATTCACTAATTATTATTTAAGTCTTGAACAAATTTATCCCATGTTTGACTTATCATATGTTTGACTTTGATGTGAACTTTGTTCTTCTTTAAATATCATCTTTGATTAACATTATGTCTCTTTATCTTGTGATTATTCCTTGTGATTGCCTTCCTCAAGATTAATACATATTGATTTGTCTTTGTTTACATGTTTCTATGATGTTCATGTCCACCTTATCCATGCTTTATTATGAACTACTTCTTGTCATACTCATGCTATTGTTGTTATCTTATTCATCTTTATCAATATCTCTTGTTATCATATCCTACAACTGTTATTATCCTCATAAGGGCTAAACCTTATTTCTTGGCCTCATCAGGGCCACGGAATCATAACTAGCCTTAGGAAAGAGTTCTATACTCTGTGTGATATTCATCCTAATGAATACTCACTTTCCCTCTTTAACTTTAAAACATAACATAGGACCATTATAACTAGACTTAGAAAGTTCTTATACTCTACAATGAGGTCACACTCATTTCCCCTCTGAATATTGACCACAGTCAATCATTCAGTAGAAGTAGAACTACGCATACTCTGATTCTATACCCGAGGATACGTAGGCGCAAAGTGCGATGCTTTGTCGAGTATACTTAGATACTAACCCCTAGGGTTTCAACCTTCAGTATAGAACCCTTAGCAAACATAATACAACATAACCATTAGCAAGAGGCTCCCGTAGAGTACTACGGATGTTTAGGATGCTAATACCTTCCCTAGGCGTAACCAACCCCCGAACCTTAGATCTCCCCCCCTTTAGGTTTTTCTAACGATCTTGAACCTTTCCTTTGGATAAATCAAAGTCGGTTGTAAAAGAAAATGATGCAAGTTAAGTAATAGCTTGTTATCCGATTTTCACCGCAACATGAGTGTTTAGGGAATAAGGATAGAGAGGATTCCTTATCCTCTTTCTCTTTTCTTTCTAATTTTCCTACTTTGATGAAATTGTCGAATCTAGAGATGGTTTGTGTAAATTTAGGAGTGAAACTCCCGTGAAAATTTAGCAGAAAAATACTACAGTCAAGTTTGATTCGAATCATAAGTCAAAATTTAGCAGAAAACGCTTCTACCCAGTTAGATTTGAATCACAGTTTCATCATGATTTGAAATAGAGGTCAACTTTTAGAAGAAAAAAAAACGCTTATGACATATTTGATTAGAATCAGGAAAACAGCACGATTCGAATAAGAAGAGGTTGATTTTGTTCAAATACTGTTATCATCATAACATGAGTTTCGTGACTCCGATTGAGACATGGTTTGAAGCGTTGGAAAGCTAAGACAAAAATCTTTCTTGGGGAAATGAATTCATTATATGTATATATGTTGATATGTTTATGATTTGATATGTTTAGAGTTGAGTTTGAGAAGTAAATGAGTTGAATCAAAGTTATCCTTAAGATCTTAAAAGATATGCCTGTAACCCTTAAATTTTGAATAGAAGTTGTTAGAGTTAATTGTGATGTTCTGTTGTTGTTATGAACATGCCTTGTTGAGTATTGAAGGGTTTTTTATGCGATTTTGATATTGTTGATGTGTGTTTATGAGAAAATTATTTATTTTAATTATAATGATGAATTTTATGACGAATGCCTCAGGAGGAGGAAAATGTTGAGCTTATGCTGAGATGTTTAGTTCAGAGAGGAACCATTGTTGTGGCCTTTTATTAGAGATGTTCATGCCGAGTTTTAGGTTCGTAGAGGAGCCGATGACTAGTATTGGATTTGGAGGTTTAAGACGAGTATTGCATTTGTTTGTCGCATTCATGATTCATGTATATCGGAGATAGGTGGGGGGCTTCGGGCCAGTGATGAGTCTCAGGTTCAGAGAGGAACCTTTGATGAGTGTGATGGTTCAAAGATGGAACCATGTTCATATAGGAATCAATAATGATTCTAATGGTTCAGAGATGAAACCAGGTTCAGAGATGGATCCAGTGACAAGTGGATTAATCGGTAACATACCTCTAACATCCAAAAACCTCGGTACCATATGCATTAGAGTAGAGGAGATGAGATACATTGCATACATAACCGTATTTGTGATTGATTTTTGTTGTGGATGATTTATGTGATTGATGAGTGATATTATTTGCACTATCCTTGTTGTTTTATGCACCACTAACATATGTGAATGTATTCTTACCCTTGTTTGTTTATTTGTATTATTCTTTACGCTTGTGGTGCATATACTATAATAGGGGACCCTTAGTTGTCGTTATGTTTTAGAGGATGGTGTAGTAGCCTTCTTCATCATTGATTGCTTTTGATTTTATTTTAGTTTCCACATGTCGCTCTGATAGTGTAACATTTGGGCTAGGTTATCTTTCTATTTTGTGTTTTGAGAGTTGTTCAATTATTTTCTTTACGAAGTTGATTTTTATTTTCAAGACAATTAAAATTGAGTTGTTATTAATTACTTCCGCTGCTATAATATGTTAATTGAGAAAGATTTTTTTGTTGAGAAAATGTGACACCCTATTGTTAAGTAAATTATCGACATGTTTTATAAATTAAGTGTTTTGGGGTTTATGGTGTTACAGCTGGAGTATCCCTAAATCTAGTCACTCATTACAAAATAAAATCCCTTATATCTTTAGGATCGATATAGAAAACCTCTAACTCTCTATCATGCTCTAATTAAATAGAAATAAAATCTTTAAGATCCATAATGAAACAAACCAATTTTTTATAGAATCATCAGAAGGAATCATCATTTCATTTTGGGTATGGGTATGGGCGACTGAACAACTTCCTCTTGTGCTCGCACCACCAAAAATAACTATTTCAGGAAACTCATTATCTACTTCATTTGTAACCGATTGGGCGATTACACCCATCGGTGCCAATTTATGCATCATTCAAAAGAACAACAACATACAATGCATAAACATTATTTATCCTACAACAACACAAAATAGAATTAACACACAAAACATTATTTTCACATACTGCATAAATCTCTCCCCACTATTTCTTGTGCATTTCCTACTCATGTGTTAATGCATGTTGCAACTTCTTACTGTAGCGAACGATTTTGGACGCGGTTCTTAAGCGCTGGTCGCTCTCTGCGGTTTGAGCTTACTACAGGTCGATTCATTTTTTATCCTATTAAAGCTTATGAAGGAAGGGAAATAGATGTCTCCAATTAACCCTGCTTTGCATACTGAGTTTAAACAGCGGTCTGTTAGGTTACGAATGCTATCAATGTGGGGGGACCTTTGTACTGGTTATTTGTATTTTCGCCAATACTGTTTTCTTTCTTTTTACCTTGACAGAAGGTTTCTGATGGGGAACAAGGATTAGGATGTTAGGACTGATGTTTTTGAATTACTGCTTTTGATTGATGGAGATATGGGATTTGGGTTTTTTGTTTAGTGTGCTCGCTAAGATTTTTCTTTCAATCTTATGCCTACGTATTCCCGTTTACCGAAACAAGGAAATCAGAGCGTTCGTAGTTCCTCCTATTCTATGGGAGGAAATGGGTGTTTTTGGTGTCTTGTTCAAAGCCCAAGACGTGAAGCGAAAGGTGGTTTGTATCTTGTTCAAAGCCCAAGATGTGAAGCTGAAAGGTCTATTTGTATCTTGTTCAAAGCCCAAGATGTGAAGCTGAAGGGTCTATTTGTGTCTTGTTCAAAGCCCAAGATGTGAAGCTGAAGGGCCTCGACTTTAGAGAGAATTTGTCATCTCTAAAGAGGGGTTTGTCTATCACAACTGTTTATAAAGGAGAATTACTTTAACCGGGATACGCGGATCCTAGCAATGCCATAATTTCCTTTATAGGGGATTTTAACCTGAAGGGGGAGACTTTAACTCAGTGTAGAGCAATGTTATCTTTCCTTAGGAATTTCTCATGCTAAAAGAGGGACAGTGGCATGGATGTAGATGATCCAGAGGCTTGCCGCTTACAACGATTAGATGAAGGGGAAGGAGTGGTTGATGTTTGTGTACTTGTTGGGATTCAAGCGGAGCTTGAACTTTCTTAAACGTTCAAACAATTTTGACAAATGTTCAACGTGCTCACTCTCTATTTTTTGATTTTACAATCATATCATCGACATATACCTCGATTTCCTTATGTATCATGTCATGAAACAGAGTAGTCATGGCCCTTTGATAGGTTGCCCCGGCGTTCTTCAAACCGAACGGCATTACCTTGTAACAAAAGGTACCTCATGGGGTAATGAACGAAGTTTTCTCCATGTCTTTCGGCACCATTTTGATCTGGTTATAGCCCGAGAATCCATCCATGAAGGAGAAAACTTTGAACTTCGATGTGTTGTCTACCAGCATGTCAATGTGTGGTAAAGGAAAGTCATCCTTTGGACTTGCCTTGTTCAGATCCCTGTAATCGACACACATTCTGACTTTTCTGTCCTTTTTGGGAACGGGTACGATGTTGGCTAACCATTGAGGATACTCTGATGTGGCAAGGAAACCTGCGTCAATTTGTTTCTGTACTTCCTCCTTTATTTTGATAGCCATGTCCGGGTGAGTCCGTCTCAACCTCTGCTTTACTGGCGGACATTTCGATTTCAACGGTAAGTGATGTTCCACGATGCTGGTATCCAACCCTGGCATATCCTGATAGGACCAAGCGAATACATCAGGGAATTCTTTGAGAAGCTTTACCAAACTTTCTTTGACAGTTGGATTGAGCAGTGCCCCAATCCTGATTTCTTTTCTCTCTTACTCTGAACCCAAGTTTACCGTTTCCAACGGTTCTTTGTGAGGTTCAATGGACCTTTTCTCTTGTCTGAGTAGTCGGGAGATCTCTTCTGGAATTTCGTTGTCATTGTCTTCTTCAGCCTCGAATACCGGGAACTCAAAGTTGGGAGAAGGCATCGGATCGTATGTTTCAACTGGATTTAAAACAAGCAATCTGCATGACGTGATGATTCGTGTTTAGAAGAGATAGAGAAAATGCAAGTGTGTGCAGTGTATTTATTTTATTACTGCTTGTTTTTATTATTTGTTTTGTTTTTTAGGATTACCATTTTCTGAAAAAGCAAAAAGAGAAAACAGCAATTAATGCGGAAATTACAGAACGACGTTATTTTATTAATGAACAATTCGACTCTTGAAACTACAGCCCTATAAAACAAAACTCTATCGCTTTGGGCAAAGCGAAGAGGGATATTTACAGAAAGCAAGCCCTATCAAAACATCTGTTTCACCTGGGCAGGGTGAAAGGTTAAAGATGGCAATTACTTTGACTGATGCACAACCTTCGGAACCTCGACGGCAACCCATTGTCGGTGAACTCCTCGGTGAATCACACAGTCTGGCACCTTCCTTGATTTGTCCTCAGAAATGACGCTGATTTCTGGTGGAGCAGGATCATTGGAATCTGTCTCCCAGGCAGAATTGTCGTAGGAGAATTCCTCAGTTGCATTTTGCATTGCATTTGTGCTCTCAGCTGTATCTCCCCATCCAGTAGGCTGGATATCTTCGAGCCTGATACGAGAGCTTTCGGGAGCAGTGTACTTGACCATATAGTCGTATTTTCCACTTGGTTGTCCTAAGGTGTCCCACACTTCTCTGGAACTGGAGGAGTCATCTCTCTCGATGACGTTGACCTCGGGAAAAGCATAGTTGATGAATTTAAGTCCTGCAAACGTTGCGAATTCATATTCACGTTGAGTAGTTTCCGAATGACCTGAGTGTTGATCCCATGACATGGTGGGGACACAGGTATTCTGTTCAACGACGGTCAGCTAATTTTCATTGTTCGGCTGACTCTCTTGCCCCAAGTCTCCTGGATAAGGTTGCCACATTGGCAGACCATCCATTGGGCCATAGTAATTGTGGTCAAAGTTGTCTTTTATCGGAGTGTCTTCCTCTAATGAATTCGGCGGAGCACGGCATCCTTCCGGATCACAATCTCCGTATATCATTTCGACATCTGACCTTGGTATAAATCTCGGACTCTGTGCGAGATAGCAAAAAGGCATAGGCACCTCTTCCTGAGACATATAACCGTCCTCGTTAAGGTAGGACTTCCATTCTTCATCTGTGTCAGAGGGATCTTCCTCATTGATAGCATGTACGGCTTGAGACACTGGGTGGAGCAAACCTCCACTGTGGAAGAAGTTTTAAAGAGGATGAAGACTTTCATCGTTGGCAGCTGTCTGGGTACAGGTTGCAGAAAAACCAAGACCCTTCTTTATTTTATTGTCAATAGGAATGACAAGCTGTCCCCATCCGGTTGTATCGGTACTCTCGACCGCTGTGATAACATCTTTGTATGAGGAAATCGAGGTTCCTCCTTTGAAATGATTGTCCTTGCTCACTGACAATGCTTGGAACTGAGTTCCAATAACCTCCTCGGGTTCTATACCAGTAGACGATGATAAGTTGCTTACAAGCAAGGCTTGTTCCCCACAAACTATGACAAGTTGATCGTTCTTGACAAACTTTAGCTTTTGGTGGAGGGTTGAAGTAACCGCTCCAGCCTGGTGTATCCAAGGTCTTCCTAATAAACAACTGTATGTTTCCTGGATGTCCATGACCTGGAAAGTGACTTGGAAAGTGTGAGGACCAATAGTTATGGGAAGATCAACTTCGCCGATAACCGTTTTTTTAGATCCATCGAATGCTTTGACGACGACCTCGCTGATTCTCATCGGAGGGCCTTTGAATGATAATTGCATCAAAGTAGACTTCGGCATAACATTCAGGGTTGACCCTGTGTCTACCAGTACGTTGGCTAAAGCATCGTCCTGGAAGTTAACTGTAATGTTGAGTGCCATGTTATGACGGCAACCCTCTTCGGGTAATTCCTCATCAGTAAATCCCAAATTATTGCAGGAAGTGATGTTAGAAACAATACTATCGAACTGCCTGATTGTTACATCCTGTTCCATAAAGGCTTGCTCCAAGACTTTCTGTAGAGCCTCCCTGTGGGCCTCTGAACTGAGTAACAGTGATAATACCGAGATCTTTGAAGGAGTCTGTAACAGTTGATCAACAATGTTATATTCACTCCTTTGGATGAGCTTCAACATCTCATCATTATTTTTCGAAAGGTCAGGATTACTAGATTGACCGACTGGTGGATCGGGAGCTTCTGTCTGAAGTTCCTTTTCCTTGTTAGGTTCTCCAACTCCTCGGTTGAAGATTCGACCGCTCCGTGTTACTCGACTGATGTCTGCAATATTCACGACGGAGGGTAATGGAATTTCCTTTCCATTTTCAACTGTCGTTGCACCGTATTTGTAAGGGATAACCTTAGTTGATTCATACGGTAATGGTCCTGGTAGATAGATGACTATGGGAGCCCTCTGATTTTTCTAACCATCGTAAGTAATCTCGATCCGTTATCGGTTGGGAACTCTAGATTCGTCAAGTAGAGGGATAATGGCAAAAACATCCCTGGTCTGGTGATGACCAGAGATTGTGACAACATCCTCAACTTGATCGGCAAGGTAGTTCGGCGTCCAGTTGATGGGTCCAGAACCCGGATATGGACGAATTTCTCCACGATCCACCTGACCCTGAAGAGCTGCTCGCACAAGGTAACACCCTTGGTTACTTTCCGAACAGACGCTACAATGGTCGTAATTGTGTGGTGGCACCTGGCCACGCCCACTTTGAATACAAAGTAACCTCACTAGGTTACCTTCCACTGATCGGACATCCTGACTTTGACGCCGAGTAGGATTCCTGTTACTGATACTAATTTGCTGAGTATCTTCATCCATGTAGATTGGCATCCACCAATGATTTAACAAGTGCTGAAGTGCCTCCTGGACAAGGGTATAACCCCGATCGTTTTCGCAACCCGCTTTACAGCTTTGATAGTCATGTGATATTAAGAATCTGAGTCGGACCTGCTCAGCATGTAACTCTACCAGGCTGGTATTCATCACGCGAATGTCAAAGATCTGAACCATGTTGATCTGATAGGAATTCCTATCATGGTAGTCTTGGATCCATCCAAGATCCATCTGACGCTGGAGGGCCTCTTGTATGAAAGAGCATCCATGTTTGTTTACCGAGCAAGTCAGACAAAAACTGTAATCATACCGTGGCAGATTATGATACTGGCTTTGCCTTGAGTGCATTGCCACCAAGTTGACATTCATCGCACGGATATCGTGGTTCTGAATGATATTAGAATTCATGTAGACCTTGTTAACTCCACAAACTCGGTGCTCTTGGATCCATCCGAGATCCATTTGTTCCTGTAGAGCTGCTTGCACCACAGAACATCCTTGGTTGTCTTTAGAGCAGATATCACACTGGTGATAATTATGAGGTGGCACATGGCCATATCCACTCTGTCTACAATGCATCTTGACCAGATTGGTTTTCAACAAGAGTACATCATGAATTTGATAGACATTGTTAAATTCTCCTTCTATCAAATTAACTACAGCCTTCTCGTGTTGAGGCAGCGGGTTCGTAAGAACATTGGGATTCGTATCCTTGAAAAATAAGAGCCCGCTCCTAACAAGTTTTTGCACGTCGGACTTGAAATTGAGACAATTCTCTATGTTATGCCCTGATCCTCCTTGGTGGTAAGGGCATGTCTGATCCACCTTAAACCAAAAAGGTGGATTTTCCGGTACTGTAAGAGGGGACTTAGTCTGAATGTGCCCCTTAGCCAGTAGTAACGGAAACAGCTCTGCGTACGTCACGGGTATAGGATCAAACCCTGATGGTCGTGTTGTACGGTTGTTGTTATATGGAGGACGAGCCTGCTGAAGAGGCTGTTGTGTCCTTTGCTGATCAGGTTGGTTCTGCGCAACCTGAGGTTGATACGTAGGAATAGGCGCAGGGCTGATAGCAGGAATTACAGCTGCTACCGGCTGATAACTTCGTCTTTGCTTTCCGAGAGAGATATTCCCAATATCTTGCTCTTTTTTCTTAGGGAGAGCACTACCGTATTTTTTAGTACCGCTCGTCGATCCAGTGTCTTTTACCAAACTTCCTTCTCGGACGGCTTCCTCAAGACGTACGCCCATGCCGACCATCTCGGTGAAATCACTGGGCGCACTGGCAACCATTCGGTCATAGTAAAATGTGCTTAAGGTCTTTAAGAAGATCTTTGTCATCTCTTTTTCCTCAAGAGGTGGACAAAATTGAGCGGCAATTCACACCACCTTTGAGCATACTCCTTAAAGGTTTCCTTTTCCTTTTGCGACATTGATCTGATTTGATCTCTGTCGGGTGCCATGTCCAAATTGTATTTGTATTGTTGGACGAAGGCAGTACCAAGATCTCTGAATGTGCTGATCGTAGTACGGTTTAAACCCATGTACCATTTGAGTGCGGCACCGGTTAAACTATCCTGGAAGTAGTGAATTAGTAGGTCCTGATTCTCCGTCTGAGCTGACATCCGCCGAGCGTACATCACCAGATGGCTCTGAGGGCAAGAGTTACCCTTGTATTTTTCAAAGTCGGGCACTTGGAATTTGTGCGGGACTTTCACATTGGGGACCAACCAGAGGTCTGCCGCGTCCTTTCCGAATATATCCTGACCGCGAATGGCTTGTAGCTCCTTCTGCATTTCCAAGAACTGTTCCTGGAATTCATCCATTCTGTCAAACAAAGTTTCCATTTTATCAGCAGGTATTGGTGAAATCTGTCCTTCCGGGACAGTGTGCACCACAGGGGGTGGGACCGTGACTACGGCAGTGAATCTTGGTGTTTCCCGAAGTTTGTAACCTTCAGGAGTCTTCAGTATGCCCCTGGCATCTTCGCTTTCTTGAAGTTTGTAACCTTCAGGCCCAGCGGCTTCTGTTGTGATTCCCTGATCTTCAGTGATCGGCGGAACATATCCTCCCGGGATATAGTTGTCAGGCCTGCCCCAAGGACGATCTTTCGGCATTTGATACCTAGGATCATACTTTTCCACTATGGGCGTTGAGGTGATCTCTGAGATCACAATCCTTTGTAGCTGAGCTTCTGCCATGGCTTGCATGTCGTTACGAAGCTTTCTCATATCCTCTCTCAGAGCGTCGATCTCTTCTTTCAACTCTCTGTTTTCTTCCTCAAGATCATCCATCCTTTTCTGACGATTGGCCCGAGTATTATACGAATGAGACAGTTTAACTCTAGAATCGAGACACAAATGTGAGATTCGTAGGGAAGAAGAATACGCGATGTGAGAATGATGAATGCAATGATTATATTAATTGTTTTTTTTTGTTTAATCAAAATAAACTTCGACAATTAGATTGCAAATATCAAACGGTGGGGAAACGCCTTTTTATTGAATTCGAAGGATTACAGAAACGGAAATACAGTAGATTACTAGGTGCAAAAACAGAAACCTAAGCTAATGGGTCCCGAGTCCTCTCTGAAGAGAAATCGGGTGCTGACTCTGATATCTTCCTTTTCTTTGACCGGGGCTCTTGGGTCGTTGTCGGGTTGTCGTTCCTTTGCCAAGTGAAAGGAGCGAGCAAATTCCTTTGGTCATGTTGATTCTCCACAGCATGTTGCTCCAAAATTTTAATCAGAGCATCTTTCTCTTTCAGTAATTGCTGTATTCTGATGCACTCTACGTCGAGGGTGCGGTACTTGTTCTTCCAAGACCTTCTTTCCCGTTGAACTTTGTTGAGAGTAACCTGAAGCTTTTTAGTTTCTGTCATGAAGTACATGACAGATTCCCTCGGCGGAAGAATTTTGTGACGCGGATAAGGCATCTTTAGCTTGAGAGCTCTAGTTTGTACCCAATGGAGATAAGGCTCCACCGAGACACAGTCCGTTTTCCCAGAGACCCTCGTCCTTTCTTATGAACGTGTTTCCACGCGTGCACTATTTCCATCCTTAGTGCTCTGTCACTTTCTCTTTCCTTGAAGAAAAGACCTTCCAGATGAACACCCAGTGGGATGTGTCTCATCAGGTATCCAAATTGACGGCGAACCAATACCGGATGGTAGTTGATTCCTCCTTTAGTCCCTATGAGGGGTACGTTGGGGAAGTTTCCACAACGGTCAATGATTCTGATTCCACCATAAATCCTATTACACCAATCTATATCAGAGTTGGTAAGAGACATGATCTTCTGCGATCAAGGTAAGGCACTCTTGCAATCCCAAAAAGCAGCAGACTTGGGCAAGTGGGAGATAAACCATTTATAAAGCAGAGGTACACAGCATGTGATCTCCCCTCCGCTGTACAAATTTCCTAAGTGTACAGAATGATACGCATCTGCGAGCAAAGTCGGCACAGGATTTCCAATGAGAAAAACCTTAATGGCGTTAATATCAACGAAATTATTAATGTTGGGAAACAAAAATAACCCGTAGGTGAGCAAGACAAAGATGCTTTCAAAAGCAGTTATGTTTCCTATACTGGAAAAATACAGGGCCTTCTTTGTCAGGAACTGGGCTGGCAAACCTTGGATGCCACCCTTAGCGGTCATGTGAGTCCTGACCTCAGACTCGTCCAAATGAATTGCTCTTGCAATGATCTGATTCTTTGGAATTTCTTCCAGTCCAAAAAATGGAGCTCGATCTATAATGTGTAGATCGATCAGATGAGAATACTCCTCCAGCGTTGGTGCGAGCTGGTAATCCGGGAATGTGAAACAATGATAAATCGGATCGTAGAATTGAATGAGCGCATCCATGATTCCCTCAATCACATGGACTCTTAGCAGTGGTAGCAGACCTCCGTACTTGGCTCTGAAAGCCTCAGGGTTAGTGATCATCCTCGCTAACCTTCTCAAATCCTCAAGTTTTGAAACCTTGAAGGTGTACTTATGAGTTCTCCTTCTACCGAAATCCATTAGCGTAATCCTCTTCTCTGATATTTGCAATCACAGTCTTAGTTTAATTTGAAAAACAGAGAGACTAGAAGAGAAGATTTTTTTGAATGTTTTAATATTTTATTAAATGAATGCATGAATGCAGCACACAAAAACATAGAAAAAACATGGGGTCAAAGGGTCGTTGTCATGAAGTCAAGGCTCTACCCATCCCCAAAGGTTTATACTAGGGTGATTTTTGTACCTGTACTCATTATCATCAGCTCCTCCCAGGAAAGCAAAACAACAAGCGGATCGCCAGCGAGTTGTAGAGCAATCTTAGAGTAAGTGTCATTCACCGAGAATAGATCACCAGACTCAAATGAGGGTAGTATCGCGTAACAACTATTCTCGATAGTTTCCGCACTACGAAAGGGTTTGGCTCCTCAGCTTCTCAGACTTAACAATCGGCCCATTGTCTAGGTGAGAGAATGGGTTGCATTGGTCAGCCTCCACTGAGGTTGATGGTCAACCTCGTCGCCATCACTTATCTTAAGTGTATACTCAATCTTTCCACATACGGCATCACCCGCATTCCCATTAGCAGAAAAATAAACACGTATAGCAATTAGGAAAAGCAGTATATATATTTGTCCTAAACATCCTAGACCTTTAAAGCTATGAATCCTAAGTTCCTGACAGAAATGGGTTCCCCGGCGGAAGCCCCAATCTGTGGTATTCTCACAGGAGATGAAAAAGGAAGAAGGAAAAAGAAGATCAGGCCCCACGGTGGGCGCCATTTTTCTGTTGGCGGCCACCGCCATGAAAATGACTTACCCAAGGTTTAAATTGTAAGAAAGAAAGAACCGGCCCCACGGTGGGAGCCATTTTTCTGTAGCGAGCGATTTTGGACGCGGTTCTTAAGCGCTGGTCGCTCTCTGCAGTTTGAGCTTACTACAGGTCGATTCATTTTTTATCCTATTAAAGCTGATGAAGGAAGGGAAATAGATGTCTCCAATTAACCCTGCTTTGCATACTGAGTTTAAACAGCGGTCTGTTAGGTTACGAATGCTATCAATGTGGGGGGACCTTTGTACTGGTTATTTGTATTTTCGCCAATACTGGTTTATTTCTTTTTACCTTGACAGAAGGTTTCTGACGGGGAACAAGGATTAGGATGTTAGGACTGATGTTTTTGAATTACTGCTTTTGATTGATGGAGATATGGGATTTGGGTTTTTTGTTTAGTGTGCTCACTAAGATTTTTCTTTCAATCTTATGCCTACGTATTCCCGTTTACCGAAACAAGGAAATCAGAGCGTTCGTAGTTCCTCCTATTCTATGGGAGGAAATGGGTGTTTTTGGTGTCTTGTTCAAAGCCCAAGACGTGAAGCGAAAGGTGGTTTGTATCTTGTTCAAAGCCCAAGATGTGAAGCTGAAAGGTCTATTTGTATCTTGTTCAAAGCCAAAGATGTGAAGCTGAAGGGTCTATTTGTGTCTTGTTCAAAGCCCAAGACGTGAAGCTGAAGGACCTCGACTTTAGAGAGAATTTGTCATCTCTAAAGAGGGGTTTGTCTGTCACAACTATTTATAAAGGAGAATTACTTTAACCGGGATAGGCGGATCCTAGCAATGCCATAATTTCCTTTATAGGGGATTTTAACCTGAAGGGGAAGACTTTAACTCAGTTTAGAGCAATGCTATCTTTCCTTAGGAATTTCTCATGCTAAAAGAGGGACAGTGGCATGGATGTAGATGATCCAGAGGCTTGCCGCTTACAGCGATTAGATGAAGGGGAAGGAGTGGTTGATGTTTGTGTACTGTGAACGAGGCACAGCTTTGATGCTAAAAGGTTGATTGGATCAACCAGTGGTTCTTATATAAAGCCTAAGAGGAGCCTAATATGTTTCTCGTACAAAGCCCGAGAGAGAGGCGAAAAGGTTTTGACTCAACGAGGGAATCTTTTCGTATCTCGTATAAAGCCCGAGATGGAGGTTATTATTTGTTTGGCTCAATAAGAACCCTTTTGTATCTCGTACAAAGCCCGAGATGGAGGCTAAAGGGGTGATTGACTCAACGAGGGAGTCTCTTATGTGTCTCGTACAAAGCCCGAGAGAGACGCTAAACGTTGTTTGACTCCGCTGGGGAGAATCATTGTACAAAGCCCAAGAGGAGGCTAACTTCTTTGAAGAAGGATCATTATACAAAGCCTAAGAGAAGGTTATGGTAACTGTTTCAGTTGAGTGACAGGTCCAGTATGCTGATTTTAAAGAGAAAATCAGTTCTTATATGAGTAATGTTGGCACTCAGGGATTTTGATTCGAGGGTCAGGGATATTTCCTATTCTTTAAGGAAACGGGAAATCCAAAGGGTATTGAGACTATCCGAGTCTACGGGTTTTCTTCCTATTTAACGAAGGGGTCACTTGAGAATGTCTTTGAGACTCAAGGAAATTAGACTGTCTGTGTCTAGAGTTTCATCTTTTGTACTATGCTTTGAGAAACAGTAGTAGACTCTTGAAAGGAATGTTCTATGAAGATGACTAAGTTCTGCTCCTATACCTCTAGGAGGTCGTCGGGACAATTTGTACGAAGCCCAAGAGGAGGCTGGAAACTTTTAAGAAGCTGACGGGTCCTTGTACGAAGCCTAAGAGGAGGCTATCATTCCCGGAGGAAGAGATCATTATACGAAGCCTAAGAGGAGGCTGTGAATACTTCTAAGAAGTCGTAGGGTCCTTGTACTAAGCCCAAGAGAAGGCGGGGTTGCTTTTAGGAAGCCTGTGGGTCCTTGTACGATGCCCAAGAGGAGGCCGATTGCTTTTAAGAAGCCGATGGGTCCCCAAACCCCGAGAAATTCAAGGCAAGCTATTCACAAGGAATAGATCAAGTCAGGAAAGTTTGAGAATTTAGAAGAAACTCAAGAGATGCCATTCACGAAGAAAAGATCATCTCTGAGGAGTAGAGTTTCTTGACAAGTGCTTTTAAGAAGCCTGTGGGTCCCCAAACCCCGAGAAGTTCAAGGCAATGCTATTCACCGAGAATAGATCAAAGTCAGGAAAGTTCGAGAATTTGGAAGAAACTTAAGAGATGCAATTCACGGAGAAGAGATCATCTCTGGGGAATAGAGTTTCTTTGACAACTTCTATGAGTGACAGTCTATGAAAGGGTTCACAGGGAATGCTGCCTTTCATATCTCCATATTGTTTAACCCCAAGAGGAGGGAAGACTGTGTCTGGTAATCCTATGGGTATCTAGTTTAGACTATTTCTAAGAGTGATTGAAACGACTTTACCTAGTGCTAGACGTAGTTGCCGGGGAAACTCTAAATATCTATACTATTATTACACAGTTGATATGAGTTTATGAAAGAAGACTTACAGCGAAACAGCCCCACAATACAGTTATATATATATATATATATGAGTTTATGAAAGGAGACTTACAGTGAAACAGCCCCACAATACAGTTATATACATATGAAAGCGGTAAATGAAAGCGGGTAAACACTTACTCGATTGTAGAGCTTCCATACTGTTTGGTTAGTTGTTCAACAAAGAAAGATTGAAAACAACAGTATATTCAAAATCAAAGGAGAAAGTGCTTTGAAATAAAAAGATTTGGGGCTTACAGCTCAAGGAGAGACCCAGGGTTTTATCAGTGAGCGCACTGTTTGAATTTGTACAGAGGGACTTATACAAGTGACTGAGGCCCAAAAAGGTTTTATGTACAAAGGGATGGGTAGTACACTCTCTCAAGAGGCCCAAGTGAGTTTTAAGAAAATAAATGGGACTTATTACTCGAGGGTAGGCCCAATGGTTAATTTTGAAAAGGGCGACAATCGCGCCGAGTTTTTGGAAACACCGTGGGACTTATACAAGTGACTGTGGCCCAAAATTTTGGTATTTACAAAGGGATTGGGTCTTACACTCTATTAGAGGCCCAAAGAGTCTTGAAACATTTGAGTATGATTAAAAATCAAAGAAACCCCAATTTTCACTTTTTAAAAGTAATTTTTCAAAGAAAATTAATAAAAAATGACAAAAAAAATCAAATAAGTTTAAATAAACCACTTGCGATTTTTGGTTAAGGTTTGAAAAATGAGGTTTTAATCACAAGATGATTTAAAACTTATTTAGTTTTGATTTTCAAGATGAATGTTCACTTTTAAAATGTTTAAAAACAATTAAAAATGAATTTATTCACAAAAATACCAACTATATTAAATAAATAATATAAATTTGATTTTTTTTGTAGAATAAAATATTTTACTATTTTTGTGATTTTTCAGAAAAAGAACCAATCAAAAATAATCAAAATTGAGGGAGTTATTAATTTTCCAAATCATTAAAAAATAATATGAAAAATGAGAAAATATAAAAAAGTGATAAAAAAGAGGGTTTTGGGTCTTACACTCTATTAGAGGCCCAAAATGTATTTTTGTACAAAAGATGGGGCTTACAACTCAGGGAGAGTCCCAAAATATTTTCAGTTTGAAAATGGCGATCGCGCCGAGATTTTTAACGTATCGGGACTTATACAATAGCTGAGGCCCAAAATTGTTTTGTTAAAAAAGAGTTGGGTCTTACACTCTAATAGAGGCCCAAGTGTTTAAAAATAAAAAGAAATGGGACTTACAGCTCAAAGAGAAGTCCAGTTGATTTTCGTTTGAAAATGGCAATCGCGCCGAGGTTTTCTTTTAACGCAGAGGGACTTATACAATAAGTGAGGCCCAAATTTGTTTTGGTTAAAAGGGGATTGGGTCTTACACTCTAATAGAGGCCCAAAAAGTTTGAAAAAGATTTGTTAGGGTGAAAATCAAAGAAACCTCAATTTCATTTTTTAAGGCATTTTTCCAAGAAAAATTAAGTAAAAAATGATAAAAAATATCAAATAAAATAATTAAATAATGATTAAAGTTTATGAAAAAAATATTTTATCCACATAAATATTTAAAATCATTTTGGTTTTAAAAATCAAGAAAAAAGAAATCATTTTAAAAGCATTTAAAACAATTTAAAACACTATTTTTAAATATATTAAAAATAATACTTTTTTTTTGTGATTTTTTGTGGATTAAAATATTATGGGGTATGAATTAGAAAATGATGATTTTTTGCTATGTAAAAGAATTGGTTGAGTTTTGAAAATAAAAATAAGAAAAAGAGGAAAGATGTCACAATATCATCTCCGACGTTTCTTATGGGGTAAAAACGAGTACCGAAACTTTAATTTTCAACACGTTTTTTATCAAATTTCAAACACTCATAATTCTCTCAATTTTTATCGGAATCAAAATTCGGAAGAGCCTATCTTGACCAATTTTTCGCGAGGAATCCAATGGTATTACTCACGCACATGGAAAATCAACACACAAAACCTAGAAATTAAAAAACCAGAACTGTTATCGATTGAAAACATCGTTCCGCGTCGAATTTCCGACACGCGTAACTCTCTCGATTTTTATCCGAATTGAAATCCGTAAAAACCTATCTTGACCGATTTTTCGCAAGGAATCCAATGGTATTACTCACGCACATGGAAAATCAACACACAAAATGCAGAAATAAAAAAAAAAACCAGAACTGCACTGTTTTGAAAACATCGTTCCGCGTCGAATTTCCAACACGCGTAACTCTCTCGATTTTTATCCGAATTCAAATCCGTAAAAACCTATCTTGACCTATTTTTCGCAAGGAATCCAATGGTATTACTCACGCACATGGAAAATCAACACACAAAACGCATAAATAAAAAAACCAGAACTGCACTGTTTTGAAAACATCGTTCCGCGTCGAATTTCCAACACGCGTAACTCTCTCGATTTTTATCCGAATTGAAATCCGTAAAAACCTATCTTGACCGATTTTTTGCAAGGAATCCAATGGTATTACTCACGCACATGGAAAATCAACACACAAAACGCAGAAATAAAAAAAACCAGAACTGCATGGTTTTGAAAACATCGTTCCGCGTCGAATTTCCAACACGCGTAACTCTCTCAATTTTCATCGGAATTGCAATCCGTAAAAACCTATCTTGACCAATTTTTCGCAAGGAATCCAAAGGTGTTACTCATGCACACTAAAACTTAATGTACAGAGCACACCAATAAAAAAAAACCAGAATTGGACATGATTTTAAAACAACCAAAATTCCACACATAAACATGTTAAAATGCAAACAGTGGGAGGATCACAACATTCACATTAAGGACTACATTTTTGCCTCAAGAATTGTTCAATATGATGCATGTATATGGACAACAAAGGAAAGCATGATTCAAAGAATTCAAGTTGTGAATTTTACCCCTTTTTGGGAGATTTTGGGCAACATACCAAGTGCTTTGTTCCAGAAATGATTTGATACTTTGGACAACCTCAAATGACCTCTTAGAAGCTTTTAGGATGGTTGGAATCGGCTGGAAACCTCTGGAGCAAGTTTGAGCACTTTCTCGCAAAATGGTCAAAAGTGGCCAAAATGCCAACTCTCTCAAATGGTGTTCCAGATGTGTGGCACCATTTGGGACAGTTCAAGGATGATATTTAGAGTGTGTTTGAGGTTTTATCTGGTTTGGAAAGTGACTAAATCAAGACATGGCTTGAAAAATGCAAAAAAGTGCCATTTTGAGGTTTTGAGAGGTGACTTTGTGATGTTGGTGTTATAGGTCACTTGTGAGAGTTTGGATCACCTACATATGATGTTTATGAGGTGTTAGGATCATGAGCTATGATGGAAATTCTCTCTAACTCAAAAACTCAGAATTTCCTTACTAAAGAAGACATTTTGGAGTGAAAGAGAGAATTTGAGTAAAGCATCTGTTTGATGGCTTTGGTGTACTCAAACTGAGCACAAATGAGCTCTATTTATAGTAGAGCAAGTTTGTTTTGCAAGCAATAGTGAATGGTGTCTGCAGCAGAGGTTTGGCCAATGTTGGCCAATGAAAATCCAAGTCTCCTCTAGCCATTGACTAGAGGTTAGAGCACAGGCTACTGGTTCCCTAGTTGTTGGAGGAATCTTGACTGAATTCAGTTGGAGGAAGATCAGTTCATGCCACCTCTAAGCATCCATTAAATGCTCCAAACCAAAATTGGAGTTTTGTCCCTCTTTTAGGGATTTCTAGGTTTTGGCATGCTTTTTTGGTTCCTTGGACTTGGGAGGTTCATGGATCAGATCATCCGACTTGGATTTGATCCTTAGATGTGTCCAAAATGATGACAAGGCTTGAAAATTCGTGTGGCACAGAAAATGTGCAAATCTGCCCTGAAAAATTCAGCTGCAGCAAGCCTTTTTGTAAGATCCATAACTCCTTGCTCGAGTATGCTACATGGACGTTCTAGGACTTTCCGGAAAGCTTAGATGACGTACTTCAACTTTGATGTTTGACACTAGACCTGGTTCAACTTGGATCAAGGAGAAAAACAGCCTTGAAGTTGGGACATTGTGCTGAAATTACAAGGCAAATTTTGGCTAAGTGCTGAAAAATGTCAATTTTAGGTTTTTAGCCATTTTGATCCAACCATAACTCAAAATCCATGATGAATTGGGATGAAGTGTAGTTGACACTTTTGTAGAGGGCCATGAGGGCTACAAATCCATCTTTGGATGGGGAAAAATGGCTTTGTGGTTTAGGAGTTATGATCCTCCAAAGTTGGTACCCTTGCCACTTTATTCCATAACTTAGAAAAATTTCTAAGTTTTTATGGTTACCCCTTTTACAAGTTATCCCACTTTCTTTGATTTTTCTTGATGAATGATGATTCCAATCACACATTAACATCATTTTAGGGTTAAAAAACCATTTTTATGAAAAATCTCAAAAAGTCAAAGTTTGACTTTTGTGTACAGTTAACTTTTTATCAGATGAATTCCAAGCTGTGCGATCCTTTAGGAAATCATGTCCTTGACCTAAATCAAAATTGATGGACATGTTCCATGGGTGTTATAGGGTATATTTAATCGTGTCCCACGGCTTGGGAACATGTCCTGGTCAAAAGTCAAAGCTACAGTTGACTTTTCTCGCGAAACCCTAACTGTGGTTCAGATGAAATTGAAACTTGTTGCTCAAGCTTCTTGGGTCAATCCATTGTTGCAAATGGATCAACGTGGTATGTTGGAGACCCTCAAATCATGTCTTAAGGTCTTGGCTCATGATTTGTCCCAAAAGTCAACTTAGGGGTGAATTAGGTCAAGAAACCCTCATTCCTGATTTTTTATGTATGCATCCCCTGAGGCTAAATTGACTTGATGATGGGGTTTATGATGTTCCATGGAGCATTTTAGGTTATGCTTTGAAGCATTGGCTCATGCCCAGAGGAAAATTTCCATCTGGAGGCCCTAGTCGACCAAACCCTAATTTGGTGACACTGGCGATCCTAAGGCTTGACCCACCTAGAAGGGAGCAAACTTGTGCTTAATCCTTGAAGTGGGAGTCCTTTTGATCTATTGTAAAGGTTTGAGAGGTTAGACAAGTTGAAGATCATGTCATTCCTTGATTGATCCTTTGTCTAAGCACTCAGAGAGGGCTTGAAACCCTAATTTTGATTGTGGTGAATGCTCAACAATTCCTTGAGGAGATTGATGAGGCATAAAGGTACATCCATATTGTGATGATAATTTGCACAATGATGGGAAATCTTAGTGGTCAAAATTTGGGGTATGACACTTACTATACATCTCCTCTAACTCTTTCTTTTAGAATTCGCGATCCTGTGCTAATTTAGCGTGTAACTCTTTCTTTTGGTATTCGAGATTGTATGCTAATTTATCTTGCAACTTTTTCTTTTCGACTTTCCGTTCATGTGCTAACTTCTTATCAACGAGCTCATCCATCTCTTTCTTTCACAAATATTTACTCTTTTTCAATGTACCAAATAATAATCTCAGGTCGATGTCTTCTTCAATACCATGTACACGTCCACCGCGCTCCTTCATTCTAATTTCTTCTACTAATATATCATGTCCTTTTTGTGGAACAAAGGAACCTAGATTGATGATATCAACCAACACATCCTACACAACATGAATTAGATATCATTACCAAGGCGATTTAAATTACACACAACAAATCATACACACAAAAAATCCCACATTTAATATTCTAATTAAAAAAAATATACTTACAATTCTCCTAGTGAATGCACGTGAGGCATTTTAAGTAAACTCTCTAGTTAGTCTTATTCGAGCCCTCTTCCACTTCTTATGTTGTGATGGTGGAGATGGGTTACAATCATAACTCGTGGAGTCTTCATCTCCCATTTGATTTTTTTCATTAATTAATAACTCCTGAAGTTTCTTGCCCCCCCCCCCCCCCCACGAGACAATCTATAAGGGTATTAGTTTTTTGGCAAAATATCTTTTTTGGTCCTTTAACTTTACCTCGGGGTTCATTTTGGTCCCTTAACTCTTCAAAACATTCCATATTAGTCCTTTTGTCTTATTAGCGACGAATTTAGCAACTGATTTTTGAATTTTTCCGTCGCTAATAAGACGAAAAGGACTAATATGGAACGTTTGAAGAGTTAAGGGACCAATATGACACTTTTAAAGTTAAGGGACCAAAATGAACCTCGAGGTAAAGTTAAAGGACCAAAAAGGATATTTTGCCTAGTTTTTTTTTCCTTGTTTACCTGTCCTGATTCACTTTTAGCCTATTATAAACATAGTGTAATTATTAATTTGCATGGTTGTATCTTTAAAACATAAGCATAAAATTATGAAAGCTTTTGTGGTTTGACTAAATTTTGGTAAAACACATTTATGATAAAGATGAAGAAATCTAGACTGAACAAAGATGTCGAACAAGATGTCTTAACCTGAAGTCATGACATCCTGAAGTACATCACTGATTTAGCAAGTGTTAAATCTGTAACAAATCAGCCAAGAGTTAATGCGCATGGATCAAGGACAGAAGATTGAAGCCCAAGGAAGCTGAAGCTTATAAATAAAAGACTTAGACCTAGGTTTTAAAACGCCTTTAGTACGCCTTTTGTAATCTTGTTTTCTTGTGTAAGAAACAAGGGTTTAGGGTTTTGAGATTCGTTGGCTCTCTAGGTTGTAAGTCTCCCTTTGTATCAGTTGATGCATTGTGGCAGATATAGGTGTCGCACAGATCCATAAGCCTTGAGGTATTGGATTGTGTATTGTTCTTGGATGAAGCTTTTAAGCAAATTCGAGTTAGCTTGTTTGTCAAGAAAGCATGACAAATTTTTGTATTGACAGGGATGGTGTAGAAATCTCAGTTGGTGATTAAGGGAAGTGAGTGGGGTATCTCATATCAGAGTTGTAAACGTTTGATTTTAGCTTTGGTAAAGATGTTCATTGGGTAGATGTTAGGTATAAAGTTGTAAACGGGGGAGTTTAGCTTTGTAACAGTTCTACAGATAGTGAAGTCTTCTTCCTGGATTGGTATCCCCCAGATGTAGGTGAGTTGCATTGAACTGGGTTAACAATTGTTGTGTTCTTTATCATTCTGCAGATTTACGTTTTCTGTTAGGGTTCATGATAAACATGTTGGATCGGATGTCGTGACATCTGTGATTGTGCAGTTCTGATATTCAAGGTATCAGTCTGCTGTTGCGCCTCTGAGTTTAAATGATTATATAGCACAATGTCTTGACATGTGTTAGGACATCTGTTGTCTACATATGCCAGAATTTCAATTGGTATCAGAGCAGGCATCCTGTCTGGTTCTGATGAGATCTTTGGGAGATACTTTCTGGCGTTTAAACAAGGAGGAGAGTGAAGATCAGATCAATTAACTCAGACATAATCAAGGGTATTAATGGATGAGATGGATGTTCTGGATCGAAGGGAGCAACCCGGAGGTTGTTCATGTTGCTGAGGAGGTTCTACAACAACTACATGAGAAGTGGCTAGTTCTCTTGTTGTGGTGTCTTATAAGATGTTCTGACATCTAATTAGGGCAAGCAGGATTTGTTCCTTGGTGGTTCCGCTGCATGTATTTCTGATGGAAGAGCTCTGGAATTATGGGATTCTGGAGTTATTACTAAAGACAGTTGGTGGAAGATCTCAATCGTCGGCCTCTATATGTAAAGATATCTGCATTCTTTTATTCCAGAGTCGGGAGCGATGGAATGAAGGGAGTTGTTGGTAGATATCTGGTATGGTGACTTGGTACTTAGAAGCTTGGTTTCTTGGTGCAGCTGAAGTTAGTTGAAGAGGAGAGGAGTTGAGTTTAAGTTTATCAAGTTCTTGCTCTGGGAATTTGATAAATTATTGATCGGCTAGATTGTCAAAGATACTTGAGAATTCTCTCAAGTGCACTCATAAAGGCATCTAAATCGTGCATCTGGAGTCTTCTAGTTATTCTTCTGACTAGAAGGTGTTTCTTTGAAGCACAATCTGAAGAAAGTGGAGGTGATTTATTTTCACCATCCAAAAACAGCAAGGACGGATTCATCTCTCTTAACCCTAAGAGTGGATCCAATCTGATTAAAGAGTTGTTGAGGTAAATAAGATTTGTTCAGAGGAAGTCTTAGTTACTTGAGTTAAGGGTGGCAGCCTTGGTATCTCAACACTGTTTGTCAAAGAAGATACTTGCAAAAGATTGAATACTTGATAAGTGTTCAGAAGTGATCTGGTGGAGCTTAGCTACAACAGTGAAGAAGGGTTATTGTACAAGGATTTAAGATTAATTGCTATTTGTGGAATCCACAAGTATTTAATTGATTATCCTTGAAAGTCAAGATTGCTGATGTTCAACAAGATGTTGGAACATCTCATCATCAGAGTTTGTGCAGAATCATGGGAGGGGTACTGCATACGCTTTAGCATCTGTTTTTGTCTTAGGTAGTGATCTAAGAAGTTGCTTCAGTCGGGTGTGACAGAACCATGTGTTCTCTGGAGAGTTTCCTGGCAAGAAACTAGTCTGGACTTTGATGCTGTTGAAGATGAAGATGAAGACATCATAATCTTGATGGTTACTGCTTGGGTCAGTTTATTTCTGATCTAGGTACTTTGGAGCATGGATCTTGCTCTTCTTAGAAGTCAAAGTTAAGTGGCAGTTATCGCTGACTTTCTACAATCTGCTTTACTAAGGAAAGTGGCATTCTTTGGTTTGGATATGGTGTCGTCTTGGAGTACTTATCTTCTGAAGACTCGAACATGGCAGGCGAGATGTCTTTGGAGTTTTAAAGCAGGATAGAGGTTGTCTACTCAAACTTGGTGTTGAATCAAGTCTATGAGAGCATGGAACTCTTGTTCTGCAAAGGGAGGAGGTTCTTCTAAGTGGCAGAAGGAAGAGATGAATTCAGCAGTTGGATGTCATATCAGAATGTTTTGACATCTAGCTTAACATCAGAAGTCTCAGCTGGTGATGTGGCACATCAGCTTAAGATAAGGTGATCTACAGGAGGATGGAAGTTATGGATGCTTCAAAAAGGTCTATCGCATGCAGTTTGTGGGAGTTGTGGATGAAAAGATGTTACATGTCTAAGAGGCTTGGTGAATCCAAGATGTCTTGCTATGAGTCAAGTAGTTCATGTAACTTGAAAATCTGATTTCATTGGTGGATCAGTGTATCTTATGGGAGTTCTGAAGAAGATTGAGATCAATTAAAAGATGGCATTTGGTTGGTTTCATAGTGTGCATTCAAGCAGGATGCTTGAAACTGATTGCACTTGTGCAGAAGAGTAGTTAGTTGAAAACGTAAGGAGGTTCTGGTTCTCTTGGAGCTTGTGGAAGAAGTTCTGGGTTGAGAATGGAAGTATACCTTCTTTTGGTGGATGACAGTTTATTTCTCTCTTGGTTTCTGAAGCTTTCTTTGTTCAAGCTGGTGGCGCGGTGTTGTGTGAAGATCTTCAGTGTGGATTACTATGTTGATAGTAAGTCCAATGGTGGAGCATATCAAGAACCGTGGTGTGTGGTGTCTATGATATGTGGAAGATGTCCTAACTGATGTTAGAACATTTTTGGGTTGGTTATCCTTGGAGGAGGATTTCAGGTTCTGTGAGTAACTGGTTACTTGCATCGTATCTAAGAAGTATTTACCTTGTCATATGGGAGAATGATGGAGTAGAAGAGCTGTCTTGGAAGTCTGATGTAAGGGTTTTAGAAGACTGGAGTGGATCACGGGTTGATTGCATGAAGGTCTAGATTCTGATGCGTTCAGAAGTGGATATTCACCAGAAAATAAGAAGTATTCCAGGTTATCATACGGGAGAATGATAAGGAATGACTGTCTTGGATTATGGGGTGTCTATCTCAGTTGCTGGCTTTGGTAAGGTCAGTGAAAAATCTTGCGAAGGGGATACTACCCCTGGCTGCAAGTCATGCTAGTAGTGGATCAGTTTGGCAGCTGTGAAGTTCTGGAGCATGCATACGATATTTGACATTGTTATAACAAACTAAGGGACCCTGTGCGTCTCTTTGAGGAATGTGAAGCATTCTGATTCAATTGGTTTGTGCCTCAAGCAGCTGGAGGTCTATACATGAGAATTCAAGAGAATCTCGTGTGTTGTGTAGATGGTTACAGGAAGAGGGGGATCAATGGGACTTTGATCTTAAGCCAAGAGTTTGTTATGGTAGGATGGTTATCCTGTTATTTCCTCACGTGTAGTATGATGGTGATCATGTGTGAGTGATTATTGGTTCTTGTCAGAAGAAGCAATAAGAGAGTTGATGATTATGTTCAGCAGGTGGCTTGAACTGAGGGTGCGCTCGTGAAGACATGAATATGCGTCTTATGTTTTCCATTCACCAGCTTAGGTGTTATGTGGAGGAGCACTAGTTACCTTAGATAGGGGGAGTTGCTCCTTGATCTAAGATGTTTTACTGCGGGGGTGCAGTGGAGTTCCAGTTTGTATTGTGCGTCAAGCAAGCTGTGATTATGTGTCCATCCTGGGAGGATGAGATGTCAAGAAGGATGTCTTGACATTTTGTATTGTTGCAAGTTAGGGAGACTTGGCAGTGCAAGTTACATGGTTCTTATTGGATGCTTAAGAATCATTGGTTGAGTCTGGGGGAATTTATTTTTCTCTGCAGACTGTGATCACAAAAATGTGAAGATATTGGTCAATACATAATTTTTCTTGGTGGACAGTGTCTGACATGATGTCAGAACATTGTTAAAGACATGCTTTAAGAGTAATTGGCCTTTTGGTCGGTGGGCCTTGGATTATGGAGAACATGCGCGTGCTAAATGTGTTCATCGTTACTTGCATTATTGTTGGACGGTTATCTTGAAGAAGAAACAGTCAAAGCATTCTTGGCCGGTGCACATTGGGTTTTGGTGAAGTTACATTCTTGAATTTATGACCTCATTGAATTGTCCTTCGTTTATTTCTTGGTTCGTATCTTTTAAAGGAAATTTCTGGGGTATTTAAAGGAGTCCTTGGATCAGGATGTGTGGTATGTTCCAAATATCTTTTGTTCAAGTCTGGATAAGTATTGGTTGGGTATGGGAATGTCTTGGTTTCTTTTGCCAATTTTTGGCTAAAAAGGGGGGAGTACGGGTCACTAAGTCAGGGGAGGCATGGGTTGTTCTAGCAGTTGCTTTGCAAGGATGATAAACAAGATGTTCTAACATCATGTCTTTGTGTCAGTTTCCTTTGTGTCTTGTGACTTGAGTTAAGAATCAAGTTGTGTCTTGTGACCTGAGATACATGCTTTATGTACTCAGATTCAAGAAGACTACGACTGATCTCTGGAGGGGGAGTGTGTTTGAAAAGAATGTCCTTTGTTCTTTGGTTTCAAACGTCCTACTAGCTTCTTTAGAAGTTTCTATTGCCTGGACATTTTTCAAATTCGCTCATTCCGGTTTACTACTTTCCTCAAATATGGCAGTACCGTCTCATTGGTTAAAGGGGAGGCTGAGTTATCTTTTTCCTCATGAACACCAACATAGAATCGGTTTACATATTATTCCAATCATATCCGCCAGTCAGGGTGAAGAGACGTTCAAAAAGTGTTTTAGCCAAAATTTGTCAAAAGGGGGAGATTGAAAGCTTATGTGGTTTGACTAAATTTCGGTAAAACACATTGATGATAAAGATGAAGAAATCTGGACTGAACAAAGATGTCGAAGAAGATGTCTTAACCAGAAGTCATGACATCCTGAAGTACAACACTGATTTAGCAAGTGTTAAATCTGTAACAAATCAGCCAAGAGTTAATGCGCATGGATCAAGGACAGAAGATTGAAGCCCAAGGAAGCTGAAGCCTATAAATAGAAGACTTAGACCTAGGTTTTAAAACGCCTTTGTAACCTTGTTTTCTTGCGTAAGAAACAAGGGTTTAGGGTTTTGAGAGTCGTTGGCTCTCTAGGTTGTAAGTCTCCCTTTGTATCAGTTGATGCATTGTGGCAGATATAGGTGTCACACAGATCCATAAGCCTTGAGGTATTGGATTGTGTATTGTTCTTGGATGAAGCTTTTAAGCAAATTCGAGTTAGCTTATTTGTCAAGAAAGCTTGACAGATTTCTGTATTGACAGGGATGATGTAGAAATCACAGTTGGTGATTAAGGGAAGTGAGTGGGGTATCTCATATCAGAGTTGTAAACGTTTGAGTTTAGCTTTGGTAAAGACGTTCATTGGGTAGATGTTAGGTATAAAGTTGTAAACTGGGGAGTTTAGCTTTGTAACAGTTCTACAGATAGTGAAGTCTTCTTCTTGGATTGGTATCCCCCAGATGTAGGTGAGTTGCACTGAACTGGGTTAATAATTGTTGTGTTCTTTATCATTCTCCAGATTTACGTTTTCTGTTAGGGTTCATGATAAACATGTTGGATGAGATGTCATGACATCTGTGATTATGCAGTTCTGATATTCAAGGTATCAGTCTGCTGTTGCGCCTCTGAGTTTAAATTATTATGTAGCACAATGTCTTGACATGTGTTAGGACATCTGCTGTCTGCATAGGCCAGAATTTCAAATTATTATTCAGAAAATAAGATTACTACTAACTAAGAATTCAGCAAAACTATAAGACTTGAAAAACTTTTCCCAAACCTTCTTGTCAATAAAATTATATTTCACAATTGGATGCTCACAATCAGGCTTAGGTTTCCTAATGTAGTCACGCATGAGTTATGACTTAAAGCCCCTCCAATGCTCACCAGCATAAGTGGTTCACTTTTTCTTCAACTTATCATCATTAGTAAACTCAAAAGTCGACTACCGTTACATCAATAAGTGTGTATTAGTAATTATATATCGGACCATGCATGTAAAGAAAATACTATCGAATCATGTAAAAAATACCTTTACATTTGCCCATATGCTTTCTTTCAATTCTCTCGATACTTGGGTCCAATCATCTATCAAAATATTCACTTTTCTATACCTAAGGAATGCAAAATAACTCCTAAAATTGATGAATGCTCACCATAACAAGTCCAAGTTATATCATTAAACTCGATCAGCAATCTATTATCCGAGTTGCAAACTTTTGTTAATCTAGTCAACATTGTAACACCTATTTTTTATGTTATTTTTTCCCTCTATAGTATGAGTTTTGTCATTTCTAGATGAATAGTCCGTCTATGCTTAAAACAACAATAAAAGAATAACAAAACCATAACATTAAACCAATCTTAACAACAACATATATTATATATCCTCAAACATTCATGCAACAACATAACTAAACATTCACCAACAATAACAAATAAATCCAGGGTTTAGGCATTAAACATCATGAACAACAACAACATAGACATTAAACATTTATTAACATTTTCCTTTATTAATATTGTAAGAATAATCACTGTGAAGACATGTCAAGAACTTATTATCTTGAACTACAACCATTTTAATCGAATGCAAACTCTTTCATCTAACCCTATAATATTATTTCCACATATAACTATGAATACAAATGTGTTTGATAAACCATTTTCTTACCTAAGTCTGTGTTCGTTTGTTTATTCCTTAACAACAATAACAACAATAATATAAACAATAACAATCGTTGGAACAAAAATGGTTAATACCATATTCCTTGGGTTTTAATGATAACGAAGTATTTTAAGAACAATTGGACTTTCTAACATTTATTTAAGTATGCATGATTATATAATTGAGAACAGATAAATAGAAGGTTAATGATTCTGCATCTAAAGATCATACTCTCGCTCTGATGGTGATCCAGACTCTGAAGAAGTCAACTCTAAAGAAATTCAGCCTCTGGAGTTTAAGACTCTGAAGCTTCAAAAGCCAAGAAACATACTCTGATGTGATCAACCTCTGAAGAGTGAAGTCAACCTCTGAAGCATCTTCTCTTCTATCGAGGCAACTTTGACAGGCTCAAAGACTTTTTGATCACGTGAAAACTTAAGGAAAAATCTCTTCTATTTGTTTGAGCTTCAACGAATAATTCCTCTTGTATAAAGGTGCTTTCTTGATGTGTATAATTAAGTAGAAAGCTAGCCCAGTCTTTTGGTGAAAGTTTTCAACGTCTCTTTTCCTCCACTCTATTTAAGGCGTAGAAGACATGAAGAAGAATTTATTGAACAACAACACACCACAAGACTCTGAACATTGACATTCAAAGAGAAGTTACTCTGTCAAAATTGCTAGACTTTGGACATCTTAACACTTGTATGTTTTAGAAGTTCTTAAGTCTTAAATTTTTTCTTAGTTGTATTCTGTCTACACCTCTGATTGTATATCAAGCGTAGTTGTTACCCAAATCTCTTAACAGTTTGTTATAGAGTTAGAAGTCTCTTACTTTAGTGCTTGAGCATTTGAAGTCTCTTGCCTATGTGCTTGAGTATAGAAGTCTCTTACTTGAGGGTTTAAGCATTGAAAGTCTCTTGCTTGTGCGCTTAAGCATTGAAGTCTCTTACTTGTGGGTTTAAGCATTGGAAGTCTCTTGCTTGGTGCTTGAGAATTTGTAATCAGTTTGGTTATAGTGGAAATTCCTCAAAAGTGTAAGGGGACTGGACTACTCCCAGGTTGTGAGAGGAACTAGGATAACTGCTTGTGTTTCTTGCTTTAATTTACTTACTTCTGAACTATATTCCACCGCTATCATTTATTTACCTCTAAGTCAAATTTTGTTTCAAAATCTGATAAAGATATTCAAGAGTTTAGACTCTGAGTGATTGTGATTCAGACTATGAACTAAATGCTTAGAATTTAATTAAGAACAATCAGAAGAAGAAGTAGAAAAAGTAAGGAAAAGAGAACACAATTTAACCCCCTCTTGTATTTTTCTCACCTTCAACAACAACAAAAACAAAATAAACATTCAACCACGACAACAAAACAAACATTCAACCACAACAACAATATTCATGAACAATATTTTATTGTACATGCATGGTAGAGAAGTTTTTCGTATCGAAAACGTGATAAAAAAAGTCAAACAAATAAATAGTTTAACTTTTGTCCTTCTTTCTAGTAACTTTCTATGTGTTCCTCCTTAGTTTTTCCTGCATTAATTTGTAAGGTGTTCTTGGCATGTTGTAAGAGAATGATATTAATTTCTTATTGGGAGAACAAAATTCTGGTTGTGAGTTAAACCAAGTGAATAACTCTTGTTTGGTTGTTGACGTAAACCAAATAAAACCTCTGTTTGGTTGGGGAGGTCTTCGTATTTGAAACTCTCTCAGTCGGTTCATAAGCTTAATCTGCTATTAAAAAGCTCTTAGTTGGTTGTGGAGGTATTGGTAGATAAAAATCCATCTTGGTCTGAAAGTTAGCCATTGTAAAACTTCAATCCTTGTATAAGGAGGTTTGTGGGCATAACTTGTCTAATGCTCACATCATAATGGAAACTCTCAAGAAATTATTCTTGGAGAGAGTAGGTTAATTCATTAGATCGAACCTCTATAATTCTTGTGTTTTTCTCCCATCCTTTTAACTATTTACTTTCTAGTCATTTATTTTAACTTAGGGTGACAATTTGACTCATCCCAATAGGTACCCACAACGGTTAGGATAAAAACCCGCAAAAACAGGTGCGGACATGGGCTCGAGTAATTACCCACAAAAATAAGTGGGCATGGGTGCAGGTATAGGCACCTTGGTACCCACCCCACCCCATACCCGTGCAATATATATTCATGTATTTTAATTTATATTTATATATTTTAATTTATATTATAATACAAAAATGTATTTCTATCAATTTTAAAATGTATATCAATGATAAAATATTAAGTATTTAATATAAGTGTTCATTTATTTCAATAATATATTTTTTGAAAACTTTTTAATATTTTTAAAACTTAAAATGATATGAATTTTATAATTGATCTATTTATTTTTAATAGGAATGCGGGTAACGGGTACAAGTACTTATTTACCCATAGGGCATGGGTACGTGTGTTAACTTTGACACCCAAGTGGGTATGGGTTTGGGTACGAGGATTTTTTCAAATCACGGATATGAGGTTGAGTATTATAATACCCTGTCTAAACTCTGCCCATTGTCATCCCTATTTACACTACACTTATATTTTCTTATTTTTGGTGCTTTTACCCTATTTGTTTTACAAAAGTTTTTCAAACTTAGTTTTTCTGAAAGATTTTGTTTTGAAAATAGATTTTTAAACCTATACAATTCACCCCCTCTTTTGTTTGAATTATCATATCCAAAAATGGGAACCTTTCTCGGGTGAGATCCCTGAACAACCCATTCTAAGTTTTGGAGAGGAGTCAGGAGGAAATCCCTAACAAGATATTTCCATTGGTAATTACAATAACCATAACCAACTTTGACGTTTCAAGGTTCCTCATTGACAAATGGAATCCGTGTTATATTATGTATGTATAACTACTCACCAAGTTAGGCTTAGAGAGAGAGAGAGATAGAGATAGATAGATAGATAGAGAGAGAGAGAGAGAGAGAGACTATGAATTTACATAGGTACTGATATGCAGAGATTCAACTGAAAGGTAACATCCCTTGGGTATTCGTTAAACAAGCTTGTAATTTAACCCACCCCATTCTCTTTGATTTTTGTTTTATGATGCATAAAAATGATTAATAAAATTCAAATAAATATTATGATGATAAATAAAATGATCATAAATTTATTTTTCAAAATGCATAATGAAAAAAATAAAATTTTAGTTAATTTCTTCAACATGTAAAATGCTGACTTTATGCTGACTTTTGACTTATGGATGCTTATGGAAATCTATGATAAAATGAAATGATATGCAGATGACTTTAAATGTAATAAATAATGAAAATTGGTTGGCAAAATTTAGGGTATGACAACCCAAATACTTGAGTCATTACTTGTTCTCAGGTGATGCAACATGTAACAATAGAGAAACTTCATTGTCTAACATTTTCTACTCTAACAACATAATTCATAATCAACTTAGAATTTATCCAAAGGGGCTGCTTTCAAATATTGGCACAACTCAGTCTTGTTACTACTCAGGTGGTGTGTGTGTGTGGGGGTGATTTTACTGATGTTGCATGTCATGTCACTACTCTTCAGTTAAGATAACTAGCCTAAATCCAAGTTTAGTTCTCTTATCCTATGGTCCATGAATTCATTTCTTTCAGTTTCACAAGGGAGAATTGATTGTTCTGCTTTAGACTTTTTTCATTTGAACTTGAGGCTTACACATGAATTTTTATTATTGCTAAGTTTTGCTATATGCTCCACCTTTTCACTTGATTGGATCTCACTTGTAATGAGTCCAACTTGTTACTAATGGTGAAGACCTCTACTTGTTCCTCTAGTTTCGGGCACATGAACTTATTTATCATGCACAATGGCATATTTACACACTTTTGTGTGTTTATTTACACACATGTGATGTATCCTTTATTATAAGTCATAAACAATAGTACTATCCTCCCCTAGACTAAATCCTACCATGAATTCTCATTCCATATTTTAAAACAATTCAAAATTATTAGAAGACTGCCTAGTTTCCGGACTACTGGAGGCGCGGCAGAGGTTATCAAAAAATAGAAAACAGAAGTCCATTCATTACTTATATGGGAATTAAAATAACATAATTGAAATGGCATGAATTCTAAAATTTGCAGAATGAAAACCTAAAACTAATAGATGATTATAGTGATTGGGTTTGGTAAACAAATGTCATGACGGAAGTTGCCACACCCCTAAACATAGAGTAAGGACATTGTCCTCACTTTCATTTGGTGAGTAGTGGCACGCCATAACTTGTCAACCTGCAGAGTTTGAGAAAATATACATGTTAGGCACAAAGCCTGCTGTTTTTCCTAACAACTTTATCTTATTTCTTCTTCTTTCGCTCATCCTTCTTACTTTCAGCTTCTTCCTTAAATTTTGATTTTTCTGCATTGGATGCCTCACTGGCAGCTTCAGTCATGACAGTTGCAGCCACCTTCTTATATTTTGCAGGTCTCTTAGTCACAGGGATCCTAGATTTTACAGGGTTTTACCTCTAGGTGGTTGCTTTCTTAGGGTCATGGCTGCTGATTTTATGAGGTGTTCTCTCTTTTTTTGGACTAATGACTGGTGGCTCGTCAGTGCTCTTGTCATTCTCTTCTTTAGATTTTGCTTCAGACTCCGATTTTTTGAGTCTTCTGTAGAATTCTCAGCCTCAACAACAACATCTTCTTCCACCTTCTTACCTTGGTCATCTATTATAATTTAGTTTTCTCACTCTGCCCATATTCCTTATGCACTTCCTCAATCACTTGTTCGTCTTCATCATTTTCACTCTCATCTCCATCATAATGTTCTTCCATAGTTATACATTCCCTTAACTCAACATTGTCCTTCTTGACCTATTTCAACTGCCCGCTCGGGGTTTTTACATCTTCATCTGAATCTTCCTCTTCACCACGCTGATTCATATCAAACTCCCTAGGTAGGCTGTCAAGTACTGGTGGAGTAGTGGTCTTCACCTTCTCCGGCTGCTTATCATTTATAGGGCTCTTCTTTGGTTTTTTAGTATTGTTATCTCTCGGCACGCCATAGTTGGTCTTTGGTTTTGACCTAGAAGTGACATTTTTCTTACTTTTCTTCTTCTTGTCTTACTTTTTTTTCTTCTTAAAATCCTCTTCATCTCCCTCAACATTTTCCTCTTGTCCATCTTGTTCCTCCTTATGAATTAGTTCTCCCATAATATGATCTGGAAAAATAGGCGAGTCCTTCAAATTCTCTCCATGATTAAGCGTAAACATTCTCTCCTGCCATGTATGTTGGTCCTTAGAAAGCTTATAAAACTCTCTATGGGCTTTCTACATTTGCAACAACACTCCCCACAAACACTAGTAGTCTCAAAAGTGGTCTCGTCCTCTAGCACTTCCTGTCGTACCTCAACTTGTATTTTTCTTCCCTCAGGATTTATAAGGGTTTGAATTGCAGTCTTATCAAAAGCAACTTGGGGGTGACAGACCTCGTAAGTGGGACGTCCAGGGACACAATGCCTTATGCAGAGAGCTGTGATCAGACAAGGGAAGTAGATCATCCCCTCTTTCTTATTGGAGTAAGCTTGGATTTCTAGCATGATGATTTTGGCTACATTCATTGCAGTAAATGAAGTAATGCAGTGAAGCAGAACCAACCTGGCCTTGCTTACAGTCTCATTGTGGGCAATGGGACACAAAGTGTGTTTAATAAATTGATACCATACTTTGGAGTCAGGGCGCAAATCCATTCTTCTGGTCGTCTTTTCAGCGCCTGAATCAATCGATTTTGTGTCAGAGTTGCACAATGACTCCATGTACACATCATAATGAGCTTCATTCGGGGTCTCCAATAGGTTTTGATAAGTGTCACCAACATTCCTCAAGCCCAACACCATGTTGATAGTTGCCTTTTAGTACACCACATTTATACCTCTATCTTTCACTCCCAATCTCTTGTTTGTTGTGTCAACAAGGTTTGCATAAAATTATTTCGCTAGTTGAATGTTGTACAGTCTGGGGTGCTTTCAAAACCTTGTCCACTTCATGATCTTGATGATCCGCCCAATGTCTCCAAGCAGTCCCAAATATTCCTCCTCCATGTCGTACACAAAACCCCTTTTTGAGTGTACACTGTAAGGTCCCAAAATAATTATAATATTTATTTAATTGAATTATTATAATTATTCGGTGTTTTGCTAAATTTTGATGGATTTTGTGACGTTGATGACTTTGTGTGGTGTTGTGGGGTAGCATTGGGTTAAGGGAACATTGAGGTCTCTTAGATGTAGAAATTTATTATATTATTTTAAGAGTAAATAATAGTAAGATAATTTTAATAATTAGATTATTATTTATTATTATTATTATTATTATTATTATTATTATTTAAAATAATTAGGAGGACCATTAAGGGTAAGACGATAATAATGAGAGGGTTAATTGAGGACAATACGGGTAAACCATGATTAAGGCCCAAAAGATAGGTTTAACAAAAGAAAATAGGGAATTATGAGAATTAGTCTGTGCAACCCTAAGAAGTGAAGAGAAAGCTGAGGAAAGGAGGCTAGAATGAGGAATCGACCGTAGAACCCCAAACGAAGAACCTTTTTGCTGGAAAATTCGAGGTATGGGGGGTAATCTGGGTTCATATGTTTGATATGGGTTTGAGGTAGAGTTATTTTGTGTGTTTACGTTTTCTGGTGAATTTGTGCCTAATCTGTGACGAATCTGTGATGAATTTTTGTAACTTTGTATGTGTACGATTTCTGTGATGAATTCTGTATGTAATTGCTGTGAAATTCGTGTGGATATTCGATGCTGCTGTGATGAATGTAAAACCAACCAGATCTGAAATCGAAAGTGGAATTAACTAATTTAAGACTTAATCATTAGGAAGAAATTGATGTAGACAATGAAGTAGGATAAAAACGTAGATCTGTGATGAATCGAAGCTGGTTTGAGTCTGATTTTGGTGGATCAAAGGTGATGGAATGGGGAGGTTTTCATTCAGATGTGAGATCTGAGTTTTGGAGTGCTCTCTGACAATACGCGTAACAGGGAAGGCGTTACGCGTAATAGGGGACGTTCCCAGGGTGGTACGCGTAGCATACGCACCCGTCCCCAGGGCCAGCACGACCCTCTGCTAGTACGCATAGCATACGCGTATGAGAATGTAGGCAACACGCGTAGGGGAAGAAAATACACATATGGGAATTGGGAAGGAAGAGGCATACGCGTATGAGATGGCATTACGTGTATGGGTTCTAGAGAAAGGTGCCTTACGCGTATGGACTAGCCATGACGCGTAAGGGGAATCTGAAGGGGAGTTTGAGAGGGAAACCCTCTCTGTTGATACGCGTAACAAGTGTGGCATTACGCATAATGGAGGCCTGGGCAAGGGGCCCTACGCGTATGATACGCATGCCAGGGGCGTGAAAGTGAGCCATACGCGTAACAGGGAGGGCATTACGCGTATGGGCAGGGCTGTGGAGAGATTTTCCCGTTTTTGCGATTTCTGTCCTGATTTCGCTTACGGTGCAGTTTCCTTGAGACGTAAGGCCATGGTGGGGTAATAAAACATGATTAAACTAGTAATGAAGATGAATGGGATGAAATCGGGGATTTTTAGTAATGAATTTTGACGAGTGTGACTTAGTTATATAACGATGTTTGTTTGATGATGATTCATGAATGATGATGCAATTATGATGATTTTATGATGATGATTATAATGACGATTTGCATCATGCATTCATGGCATAGTTAGGACTTCGGTCCATTTGGTGGCTTCAATCCCATTGTGTGGATTGAGGTGTTTTTGTGACGTGTTCCGGTTCTTGTGTAAAATCGATCCTATTGGTGGGGATCTTTGGAGGGTGATGGCCCAGTGTCCATCAATTATGACGAGTTGGTACCACATGCATGATTCTATGATGTTGCATTGCATATTGTGTGGCATTGCATTATATTGACGTGATTGATGCATTTTGACGTTGTGAATGATGTGATGATGTTTGTGTTCGTGCTTTATCTTTTGCTTATATCTTATATATTGATTTGTGATTACTCACCCTGCCTGTTTGAATGTTGCATCCACGTGGGTAACATGCAGGTGATCAGGCTTAGCTTCCTTGGCGCATGAAGATTTAGCTTTTGAAGTATTTTGATTTCTCCGTCGACTAGAGAGTCTTGTTCTGATATGTAACATCGGGTCGGGACGTTTGAGTCGAACGATTTACGTTCTTTTATTTTGTTGGTCTTTTTGGCATGATGTTTTCATGAGTTTTATTTTGAGAAGTTTTTGGATTATAAAAGAATTTCTTTAAGTTTTGATTTTCGCTGCGTGATGTTTAAATAAAGTCATGATGGTAAAACCCGTGTTACGGAGCAGATGATTATTTGATGTTTTGTGACGACATGTGATGCCCTTTCGGGAATTTACTCTGATTAAATTGCCGTTTTTATTCGTGATGTTTGTGGGTAGAAAAAGGGTGTTACATTAGTGGTATCAGAGCCTGGTTGGTCCATCTGGCCAGGTTTTACTTGATGTCAGTCCCCTGTCAGTCGACGAGTGTGTGTACACTGTCGATGTTTTGTTTCTTCTAACTTTGTTGGTGGTATGCAGGATGTGTAGCGTGCGATTTTTGTCGGTGACGCGACCACCTTATCGCCATTGGTTAGAATTGGGTGCTACTTTCTGATTTCTTATTTATCCTATGAAGTTGGAAAGGAAAGGGAAGTTATCTAAAACTAACCTTGCACGTAAATATTTTCTTTAACAAATGCTAAGAGATTGGGGGGTCCAGGGTCAGGTTATACAATGGGGATTTGTCAATTACCCATCCTATATATGGTTATCCATAGATCGTTAGCAATTTCTACTATTTTCTATTTACCGGTGTTTATCTGTCGAGGGTTGGGAAAGTTTCTCCTTAGGGAGTGTTTGAGAGAGAGAGTTTTTTCTTGTTGATGTCGGGTTTTCTGATTTTTTGGTGAGGTACTGGACCTAAGGTTTTTTATTTGTGTGCTCGCTAAGATTTCGCAATCTTATGCCTACGTATTCCCGTTAAAGAAAACAGAGAAATCAGAGCAATCGTAGTTTCTCCTATTCTATGGGAGGAAAAAGATGTTTGGTGTCATTTTCAAAGCCCAAGATTAAAGCTAAAAGGTATTTGTATCTTGTTCAAAGCCCAAGATTGAAGCTAAAGGGGTATTTGTGTCTTGTTCAAAGCCCAAGATAGAAGCTAAAGGTTTAACTGAGAGAGAATTTGTCATCTCTAAAGGGAGATATCTCATCTGTTTATCACAACTGTTGGGTGACAGATTATAAAGGAGGATTACTTTAACTGGGATATATGAATCCAGCAATGCCATAATTTCCTTTATAAGGGATTTGTCTTGGAGGAGAAAACTTTAACTCATTGTTGAGCAATGCCATTTTTCCTTAGGAATCTTTCATGCTAAAAGAGGGACATTGACTTGGATGTAAATAATCCAGAGGCTTGCCACTCACAGCAATTAGATGAAAGATGGAGTTTTACCAGGATAAGAGATGGACTACAGCTTGGATTTTTGAATCAACAAGTGTGCCACTTACAGCAGTTATCTGGGATTAAGGTTTGTTTGATTTATCTATTTTGATATTGTGATATATAGAGAAATGTCTTCCTAGAGAGAAATGTTGATTTCCTCTGAGGGGATTTTGGTTTTGTGTGTGTGCCTTGATCAAAGCCCAAGGTTGAAGCTAAAAGGTTGAGCCTATTTAGGGAATTTTGTATCTGTCTTGTACAAAGCCCAAGATTTAGGCTAAAAAGAGACTGACTCTTTTGGGGAGATCATTATACAAAGCCTAAGAGGAGGCTAAAAGTTGACTTTTTCCGGGGAAATATTTTGTCTGTCTTGTACAAAGCCCAAGATTGAGGCTAAAAAAGAGTTATTGACTCCACTGGGGAATATTTGTATGTGTCTTGTACAAAGCCCAAGATTGAAGCTAAAATGGGAAACTGACTCTACTGGTGAGAGGTTTTATCTGTCTTGTACAAAGCCCAAGATTGAGGCTAAAAGAAGATTGACTCTGCTGGAGAGTATGATTTGTTTTGTACAAAGCCCAAGATTGAGGCTGGAAAGAGGATTGACTCTGCTTAGGGAGATTTTATATGTGTCTTGTACAAAGCCCAAGATTGAGGCTAAAAGATATTTGACTGACTCGGGTGAAGATATTTATGGGTGTCTTGTACGAAGCCCAAGATTGAGGCTGAAAAGAGACTGACTCAACAAGAGAGTGACGAAAGATCTTTATACAAAGCCTAAGAGGATGTTATCTTCTACTGAGAATTATTGAGATCCAGAGACAGGTCCAAAATGGGGAATCAACTCTTACTGAGGATTACAGAGGAGTTGAGATATCAGATGCCTTGAGGTTTTGATAGTGTTATATTGATAGTAAGCTGACCCTAGATGGGGAATTTTAGGAATGAAAAGTTTAAACTCTGTTGGTGATTGATGAAATGATTAAGGTTTCTCCTTTTCCTTGAGGAGATAAGACTGTCCAAGTCTACTGGTATAAAAGGGTTTATCTTTGTATGATACCCAAGAGGAGGCAGGTGTTTTAAGGGATGAGAATCAACCCTAAATTGTCCGAGGTTTTGACTCTTTGGAAAGACTGCTCTAACAAAGGATGACTAAGTTCTGTCCTATACCTGTAAGAGGTCTTTGGGTCCTTGTACTAAGCCCAAGAGAAGGCATGAGAACTTTTAAGAAGCCTGAGGGTCCTTGTTCAAAGCCCAAGAGGAGGCTGGGGATGTTTTTAGGAAGCCCGTGGGTCCAAACCTAAGAAAAATTCAAGAAAGGTTTCACCGGGAATAATGCCTTTCTCTGTTCCATATTGTATAAGCCCAAGAGGAGGTAAGACTGTATCTGGAATTTCCTATGGAGAACTAGTTTTGACTTTGTTGAAAGAGTGACCACTGGTTTGATCTAATCCTAGACATAATTGACGGGGAAAACTCTAAGCAGATATATACAGGCATATATACATATGAAATATATAGGCAATTATGTAAAAGAGTGTAGAAGGACTTACAGGTGAGCAAGCTTCCATTGTAACAGCTGTATGGTTAGTTGTTCAAGAAATTAAAGAAATTTTTAATAACTATGAATTTGAATCTAAAGCAAAGGGGAAAGTTGTTTTAAAGAGAAGACTGGGGCTTGTACTCAAGGAGAGGCCCGGATGAAAAACTGTAATTGTACCGTTGATCTAAAAATTGTATCGAGACTAATACAATGATTGAGGCCCAAATTATTGTATTTACAAAGAGGTTGGGTCTTACACTCTATTAGAGGCTCAAAGTTTATTTTTGTACAAGAGATGGGACTTACAGCTCAAGGAGAGGCCCAAAAATAACAGTGATTGCACCGTTGCATTTGAAAATCGCGTAGGGACTTATACAATGACTGAGGCCCAAATTATTTATGTACAAAAGGGATTGGGTCTTACACTCAATTAAAGGCCCAAAAGTATTTCAAAAAAAAGAAGAAAAATGGGACATACAACCAAAGGGAGGCCCAAATGAAAATTATTTTGAAAACGGCGATCGCGCCGAGATTTTTAAAATCGTATAGGGACTTATACAACGATTGAGGCCCAAAAATCAAATTATTTACAAAAGGATGGGACTTACACTCTACAAATAGGCCCAAAGTGTTTGAAAAATGTTTGAAAAAATCAAAATTTAGAGGAAACCTTAATATTGAATTTAAAAGATATAATTTTCAAAGGAAACTAAATAAAAAATGATATAAAATATTAAATATATTTAAAACAAGTTGTGAACTTTGAAATATCATGTTTATTCACATGAAAACTTGAAATTCATTTGGAATGAAAAATCAAGGTGAGAATTTCATTTTAAAAAATTTAAAAAACAATAAAATGAAATTAATTACAAAAATTCTAACTATATTAAAGAAATAATATAAATTGGATTTTTTTTGTAAAATAAAATAATTTAACATTTTTGTGAATTTTGAAAAAAAAGAATCAATTCAAAAACATTAAAAATCAGAGAGAAAATAATTTTTGAATCAATTAAATAATTCAAATATTTGAAAAATTGAAAAACGCGCGAAGAACATCATCTTCTTCGCTTTGCGACCAGATGCGGAATCAATCCAATCTCTCTTGTTTCTCAATGGAATTGGATGAAGTAGACATCAAACTTGCTCGCTTTTGAACAAGGAACAAGATGGAATTACTCAATTTCATTTAAATTAAGTTTGGAGAGAATTATCATGCACGAACCAGATGAACCCTAATTTGCACAAACCAATATGAAATTTCATACACGATTGATTCATGGCAATTGATTGAGGGAAAATGATCTATGAGCATCCAGAAACATAATGGTAACTTGAAAACATGTTTATGATGCATGCATTAATGAGTTTGAAAGTTCAAGGCTTAGCTCTTGCAGCTGGTGATCGAGCTTGATGATGGAGGTGTTATAGATGTGTAATGATGACCTGGACAGCTTCCTTATACCTCAAGGAATGTGTTTGAATATTTAGAGTGGTTGGAAGCCCTTTGGTTTGATCAGCTCGAACCCTTCTGTAGCAGATGGTGGATTTTGTGCAAATGGGGTACCACTTTGTGATTCTGATGTTACAGATGTTGTTTTAGTGCTTGGATCACTTACACATGATGTAGGTGAGGTGTTTGCATCGTTGGTTTATATGGAATTGCTCTGGTTTTGAAATTCATGATTCTCAATTTTTAAAATCTGAAAATTTGGAGCAAGAGCAAGAAGAGAATGAAAACAAGTGTAGTATTTTTTTGGTGTGATCTGAATGAGGCAATGTGACCTTTATTTATAGGTGATCAAGTTTTGTCTTGGCGAAATAGTGAATGGCTGCAAGATCAAATCACATTCAATGGCTTTGGCTTGGTGACATTTCTTCTTATGCAAGGCAAATTGGCCTCTCCAAGCAACAAGGATATGTATTGACCAATTCCACATTCCTCAAATGTTTTTAATGTTGTTTAAGCATGAAACTTGACTAAGAAGTTCAGCTTTGTTGAATACGCACTATTGCACATAAATGCACTTTGAATTCCAAGTCTTTGTTCAAAGAGTCATCATGCCAAAGGATGAACTTTGAAGCATCTTGGCCTAATTTTGAAGGTTTGATATGATTCAATCTGATCCTCATTGATTTGGGAAGATGACAAAGTTTGCAAGATGACAAACTTGTATGTGGAAATCGTGTGGTGCAAGAAAAGGTCTCAAAATCTGTCTTAAAGACAGTTGCAGCAGGGCAACTTGGGAGGATCACATCTCCTTGCTCACATGGAATATTTGAGTGTTCTTGTACTCTTTGGAAAGATGGGATAACATAATTCAACTTAGATGTTTACATATGATTATGAATCCCCTTGGATCATAGTGAAAAATGCCTCTACATTTTGGATTTTGGACTATTTTTAACTTAGGCAGATTTTCACTAAGTGTTGGAAAAAGTGGTATTTTCATGTTTTAGTGATTTTGCTCCATCCATAACCTAAAATCCATGGAGATTTGGAATTTCTTGTAGTTGGCATATTTGAAGTATGTCAGATGGACTTTCATTTGAGCTTTGAATGGGAGAAAAAGGCCTTGTGGTTTAGGAGTTATGACCTTGCAAAGTTGCTCCAGCCATTAACATTATTTTTGACTTAGGGGAACCATATTTGTGAAAAATTCCAAAAATTCAAACTTGATTTTGTGCACAGTTGACTTTTTGTCAGATGAAATCCAAACTGTGCGATCCTTTGTGAAATTAAGTTCTTGACCTAATTCAAACCTAATGTATGGGTTCCATAGGTGTTATAGGGTGTCTTGAATCATGCCCCAAGGTTTGGGAGCATGTCTTGATCAAAAGTCAAAAGTACAGTTGACTTTTCCTTCAAAACCCTAATTGTGGTCCAAATGAAATTGAAACTTGTGAATCAACCTTCTTGGATCAATCCATTGTTGTAGATTGATCAATGTGGTGTATTTGAGGTCCTCAAATCATGTCTTGAGGTCTTGGCTCATGCTTTGGTCCAAAAGTCAACTTAGGGGTGAATTAGGTCAAGAAACTCTAATTCCTGATTTTTGGTAACTGCATCCCCTGAGGTTAAATTGACTTGATGATTGGGTCCATGAGGTCCCTTTGAATATCTTGGGTTGTGCTTTGAAGCATTGGCTCATGCCCAGAGGAAAAATTTCCATCTGGAGGCCTTGGTCGACCAAAACCCTAATTTGGTGACACTGGCGATCTCGAGGCTTGATCCACTTGGAATGTTGCAACCTTGTGCTTGATTCTTGATGTGGGAGTCCTCTTGATCCCTTATGGGTGTTTGAAAGGTTAGACAAGTTGAAGATCATGTCATTTCTTGATTTATCTTTTGTCTAAGTGCTCTGAGAGGGCTCAAAACCCTAATTCTTGGTTGTAGTGAAAGCTCAACAATCCTTGAGGAAATTGATGAGGCGTGATGGCACATCCATATTATGGTAATGATCCTCACAATGATGGGAAATCTTGGTGGTCAAAATTTGGGGTATGACAGATGCCCCTATTTAATCTTCTTGGACCCGAAGGTGTGAATGACGAAGATATTTGGACATTCTGGGTGCAAGAGGATTAAATATCGGAATACCCGAAATTTTGACGGTGGTTATGAATGGCAGCGGTTTGCTCATCCATCTTCTTTTGCTAAGTAATGATACTTAGAAAAGGGTAAAACTTCCCCTCGATCCTGGTCTTCAGCCAAGGAACTGGTCTCAGTTTCTGAAATAAACTTCCCCTCGATCCTGGTCTTCAGCCAAGGAACTGGTCTTAGTTTTTTTTGTAATAAACCTCCTCTTGATCCTAGTCTTCAGCCAAGGATCTGGTCTCAGATTTTGAAATAAACCTCCCCTCGATCCTGGTCTTCATCCACGGAACTGGTCTCAGTTTTTGAAATAAACTTCCCCCCGATCCTGGTCTTCAGCCACGGAACTGGTCTCAATTTCTTCTTATCGAGTTTCTTCCTTGATAAAGGATGCTATGTGTAGCGGTCTTTATCAAACTTCTCGCCGAGTTTTTTTACTGGGGAGACGTTGTTTAATGGAAAAGATTTGAGGTCAGACTTGCTGGGGGCACCCATTTGTCTGAGCGATAGAGGTGTGCAAACTTCTCTGTTCGAGATGCCATTTGTTGACTCTACTGGGGAAAAATGAGTCTCTTGAAAGACTGCTTTTCGCTTGGGGATACTACATCATACTTTTCTTCGAGATCTTTTCAGAGAAATTCCATGTGATGTAATCCAATTTTGAGGTGCTGATGACTTCATTAACATTGACTTTATTGGGAGAAAAACCAATGTATTGCTGAGAGTCTTCGGTTGAGAGGCTTTCTCTAGGGATTTTCTTTAATCCGGGAAAGCAAAAATATCATCTTCAATGGTGAAGAGTGTCATCTGTCGAATGTCTTCTTACCTTTCAGAGGTTCAAGTTATCAAAGTGGTCGAGGACCGTCTCCAATCCATAAATAAACTGGGGGAGATATTGCTCAGACTATACATTTCCTAACGAGGAAAGAACTTAAACCAGGATTTTGTCTTATCTGACGCACAAAGGACAACTGACAACTTGATTAGCAATAGGGTTTTATCACTTCGGAATGAGTATGACCAGAGTGATAATAATGTGATACGATTATGAATGTGAATCAAATATGCATAATGTATGTATGTTTATACTGACAAAACTGACGTGACATAGAGACTAGTAGATGAACAAGACTGGATACTCGGCCACTGCGGGGGAAAAAGAAGTACCATTGGTTCACGATAGAAATTCTGCCTTGCTTAGGAGAGGTAGTCCCTGTGGGGGAGAAAGAATCGTTCAATTGGTCTTAAGAGATACGGACTCTGCCGGGGATATCAGACGGGATATTACATCTGACATAGTTGATCCTTCATTCAGGTGTACTGGTTTAGAAGGAGTACTTTGATTCTGCACTTTGAGGTTCAATCACCTTCGGAGAAACTATCGATGTTCTTTTTTACGTTCAGTAAAAAGAAACGCCATCTTTATTTTAAAAGCAGAAGAAATTTGGCAAGTAAATTCATTTTTGTTTTATTTCAAGAATCGTTGATCATGTTAAAATGTCATTATGTAAAGCTAAAACAAATGAGAATTGTAAACAAAAGCACTAGGGCTCAAATTTTATTGATAGGATGGAAATCAGCCAAGCGCGTGATACCATAGAGTATTTACAAAGTTTAGAAAATGGTAATTTAAGGGAAAAGGGGCTACATTGAAACATAACAACCGTTATCCTTCTACCAACTTTAAATTCTAGACATCCTAAGCCTCTGTCGAAGATGACCTTGACTTGAAGTTTTTCGACGGATGGTATTACCGCTGGGGATTTAACCTTGTCATACATAGTTACTTGCCATGAATCCCTAACTTTTGTCTGGATTGTCTTTTGAGGTTTCTAATCCATCGGGATGATTTTTGCTTATGTCTAATTTTTTCCTGGACCGCCCTTTCGGGTTTTCAATCCACCGAGACGTTTTTTTATTTAATTTAGGTGAAGTATTTCTTGACTTCATCAACATTTATGGGGTAGGCAAACTCTTCTCCATCCATGGATGCGAGTCTCAAGGCGCCGCCTAAGAAGGCTTTCTTGACCACATAGGGGGCCATCGTAATTCGGAGTCCATTTTCCCTGGGAATCAATGAGGAATGATTGTATCTTCTTGAGCATGAGGTCTCCTTCTCTGAAGACACGGGGTCAGACCTTTTTGTCGAACGCTTTTTTCATTGTTTGCTTATACAACTGACCATGGCATAGAGCTGTCATTCTCTTTTCTTCGATTAGGTTCAGTTCGTCGTGTCTGCTTTGACACCATTCAGCATCTATTAGCTTAGCTTCCATCAATACCCTAATTGATGGTATCTCGACTTCTATGGGGAGCACTGCCTCCATGCCATATACTAGAGAGAAAGGGGTTGCCCCTGTTGAAGTGCGGACAGATGTACGATAACCGTGAAGTGCAAAGGGTAGCATCTCGTGCCAGTCTTTGTAGGTTACAACCATCTTCTGAACGATCTTTTTGATATTCTTGTTAGCCGCTTCTACCGCTCCGTTCATCTTAGGTCGGTAGGGAGATGAGTTATGGTGTTCGATTTTGAACTCAACACACAACTCTTTCATCATTTTGTTGTTCAAGTTAGATCCATTATCAGTAATGATCTGGCTTGGAACACCATAACGACAAATGAGGCTGTTCTTGATAAATCGGACCACCATCTGTCGGGTTACATTGGTGTATAACGCTGCTTTGACCCATTTGGTGAAGTAGTCAATGGCTACCAGGATAAACCGATGTTCGTTCGAAGCCATGGGTTCAATCATGCCAATCATGTCAATTCCTCATATAGAAAAAGGCCATGGAGAAGAAAGAACTTTGAGATGCATTGGTGGTAAATGGATTTTGTCAGCGTATATCTGACACTTATGACACTTCCTCATGTACTTGTAGCAATCGGATTCCAGGGTCAACCAATAATACCCTGCTCTTAGAATTTTTCTCGCCATTGTGTGTCCATTGGCATGAGTGCCAAAGAATCCTTCGTGAATTTCTTTCATCAGCATGTTTGCTTCTGGTCTGTCTACACATCGGAACAAGACCATGTCAAAGTTTCTCTTATAGAGTGTATCACCACTCAGGAAGAAGTTGTCTGCCAGCTTTTTGAGGGTCTTCTTGTCTTTTCTTGATGCCCCAGGTGGGTACTCTTGTTTCTTAAGGAAGCATTTGATATCGTGATACCAAGGTTTGTCGTCTATGAGTACTTCAACCGCGAAGATGTAAGCGGGCCGTTCTAGGCGCATTATGTCGATCTTAGGTACATCATTCCAATAACCTACACTAATCATGGAAGAGAGAGTGGCTAGTGCATCAGCCATGTGATTCTCTTCACGAGGGATATGGTGAAACTCGATTCTGTTGAAGAATGGTAACAACCTTCTCGCGTAATCTTTGTAAGGAATCAGTCATGATTGGTATGTGTTCCAATCTCCTTTGATCTGATCGATAACCAGGGTTGAGTCTCCGTATACATCCAAATTTTTTATCCTTAAGTCAATTGCTTCTTCGAGACCCATGATATAAGCTTCGTATTCGGCCTCGTTGTTTGTGCACTTGAATGTCAGTCGGGCAGTGAAAGGAATATGGGTACCCTGAGGCGTTACGATGATTGCCCCAATTCTGTTTCCGTAATTGTTGACAGCTCCGTCAAAGATTAATCCCCATTGGGAATCTGGTTTTGGCCCTTCACTGGGTAGCGGTTCATCACAATCTTTCATTTTTAAGTACATGACATCTTCGTCAGGGAAGTCAAATCCGAATGATTCCTGACCATCAATCGGTTGATGAGCCAAATGATCAGCTAAAATACTTCCTTTGATGGCTTTTTGAGCATGGTACTCGATGTCGTATTCTGCTAACAACATCTGCCAACGGGCGATCCTTCCTGTGAGAGCAGGCTTTTCAAAAACGTACTTGATCAGATCCATCTCGGAGATTATCCAAGTAGTGTGACAAATCATATACTGGTGAAGACGTTTGGCTACCCAAGCCAGAGCACAGCAAGTTTTCTCAAGCATAATGTACTGAGTTTCATAGTCGGCGAATTTCTTGCTTAAATAGTAAATGGCAGACTCCTTTCTTTTTGTTTCATCTTGTTGGCCAAGTACACGACCCATGGAGTCTTCTAAGACTGTTAGGTAGATGATCAGTGGTCTTTCTTCCACTGGAGGAGACAGAATCAGTGGATTCAACAGATACTCTTTGATGCTGTCGAGTGCTTTTTGGCAATCTTCTGTCCATACACAACTCTGATTCTTTCTGAGTAATTTGAAGATTGGTGCGCATGTCGCGGTCATGAGGGATATGAACCTTGAGATGTAATTCAAACGTCCCAAAAATCCTCTGACTTATTTTTCGGTCTTTGGATAAGGCATTTCTTAAATGGACTTGACCTTGTCAGGGTCAACCTCAATTCCTTTTTGGCTGACAATGAACCCTAAAAGTTTTCCTGAGTGGACACCGAATGTGCATTTATTGGGATTCAAGCGGAGTTTGTACTTTTTTAGACGCTCGAATAGTTTTGACATATGTGTCACATGCTCTTCTTCTGTTTTAGATTTGGCAATCATATCATCGACATACACTTCGATTTCTTTGTGCATCATGTCGTGAAACAGAGTTGTCATGGCCCTTTGATAGGTTTCCTCGGCGTTCTCAAACCGAACGACATTACCTTGTAACAAAAGGTGCCCCATGGGGTGATGAATGAAGTTTTCTCCATATCTTCCAGCGCCATTTTGATTTGATTATAGCCCGAGAATCCATCCATGAAGGAGAAGACTTTGAACTTTGCTTATTGTCTACCAGCATGTCTATGTGTGGTAAGGGAAAGTCATCCTTTGGACTGGCTTTGTTCAGATCCTTGTAATCTACACATATTCTAACTTTTCTGTCCTTTTTCAGAAATGGCACTATGTTAGCTAGCCATTGAGGATATTCTGAGGTGGCGAGGAAACCTGCGTCAATTTGTTTCTAGACTTCCTCCTTGATTTTGATAGCCATATCTGGATGATTCCGTCTCAACCTTTGTTTTACCGGCAGACATTCTGACTTCAACGGTAGATGATGTTCCACGATGTTGGTATCCAACCCTAGCATGTCCTGGTAGGACCATGCAAATACATCTGGAAATTCTCTAAGAAGTTTTATTAAGCCTTCTTTGACAGTCGGACTGAGCAGTGCCCCAATCTTAACTTCTTTCTTTTCTTCCTCTGATCCCAAATTGACCGTTTCCAACGGTTCTTTATGAGGTTCAATGGACCATTCCTCTTGTCTGAGTAATCAGGAGATCTCTTCTGGAATTTCTGCGTCCTCTTCTTCTTCAGCTTTAAATACCGGGAATTCAAATTTGGGAGAAGGCATTGGATCGTATGTTTCAATGGGGTTTAAAACAAGCAATTTGCATGAATTGATGATTCGTTTTTAGAAGAGATAGAGAGAATGCAAGAGTGTGTGCAGTGTATTTTCTGAAAAATGCTCGTTTTTATTTATTTTGGGTTGTTTTAGGATTACCATTTTCTGAAGAAAAAAAGTGAAAACAACAATAAATGCAGGAATGACAGAACCATGTTATTTATTTATGATTTGTCGATTCTTGAAATACAGCCCTATAAAACAAAACTCTGTCACTTTGGGCAAAGTGAAGAGGAACATTTACAAAAAAAGCGAGCCCTATAAAAACATCCGTTTCACCTGGGCAGGGTGAAAGGCTAAAACAAGGATGGCAATTACTTAGACTTATGGACGACTTTCGGGACATCGACAGGAACCCATTGGCGACGAACTCCTCGGTGTATCACAAAGTATGGTACTTTCTTTCTTGGTTTGTCCTCAGAAATGACGCTGATTTCTGGCGGAGCAGGATCGTTGGAGTCTTCCTCCCATGCAGAGTCGTCGTAAAGGAACTCTTCTGTTGTAGCTGTAACACCCTTTTCTACCCCACAATAATCGCAGCCAAATAAACATAAAATTATAGTAAAATCAGAATCACCTCAAAGGGTGCACATTTCTCAATGAATTCAACTCAACAAAATTTGCTCCGTAAACAACGGGTTTTCCTCAAAATAACTCAAAATGCCTTCAAATGGCAGCAGAACCACCATAACCACAAAAATCCCACAAAAGGGTTTATTAAAATAAACCAGTCATCAAATAATCAATAAAATAACAGCCAAATAAAACTCAACATGGTTCGAATCAATGACCCAACTCGATGTTACACTATCAGAGCAAGACCCTCTACATCGACCAAAATGCAAATAACTTCAAAAGTCCTCAAAAGCATCCACAGCTAATCCTGATCACCTGCACGTTACCCACGTGAAGGCAACATTCAAACAGGCAGGGTGAGTAATACAATTCATTATAATCACTATAAAACAAGATATGCATAAAAATGACGTCATCATCATATACAACATCATCAGAGTCATCACAAGGCAAACATCAAAACACGTCATCATAAATCACAACAAATTCCACATAAATGCAATGCACAACAGAACTCATGCATGTGGTACCAATCGTCACAATCGATGGACACTTAGGCCATCACCCTCCAAAGATCCCCGTCAATAGGATCGGTTCCACACAAGAACCGGAGCACGTCATAAACCACTTCACATCCACACAATGGGATAGAAGCCACAATAGACCAAAGTCTAACATCATCATCACTGGACCGAAGTCCAAACATCATCACCAGAATATGCTATGAATGCATGATACACAACATCAATAATCATCATCGTCAAAATATCATTATGTGCATCAACATTAATCAAAACCTCATGTTGATCATGTCATCATATATTCATCAAAACATCACAAATCATCATCTCAATATCATCAATGACATCATGGTTCAGCAATCACAACTTCATAACACCACTAATTCAACGACGACAGCTATCATGCGTATATTGTCACAATTAACCTCAATTACTCATAGTTTAGACAATGGAAAAATACTCCATACTGCTCTTTTGGTTTCACTAAATGTAGTTCATCGCTTTAGCATTCCAACGCTTCGAACGGGACCTCAATCGGACTTACGGATCAAAAGTTATGATCAAAATCGTATCTGGACCCAAAGCTGCCTGGCTGTGACGGAACTGCATGGCGACCGCCGTTTACCTACAAAATGCAGATTTTTCATTTTTCATCGTTGGAGGCCTTCCAGACCTCCGATTTCGATTCCGTAAAAAGTCTCGGTTTCTTAATTCAAAATCCTACGACTGTATAATAATTATAACAGCATATGACACTTATTTTAGGGATACAACCATCATATTATCCACAATTTCTACATCTCATTCCATCAATTCTCCCCTATTCATCAAAACCCATCATAAACCCCAAAAACCTATACGATTCCAACCTCAATTCACCCAAAAACACTCCCAAAACAGTCCCGAAACATCAAGGCAATCAAAGGCATAAGACCTACGACTATTAGGTCGGTTAATTTCACTATCCTAACTCGAAATACCTAAACCTTCACAAATTCTCAAGATTCCCATAAACCCCATAAATCACTTTCTCATACAAGATCCGTATATCATCAAAGAAGGTTTTGCCTCGAAGGCTTATTTTTACCCGAATCAATTCAACCCTTAATAACCCATCATCGATCCTCAGAAATACCTCTAAATCATCAATAACTCATAAACCCTTCAAAAACCCCAAAATCCACTTTAAACACATCACTTCCAATATTGAAAACAATGAAAGGCAATACTCCCCATACCTTAGATTGTTGTTCCGATGTTTTCTCTACTGATTCTTCGAAAACCTTCCCGAATCCTCGCCTTTTCCTTCTTTCCTCAGAGCTCTGCACTTTTCCCTTCTTTTCACGATCTAACAAAATAAATCCTATTCTTCCCAATTCCTTTTTGTTAAATCCTTGGGCTCTCAAAATGGGCTTTCACCATAATACCCTCACTAATCTTGCTCAAAAGTCCATCTTACCCTTAATTCCTCTAATATTATTTAAATTAATAATAATACTAATATATTCATATTATATACTATTATTTAATTAAATAACCGAAACTCTACGAAAATGCCAACGTCAACACAAACCACCAAAATTCACCAAAAGTTCACAAATATTATATTTAAATAAATTAAATAAATATTCTAATAAATTTGGGGTGTTACAACTCTCCCCCACTTAAAGAATTTTCGCCCTCGAAAATTACCTCAAAGAAATAGAGTCGGATATGACTCCCTCATCTGATCTTCGCGTTCCCAAGTCCAACTTTTGCCAGCTGGTCCGCCCCACAACACCTTCACCAAAGTTATGCCTTTACCCCGCAGTTGCTTCATCTCTCGGCCGTCAATCCGCACCGATAAAGCTTCCACTGTCAGGTTATCCCTCACTTGTACATCATCCATCTGAATCACATGCGACGGATCCGAAATGTAGTTTCTCAACTGAGACACATGGAACACGTCATGCAAATTTGCAAGTGACGGCGGTAAAGCAATTCGATAGGCTACCTCTCCTATCCTCTGCGAGATTTGATATGGACCAACAAAATATGGAGTGAGCTTCCTAGACTTCAAAGCTCGACCCACACCAGTCACTGGCGTCACCCTAAAAAACATGTGATCTCCCTCTTGGAATTCAAGTGCCTTCCTCCTCTTATCATGGTAGCTCTTTTGGCGACTCTGCGATGCTCTCATCCTTTCTTGGATCATCTTAATCTTTTCGGTCGTCTCTTGCACAATCTCATGTCCGAGTACAACACTCTCGCCTGATTCATACCAACACAAAGGAGTCCTACACCTTCTCCCATACAAAGCTTCATAGGGCGTCATTCTAATACTAGCATGAAAACTATTATTGTACGTGAACTAAATCAACGGAAAATGGCTATCCCAATATCCTCCATGATCAAACACACAAGTTCTCAGCAAATCCTCTAAAGAATGGATAGTCCTTTCTGTCTGACCGTCTGTCTGCGGATGATAGGCAGAACTCATCCTCAACTTAGTACCCAACACATCTTGCAAACTCTTCCAGAACCTCGATGTAAATCTCGAGTCTCTATCAAACACAATACTCGAAGGTATCCCATGCAACTTCACAATCTCCTCAATGTACATCTCGGCTAACTTTTGCATAGAATGATTAATCTTCATCGGCAAGAAATGAGCCGATTTAGTTAATCTATCCATAATCACCCAAATGGAATCATTTCCCTTAACAATCTTCGGCAATCCCACCACAAAATCCATGGAAATACTATCCCACTTCCATTATGGAATTCTCAACGGTTGCATCATACCTAAAGGCTTTTGATGCTCAATCTTCGACTTCTGACAAGTCAAACACGCATAAACAAACTCTGCAACATCCTTTTTCATACCTGGCAACCAAAACAACTTTTTCGAATCTTGGTACATCTTCGTAGCACCGGGATGAATACTCAACCTACTTAGGTGTCCTTCTTCAAGTATTCTCTTCTTAATATCTGGGACATCTGGAACACACACCCTGTCTCTGAACATCATCACACAATTCTCGTCAATCCAGAATTCCCCTCCGTTACCTTGATTGATCAAAGTCAACTAGTCAACTAACTTCAAGTCAGATTGTTGTCCCACTCTGATCTCTTCCAGAATACCACTAGTCAACTTCAACATTCCCAACTTCACACTGTCAGAAGCCTCTTCACACACCAAACTCAAATCTCTGAATTGCTCAATTAATTTAAATTCTTTCACCATAAGCATCGATATATGCAATGACTTCCTAGTCAATGCATCAGCCACTTCATTTGCTTTGCCCGGATGATAACTCAAATCAAAATCAAAATCCTTCAACAGCTCTAACCACCTTCTCTGCCTCATATTCAATTCTTTCTGATCAAATAAGTACTTCAAATTTTTATGATCACTAAAAACTTCAAACTTAGAGCCAAATAGATAATGTCTCCAAATTTTCAACACAAACACCATGGCAGCTAATTCTAAGTCATGGGTAGGATAATTCCTCTCATGAACTCGCAATTGTCTCGAAGCATAGGCAACAACTTGTCCATTCTGCATCAATACTCCACCAAGACCCAGACTTCGGAGTCTCCCACTGCAACACAACATCAATCTTGGAAGGATCTACAGCAATTCCACCACTTGAAATCACATGGCCAAGAAAACTCACTTCCTTCAACCAGAACTCACACTTTGACAGTTTCGCATACAACTTCTTTTCCTTCAATACTTGCAACACAGTTCTCAAATGCTCGGCATGTTCTTCTTCAGACTTAGAATATATCAAGATGTCATTAATGAAAACCACCACAAACTGATCCAGATACTCATGAAAGATCTTATTCATATTCTCCATGAACACACCTGGTGCATTGGATACACCAAACGGCATCACAGTGTATTTATAGTGACCATACCTTGTTCTGAAAGCTGTCTTCGGAATTTCATCAGGCTTGACACGAATCTGATGATAACCAGACCTCAAATCAATCTTACTAAACACACAAGCACCTATTAACTAATCCATCAAGTCGTCAATTCTCGGAAGTGGATACTTATTCTTGATAGTTACTTTATTCAACTGCCGATAATCAACACACAACCTCATACTTCCGTTCTTCTTCTTCACTAACAACACAGGAGCACCCCGCGGAGAAACACTTGGTCAAACAAACCTCTTCTCAAGCAATTCTTCCAACTGTTTCTTTAATTCACTCAACTCAGAAGTCGACATCCGATAAGGAGCCGTCGACACTGGACTCGTACCTGGTAAGTCCACCGCAAACTCTACTTCACGTTCTGGAGGCAAATCACTGATGTCATCTGGAAACACCTCTGGAAATTCACATACAACAGGTAAGTCGACACTTGCAACTTCACGATCAATCTGCAACAATGCAAACATTGCAAACACCAGGGCTTCATCTTCCATAAGCTCGTCTACTTGCCTAGAAGACAGGAACATCAACTCTCTACTATCACCAAACTCAGGAAACTCCGCAGCATTAGTATAACAATTAATATGAACATGGTTGAACTCCAACCAGTTCATTCCAAGGATTACATCGATTTGGTGTAAAGGTAAACACACCAAGTCCATCATAAAACTTTTCCCAAAAATCTTCAAAGGACATCTCAAACACACAAAAGTCGTAGTAACAGAACCATTTGCAGGAGTCTCTATTAGCATACTACCGTTCATATTAGACAACTTCAAACCCAATATATTAGCACATTCAAGCGAGATAAAAGAATGAGTAGCACCAGTATCAATCATAGCAACCAACTCAATATCATTAATAAAACAAGTACCTCGAATCAGGTTGTTCTTCTCTGACACTTCTGCACCACTCAAAGCAAACACTCTGCCACTGGTCTGAGCAGCAGTAGTCGTCTTCTTCAGTTTTTAACACTTGTTACTGATGTGACCCTTCTCACCAAAATTGAAACAAGTTGGACCATCATCCTTGCAATCATTAGCTCTATGACCCTTCTTACCACACCTGTAGCACCTCAACACACTATTAGTACAAACATCAGCACAATGACCTTGCTCGCCACACCTACAACACTTCCCAGAAGCGGGAGCTACTCCCCCACTTGTCTTTTTCCCATCTGAAGCCTTCTGCTTCCCTTTATGAGCTGAAGTTGTATAAGGTTTCCCCCTATACTGCCTTTTCTTCTCACTCAGTTGCTTGTAGTGAGCAGATCGAGCTCGGCTATCCTTATTGTATATTCTGCTCTTATCCACCAACTCAGCATACCTGCGGATCTGTTGATACCCAATATCCTGCTTAATCTCTGGTCTCAGCCCATTCTCGAACTTGAGGCATTTGGATATCTCAGCATCAACACGGTTGTAGTGAGGACAGAACTTCACCAGCTTCTCAAACTTCGCAACATACTCTGCAACAGTCATATATCCTTACTTCAGCTCAAGGAATTCCACCTCTCTTTTTCCACGAGTATCCTCTGGATAATACTTTCCCAGAAATTCATGCTTAAATACAACCCAGGTTATCATAGTGCCAACATCTTCCAGTCTCTGACGGGTGTTATCCCACCAATCCTCAGCCTCTTCCGACAACATATGAGTTCCAAACTGAACTTGCTGCGCATCAGTACATCCCATTCCTCGGAAAATCTTCTCGATCGCCTTCAACCACTTGTGTGCACTTGCTGGATCGTGAGTACCCTCAAAATCCGACGGATTGTTCCTCTTGAACTCCCCCAAAGCACGAAACTCATCTAGGACTCCACCATTCAGATTGAGTTGCGCCACCATATTAGCAACTGATTCCAAAGCATCGGCAATAGCACGATCATTTCTTCCAGCCATCCTGCACACCACCAACAAGGTTAGAAGAACTAAAACATCGACAGTGTACACACACTTATCGATCGACAGGGGACTGACATCACGTACACCACTAATGTAACACCCTTTTCTACCCCACAAAAATCGCAGCGGAATAAACATAAAATTATAGTAAAATCAGAATCACCTCAAAGGGTTCACATTTCTCAATGAATTCAACTCAACAAAATTTGCTCCGTAAACAACAGGTTTTCCTCAAAATAACTCAAAATGCCTTCAAAGGACAGCAAAACCACCATAACCACAAAAATCCCACAAAAGGGTTTATTAAAATAAACCATAGTTATCAAATAATCAATAAAATAATAGCCAAATAAAACTCAACATGGTTCGACTCAACGACCCAACCCGATGTTACACTATCAGAGCAAGACCCTCTACATCGACCAAAATGCAAATAACTTCAAAAGTCCTCAAAAGCATCCACAGCTAATCCTGATCACCTGCACGTTATCCATGTGGAGGCAACATTCAAACAGGCAGGGTGAGTAATACAATTCATTATAATCAATATAAAATAAGATATGCATAAAATGGCGTCATCATTATATACAACATCATCAGAGTCATCACAAGGCAAACATCAAAACACGTCATCATAAATCACAACAAATGCCACATAAATGCAATGCACAACAGGACTCATGCAAGTGGTACCAATCGTCACAATCGATGGACACTTAGGTCATCACCCTCCAAAGATCCCCGTCAATAGGATCGGTTCCACACAAGAACCGGAGCATGTCATAAACCACTTCACATCCACGTAATGGGATGGAAGCCACAATAGATCGAAGTCTAACATCATCATCACTGGACCGAAGTCCTAACATCATCACCAGAATATGCTATAAATGCATGATACACAACATCAATAATCATCATCATCAAAATATCATTATGTGCATCATCATTCATCAAAACCTCATGTTAATCATGTCATTATATATTCATCAAAACATCACAAATCATCATCTCAATATCATCATGACATCATGGTTCAGCAATCACAACTTCATAACACCACTAATTCAACAACGACATCTATCATACGTATATCGTCACAATTAACCTCAATTCCTCATAGTTTAGACAATGGAAAAATACTCCATACTGCTTTTTTGGTTTCACTAATATGTAGTTCATTGCGTTAGCTTTCCAACGCTTCGAACGGGACCTCAATCGGACTTACGGATCAAAAGTTATGATCAAAACTGTATCTGGACCCAAAGCTGCCTGGCTGTGACGAAACTGCATGGCGACCGCCGTAAGTCTTATGGCGCTCGCCGTTTACCTACAGAATGCAGATTTTTCATTTTTCATCATTGGAGGCCTTCCGGACCTCCGATTTCGATTCTGTAAAAATTCTCGGTTTCGTAATTCAAAATCCTACGACTGTATAACAATTATAACAACATATGACACTTATTTTAGGGATACAACCATCATATTATCCACAATTTCTACATCGCATTCCATCAATTCTCCCTTATTCATCAAAACCCATCATAAACCCCAAAAACCTATACGATTCTAACCTCAATTCACCCCAAAACACTCCCAAAACATTCTCGAAACATCAAGGAAATCAAAGGCATAAGACCTACGACTATTAGGTCGGTTAATTTCACTATCCTAACTCGAAATACCTAAACCTTCACAAATTCTCAAGATTCCCATAAACCCCATAAATCCCTTTCTCATACAAGATCCACATATCATCAAAGAAGGTTTTGCCTCGAAGGGTTATTTTTACCCGAATCAATTCAACCCTTAATAATCCATCATCGATCCTCAGAAATACCTCTAAATCATCAATAACTCATAAACCCTTTAAAAACCCCAAAAACCCCAAAATCCACTTTAAACACATCACTTCCTATATTGAAAGCAATGAAATGCAATACTCCCCATACCTTAGATTGTCGTTCCGGTGTTTTCTCTACTGATTCTTCGGAAACCTTCTCGAATCCTCACCTTTTCCTTCTTTCCTCAGAGCTCTGCACTTTTCCCTTCTTTTCACGATCTAACAAAATGAATCATATTCTTCCCAATTCCTTTTTGTTAAATCCTTGGGCTCTCAAAATGGGCTTTCCCCATAATATCCTCATTAATCCTCCTCAAAAATCCATCTTACCCTTAATTCCTCTAATATTATTTAAATTAATAATAATACTAATATATTCATATTATATTCTATTATTTAATTAAATAACCGAAACTCTACGAAAATGCCAACGTCAACACAAACCACCAAAATTCATCGAAAAATCACAAATATTATATTTAAATAAAGTAAATAAATATTCTAATAAATTTAGGGTGTTATAGTAGCTTCCTTAGTGTTTTCACTTTCAAGAGGATCTCCCCATCCAGTTGGCTGGATATCCTCGTATCTGATGCGAGAGCTTTCAGGAGCGGTGTACTTGACCAAGAAGTTGTACTTACCACTCGGTTGTCCTAAGGTGTCCTATACTTCCGTGGGAACAGAGGAGTCATCCTTCTCGATGACGTTGACCTCAGGAAAAACATGGTTGATGAACTCTTGTCCTACAATCTTTGCATATTCATCGTTGTGCTGGATATCTTCGGAATGTCCTGAGTAATGATCTCATGACTTGGTGGGGACATGGGCATTCCTTTCAATATTACTCAGCTGATAGGCATTGTTTGGCTAACTCTTTTGCCTCAAGTCTTCTGGGTACGACTTCCAGATAGGCAAGTCATCCAGGGGATCATAATAGTCCTAATCGAAGTCGTTCTTCATTGGATCATCTTCTAGTGAGTTAGGTGGAGCACGGCACCCCTCAGGATCACAATCTCCATAGATTATTCGGACGTCTGATCTTGGTATATATCTCGGGTTCTGCTTTGGAAAACAGAATGGCATGTGTGTTTCTTCCTAAGACATATAACCGTTGTTGTTGAGATAAAATTTCCATTCCTCGCCCGTATCAGAGGAGTCACTCTTATCGATGGTGTGTATTTCTTGAGACACTGGGTGGAGGAAGCCTCCACTGTGGAAGAAGTCCTGAATGGGATGAAAACTTTCATCTTTAGTAGTCTGGGTACAGGCTGAGGAGAAACCAAGACCTTTCTTTGTCTTGTTATCCGTAGGAATTACGAGCTTTCCCCATCCCTTTGCATTATTACTCTCGATTGCTTTGAGAGCATCTTTGTATGAGGAAATCGATGTCCCTCTTTCTGATCGATTCTCATTGCTTACTGATAGTGCTTGAAACTGAGTTCTAACAACCTCTTCGGGTTCTACATAGGATAATAATGATAAGTTGCTCACTATTAAGGCCTGCTCTAAAACTTTCAAAGTTGATCCTGTGTCTACCAGTACGCTGGCTAGAGCATCATACTGGAAGTTGACTGTAATGTTAAGCACCATATTGTGATTTTTGCCTTCTTCCGGCAGTTCTTCATCACTGAATCCTAAGTTGTTGTAGGAAGTGATGTTGAAAATTATGTTGTCGAACTGTCTTACTGTCACATCTTGTTCTACAAAAACTTGCTCTAAAACTTTCTGCAGAGCTTCCCTGTGAGCTTCGGAACTAAGCAGGAGAGATAGCACAGAAATTCTAGATGGAGTTTGCAACAGTTGGTCTACAATGTTGTACTCGCTTTTCTGGATGAGCTTCAGCATCTCATCGCCGCTCTTCACAAGCTTTGGATTACTAGATTGACCAACTTGTTGATTGGGAACTTCTGTTTGAGGTTCCTTTTCTTTGGTGGGTTCTCCAACTCCTCTGTTGAAGATCCGACCGCTCCGTGTTACCCGACTAATGTCGGCAATGTTTACGTCGGAGGGTAATGGAGTTTCCTTTCCATTTTTGATAGTTGTTGCACCATACTGGTAAGGGATAGCCTTATCTGATTTGTACGGTAATGGACCTGACAAGTAGATAACCACTGGAGCTTTCTGATTTTTCTGACCGTTATAGGCAACCTCAATTAGTTCCTGGTTGGGAACATTTCTACTATTAAGAGGAATTCTTGATTCATCGAGTAGAGGGATTATGGCGCAAAGGTCTTTGGTTTTCCCATGATCGGAGATTATGACAACATCTTTGCTTTGATTAGGGAGATAGTCTGGCATCACATTGATCGACCCAGAACTTGAACATGGCCGAATCTCTTTTTGGTCCAACTGATTTTGAAGAGTCGCTCGCACGAGATAGCATCCTTGGTTGTTCTCTGAGCAAACTCTACAGCACTCATAGTTGTGGGGTGGCACCCGGCCTCGGCCTCTTTATATGCAGTACAGCTTTACTAGATCTGTTTCCATCAAGCAGAGATTCTGACTTTGATGCCTATCAGGATTTTCATCAGTCAAGCTAACCTGTTGTGTAGCTTCATCCAAGTAGATTGGAAGCCACCAGTGGTCTAACAAGTGTTGAAGTGTTCTGTGAACGAGTGTACACCCTTGATCATCTTCACGGAATTCTCCACAATCTTGATAATCATGTGAAGCCAGAAAGCCGAGTCTGACTTGCTTAGCGTGTAATTCTACCAGACTGGTATTCATCAAGCGTATGTCAAATATCTGAACCATATTGACTTGATGGTTATTTCTCTCACGATAGTCTTGGATCCATTCGAGATCCATCTGACGCTGAAGGGCCTCTTGTACAAAAGAGCATCCCTGATTGCTTATTGAGCAGATCGGACAGGTATTGTAATCGTGTCGTAGCAGATTTGATATTGACTTTGCCTTGAATGCACGCCATTAAGTTGACGTTCATTGTGCGGACGTCGTGGTTCTGAACAATGTTAGGATGCGCATGGGCCATGTGGACTTCACAGATTCGGTGGTCCTAGATCCAACCCAGATCCATCTGTTCTTGTAGGGCTAATTACACTACGGAACACCCCTGATTATTCTTTGAGCAGATATCACACTGGTGATAATTGTAAGGCAGTACATGACCGTACCCGCTCTGTCTACAATGCATCTTAACCAGATTGGTTCCTAATAGGAGTACATCATGAATTTGATAACTGCGGCTAAATTCTTCCTCTATTAAATTTACTGCAGTCTTCTCATGTTGAGGCAACGGGTTTGTCTGAACATTCGGATTAGTATCTTTGAAAGATAGGACCCCGTTCCTGACAAGCTTTTGTACATCGGACTTGAAACTGATACAGTTCTCAATGTTATGCCCTGATCCTCCTTGATGATAAGGGCAAGTATGATCTGCTTTGAACCAAAAAGGCGGATTTTTCGATACTGTAAGAGTAGACCTAGTTTGGACGTGCGCCTTGGCCAGTAGAAGTGGAAATAGTTCTGCGTACAACATCGGTATAGTGTCGAACCCTGATGGTCTTGTCATACAATTGTTGATGTTGTACTATGGACGAGCCTGCTAAAGAGGTTGTTGGGTCCTTTGTTGATAACGTTGTTGATTTGGTTGGCTCTAAGCAACCTGAGGTTGATAGTGGGAGTTACCGCTGCTACTGGTTGATACCTTCGCCTTTGCTTTTCGAGAGAGATGTTACCAATATCATGCTTTTTTTTCTTTTTGAAAGCATTACCATATCTTTTGGTACTTCTAGATGACTCTGCATCTTTGACCAATCATCCTTCTCGGACTGCTTCTTCAAGGCGTACTCCCATGTTCACCATTTCAGTGAAGTCACTGGGTGCACTGGCAACCATTCGGTCGTATTAGAATGAACTCAAGGTTTTCAAAAAGATCTTTGTCATGTCTTTTTCCTCAAGAAGGGGACAGATCTGAGCGGAAATTTCATGCCATCTCTAAGTATATTCTTTGAAAGTTTCTTTGTCCTTCTGCGACATTGCTCGGAGCTGATCCCTATCTGGTGCCATGTCCAAATTATATTTATACTGCTGAACGAAGGCTGCGCCGAGATCTCTGAAAGTACTGATCTTGGTACAGTTTAAACCCATGTACCATTTGAGTGCGGCACCGGTTAAACTGTCCAGAGAATAATGGATCAGTAGCTGTTGAGTTTCTATCTGAGTAGACATTTTTCTAGCGTACATCACCAAATGACTTTGAGGGCAAGAGTTTCCTTTGTATTTTTCAAAGTCAGGCACCTTGAATTTGTGTGGTATCTTTACATTATGGACCAAACAGAGGTGTGCAGCGTCTTTTCTGAATAAGTCTTGACCGCGAATGGCATGGAGTTCCTTCTGCATCTCCAGGAATTGTTCATGGAACTCATTCATTCTTTCGTACATGTCTTTGTTTCCACCTGAAATTACTTGTGGAATCTGTCCTTCCGGGACAGTATGTACCACTGGTTGTGGTATAGACAATACAGCAGTGACTCTTGGAGCTTCAGTGCCCTGAAGTTTGTAACCTTCAGGTGTTGTTGTTATAAACCTTGCGTCTTTACTTTCCCAAAGTTTGAAACCTTCAGGCCCAGTGGTTCCTGCTACAGTTTCTGGGTCTTCAGTGACTGGAAGGATATATCCTTCAGGGACAAAGTTGAGAGGCATGCCCCAGGGGCGACCTTTAGGCATGTTGTACCAAGGATCAAATGTCTCCACTATGGGCATAGATGTGATCTCCGAGATCATAGTCCTTTGCTGTTGTCTCTGGGCTGTTGCCAGGGATTGCATGTCATTGTGAAGTTTTTCCAAACTTTCCTTTAGAGCGTTGACTTCTTCTCTCAGCTCTCTGTTCTCTTCCTAGAGATCGTCCATTTTCTTTTTTTGATTGGCCCGAGTATTGTATGAGTGAGACAGTTTGACTCTAGAATCGTGACACGTACGTGAGACTCGAAGATAAAAAGAACGCGTTATGTGAGAATGATGAATGATATGCAATGATATATATTTTTTAGTTTTTTTTACTTTAATAAAAAAGAAACTTCAACAAATAGATTGCAAATATCATACAGTGGAGGGTGGAGACCCTGTTTTATTGAATTTGAAAGATTGCAGAAAGGGAAAAGTACAGTATTTTACAAAGTGCTATAAGGAAAATGGCTAAGCTTATGGATCCTGAGTCCTTTCTGAAGAGAGCTCAGATGCTGGTTCTGGTACTTTCCTTTCCTTTGACCGGGGTTCTTTAGCCATTGTCGGGTTGTCAGTCCTTTGCCAAGTGAAAGGACGAGCAAATTTCTTCGGTCTTCTTGATTTTCTACAACATGCTGCTCTAATATCTTAATCAGAGCATCCTTTTCTTTTAACAGTTCCTGAATCTTGGTACACTCCACATTGAGGATTTGATACTTGTTTTTCCAAGAGCTCTTCTCACGTTGAACTTTGTTGAGAGCTACCTGGAGTTTTTCCATGTCAGACATGAAATAAAGGACAGATTCATTTAACGGAAAAACTTCTTGGCGAGGGTAAGGCATCCTCAGCTTAAGGGCTCTAGTTTGCACCCATTGGAGATAAGGCTCCATGGAGGTACAGTTTGGTCTTCCTAGAGGCTCTCTTCCTTTCTTGTGAATATGTTGCCAGGCATGCACTATTCCTTCTTTAGTGCCCTATCATTTCCCCTTCTTTGAAGAAAAGACCCCCCGGATGAACATTATGCGGGATATTCTTCATCAGGTATCCGAGTTGACGGCGAACTAAAATTGGATGATAGTTGATTCCTCCTTTAGTTCCTATAAGGGGTATGTTAGGGAAATTTCCACAACTGTCGATGATCTTTATCCCTTCGTAAATCCTATTATACCAATCTATGTCAGAGTTGGTAAGAGACATTATCCTTTGTGACCAACGTAGAGTACTCTTGTGATCCCAAAAAGTAGCAGACTTGGGCAAATGGGAAATGAACCATTTGAAGAGTAAGGGTACATAGCATGTGATCATTCCTCCGCTGTACAAATTCCTTAAGTGTACAGAATGATAAGCTTCTGCAAGCAGAGTCAATACGGGGTTTCCAATCAGAAATATCTTAACAGTGTTGGTGTCAATGAAGTTGTCAATGTTGGGAAAGAGGAACAACCCGTATGCGAGTAGGACAAAGATATCTTCGAAAGCAGTTACATTTCCTATACTAGAAAAATACAGAGCTTTCTCTATCAGGAATTTAGCTGGTAATCCCTAGATTCCTCCTTTGGTGGTCATGTGAGTCCTAACTTCTGACTCGTCCAAAGAGATTGCTCTTGCAATGGTCTGATCCTTTGGAATTTCTTCCAGTCCAAAAAATGGAGCTTGATCAGTGATAGGTAAATCAATCAGATGAGAGTATTCTTCTAACGTTAGTGCCAATTGATAATCCGGGAATGTGAAGCAGTGATAAACCGGATCGTAGAACTGAATTAACGTAGACAGAATTCCTTCAACTATGTGGACCCTTAACAGAGACATCAGTCCTCCATGCTTAGCTCTGAAAGCATCAGGGTTGGTGATCATCCTTGCCAACCTCCTTAAATTCTCTAGCTTCGGAGCCTTGAAAGTGTGCTTGTGCATCTTTCTTCTACCGAAATCCATAACGCAATCTTTCTGGTATTTACAATTATTATTTTAGTTTATTTTGAAAAAAGGAAGAAATTTTTCTTTGTTTAAGAGTTTTTTTTAAATGAATGCATGAATGCAGCACACAAAAACATTGAAAAAACATGGGTTCAAGGGTTCAACGTCATGAGCATGGAGTCATGGCTCTACCCATCCTCAAAGGTTGTATTCTGGTCAATTTTTGTACCTGTAGAACGGATCATAAGGTTCCCAAAATCATTGACACCCCTAGGGACATCAACAGCAAGCTGGTTCACCCGAGCGAGTTGTAGCATCCTAGGGTAATCTCATTTGAGTGTAGTATTGCGTAGCAACTATTCCCGATAGTCACCGCACTACCAAGTGGTCATAAGGTTAATGCCTACTAAATCCTCAGGGTCACGGGTGCCGCACTGGGAAAACTCTGCTTTCACGACCATGGGTCGTTCAACAGTCAGAATCCACACGGGCCCTCGCCTGATTTGGTGGTCTACCAGGATCGCTTATTCGGGATTCACTCCCTATAAGTCCACCCGTCTATGCCACCCCTTATCTTAGGGTTATCTTAAACTTTCCACAGGCATATCAATCGCATTCCCATTGACAGAAAAATAAACACAGATATCAAGTAGGAAAAGCAGTAAATATATATAGTATATAGTATAGAAAAATTTCTACCAACTTAGACCTCTTAGGATTTTTAATCCTATAAAATATCCCCAACAGAGTTGCCATTTTTTTATATCGTGCGATTTCTTTCGGTGACGCGACCACCTTATCGCCATTGGTTGGAATTGGGTGCTACTTTCTGATTTCTTATTTATCCTATGAAGCTGGAAAGGAAAGGGAAACTATATAAAACTAACCTTGCACACAAATGTTTTCTTTAACAAATGCTAAGAGATTGGGGGGTCTGGGGTCAGGTTATACAATGAGGAGTTGTCAATTACCCATCCTATATATGGTTATCTATAGATCATTAGCAATTTCAACTATTTTCTATTTACTGGTGTTTATCTGTCGAGGGTTGGGAAAGTTTCTTCTTTGGGAGTGTTTGAGAGAGAGAGAGAGAGTTTTTTCTTGTTGATGTCGGGTTTCCCGATGTTTTTGGTGAGGTACTGGACCTAAGGTTTTTTATTTGTGTGCTCGCTAAGATTTCGCAATCTTATGCCTACATATTCCCGTTAAAGAAAACAGGGAAATCAGAGCAATCATAGTTCCTCCTATTCTATGGGAGGAAAAATATGTTTGGTGTCTTGTTCAAAGCCCAAGATTGAAGCTAAAAGGTATTTGTGTCTTGTTCAAAGCCCAAGATTGAAGCTAAAGGAGTATTTGTGTCTTGTTCAAAGCTCAAGATTGAAGCTAAAGGTTTGACTGAGAGAGAATTTGTCATCTCTAAAGGGAGATATCTCATCTGTTTATCACAACTGTTGGGTGACTGATTATAAAGGAAGATTAATTTAACTGGGATATATGAATCCAGCAATGCCATAATTTCCTTTATAAGGGATTTGTACTGGAGGAGAAAACATTAACTCAGTGTTGAGAAATGCCATTTTTCCTTATGAATCTTTCATGCTAAAAGAGGGACATTGGCTTGGATGTAAATAATCCAGAGGCTTGCCACTTACAGTAATTAGATGAAAGATGGAGTTTTACCAGGATAAGAGATGGGCTATAACTTTGGATTTTTGAATCAACAAGTGTGCCACTTACAACAGTTATCTGGGATTAAGGTTTGTTTGATTTATCTATTTTGATATTGTGATATACAGAGAAATGTCTTCCTTGAGAGAAATGTTGATTTCCTCTGAGGGGATTTGGGTTTTGTGTGTGCCTTGATCAAAGCCCAAGGTTGAAGCTAAAAGGTTGACTCTATTTAGGGAATTTTGTATCTGTCTTGTACAAAGCCCAAGATTGAGGCTGAAAAGAGGCTGACTCTTTTGGGGAGATCATTATACAAAGCCTAAGAGGAGGCTAAAAGTTGACTTTTTCCGGGGAAATATTTTGTCTGTCTTGTACAAAGCCCAAGAATGAGGCTAAAAAAGAGTTATTGACTCCACTGGGGAATATTTGTATGTGTCTTATACAAAGCCCAAGGTTAAGGCTAAAATGGGAAACTGACTCTATTGGTGAGAGGTTTTATCTGTCTTGTACAAAGCCCAAGATTGAGGCTAAAAGAAGATTGACTCTGATGGAGAGTATGATTAGTTTTGTACAAAGCCCAAGATTGAGGCTAGAAAGAGGATTGACTCTGCTTAGGGAGATTTTATATGTGTCTTGTACAAAGCCCAAGATTGAGGCTAAAAGATATTTGACTGACTCAGGTGAAGATATTTATGGGTGTCTTGTACAAAGCCCAAGATTGAGGCTGAAAAGAGACTGACTCAACAAGAGAGTGAGGAAAGATCTTTATACAAAGCCCAAAAGGAGGCTATCTTCTACTGAGGATTATTGAGATCCAGAGACAGGTCCAAAATGGGGAATTAACTCTTACTGAGGATTACAGAGGAGTTGAGATATCAGATGCCTTGAGGTTCTGATAGTGTTATATTGATAGTAAGCTGACCCTAGATGGGGAATTTTAGGAATGAAAAGTTTAAACTCTGTTGGTGATTGATGAAATGATTATGGTTTGAAATTCTGGCATATGCAGACAGCAGATGTCCTAACACATGTCAAGACATTGTGCTATATAAACATTAAACAAGAACAGAGCAAACAAACTGATATTCAGAATATCAGTAACAGCAGTAAGTCAGATTGCATAAAGTAAACAACCACACATCAATTGTTAACTCAGTTCGGTAAAAATCACCTACATCTGGGGGCCACCAAGCCAGGAATGAATTCACTATTAGTAATATTAATTTAGAGCTAAACTCCCCCGTTTACAACTCTTCACTTAATCCATACCCAGTACAATTCTATCTAGAAACCACCATCTAGATAAGAGAAACCCATCTCAATTCCTAAATCACCTCAGTGATATCTAACAGTTACAATCTCCAGCAACTGCATCAATCTATTCACTATTCAGCCAAGACTCTTGACTAACAACAATACTCGGTTTTGCTTAAAAGCTTCAACCAAGAACAATACTCAACTCTTTCTTCAAAGCTTCGAGTGAGAACAATTTACAACAACCTATGTCGACCACATAGTATCAAAAGATACATAGGTGACTTACAAACTACACAAGAGACTCTAAAAGCCCTAAACCCTTATGTTGCACCGACGGCTTGCTGTTATGTATGCTTACTATTTTAGGTCTAGCGAGTCCTTATTTATAGACTCCTGCAGTATGGGCTTGGACTCTTTAATCAGGTCCAATCTTCATGTTTTAATTCAGCTGTAAGATCTTCTCCACAAAAATAGGAACAAATCTCCAAATAGTTTCCTAAAAAGTCTCCAAGATCCTTTTTATGAAATCCAATTAAATCTGCACTTTGTTCCTAATAAATCTCCTTGACCTGCGTATAATGATGAGACATATCCAAAATATTCTCATCAAAACAAAATAAATATGTCAAGAGATATACAGCAGCAGTACATGCTGTACCAGACAAAGATGTCGTGACATCTCCTTCGACGCCTTGATTAAAAGTCATATGGCAGCAAAACAGCAACACCTGATGTACCAGGCTAAGATGTCATGACATCTATCTTCGACATCTGTCTGAACCACATAACAGGAGTACCTGCTGTACTAGACCAAGATGTCATGACAGTAATACTGTCATGACAGTTGATGAAGATGCTTCAACATCTTACTTAGTTTCTTGCCAAGTATTGTAACCATATCTGTACTGATGTCTGAATAACCATGTCAGGACATCTTTCCCAACATCTTGTTGTAAACTTATTTTAGCCAAAATGTAGCCAATCAAAGACCTAACAATCTCCCCCTTTGGCAAATTTTGGCTAAAACAACCTTTGGATAACACATCCAGCTCCCTCTTATGGAAACAACCAAAGAACACTACTACTACTTACTTCTCCCCCTTTTTAGCCATAATATGCCAAACCAAGCAACTATGCATTTAAGGGCAATCAACCAAAAGCAAGCAAGTCAGTAGCAAAACACATGCAGCGGAACAACAGAAGCATCATAAGCATGACAAACTATCATGCTCCCCCTAAGTAGCAAGCAACCACAAATACTACTCTCCCTGCATTTAGAACCAGTGCTCCTTTGTAAGTAGAACACCTTAAATGAATGAAAAACATAAGGCGCATCTTCATGTCTTCAAGAGCGCACCCTCAGTTCAACACACTTGCTGAACACATTCACCTATTGCTTGACCCTCAAGCAAACCATGTACCACACCAGTACATATCTCAGATAGAAGTTCTCCCCAGATCTTTCTCAAGAGATGCTTCTTCATCAAGAACCACCCAAAGCCACTACATGATATCCCATGACAACCTCATGATCATATAGTATGTGAATACCCAGAACGCATCTGTGTACCACAACCAACAAACTCTTGGATTGAGATCAAAGCTCCATTGGTCCCTCTCATCCAAAAACCATCCATACACCACACAAACTCCTCCTGAATTCTCATGTATGAATCTCCTTGTTCCCTGAGATAAAATCTAATTAATCTGGAATGATCCCACATTCCTCAAAGAGACGCACAGGGCCCCTTAGTTTGCTATCTCACCCAGATATTCTTCGTACTTGAAGAACGTCAAACACATGCTCCAGAAATCTTCAGCCCATTTGCTCCACACGCACCAACTAATTTACTTCTAGCATGTACCATTCACATCAGACTTCCAAGGCAATCCTTTACCCATCATTCTCCCGTATGATAAGATAAATACTTCTTAGACAAGATGTGAGTGTCAAGTTCCACACTCAGAACTTAGCATCCTACTCCAAGGATAACCAACCCAGAAGATGTTCTAACATCAGTTAGGACATCCTTCACACATCATAGACACCATGGTTCTTGATATGCTCCACCACTGGACTTACTATCAGCATAATAATCTAAACTGAAGATCTTCACACAACACTACGCCACCAGCTTGAACAAAGAGAACTTCAGAAACCCAGAGAGAAATAAACTCTCATCCACCAAAAGAAGGTATACTTCCATCCTCAACCCAGAACTTCTTCCACAAGCTCCAAGAGAACCAGAACCTCCTTACATTTTCAACTAACTACTCTTCTGCACAAGAGCAATCAGTTTCAAGCATCCTGCTTGAATGCACACTATGAAACCAACCAAATGCCACCTTTTGATTGATCTCAATCTTCTTCAAAACTCCCACAAGATACACTGATCCACCAATGAAATCAGATCTTCAAGTTACATGAACTACTTGATTCATAGCAAGACATCTTAGATTCACCAAGCCTGTTAGACATGTAACATCTTCTCATCCACAACTCCCACAAACTGCATGAGATAGACCATTTTTAAGCATCCATAACTTCCATCCTCCTGTAGATCACCTTATCTGAAGCTGATGTGCCACATCACCAGCTGAGACTTCTGATGTTAAGCTAGATGTCAGAACATTTTGATACGACATCCAACTGCTGAATTCGGCTCCTCCTTCTGCCACTTAGAAGAACCTCATCCCGTTGCAGAACAAGAGTTTCATGCTCTCATAGACTTGATTCTACACCAAGTTTGAGTAGACAACCTCCATCCTGCTTTAAAACTCCAAAGACTTCACACCTGCCACGTCTGAATCTTCTGAAAATAAGCAGTCCAAGACTACCCCATAGCACTATAGAAAGTCAGAGATAACTGCCAGTTAACTTTGACCTTCAACAAAAAGAGCAAGATCCATGCTCCAAAGCACCTAGATCAGAAATAAACTGATCCAAGCTGTAACCATCAAGAATATGATGTCTTCATCTTCAACAGCATCAAAGTCCAGACTAGTTTCTTGCCAGGAAACTCTCCAGAGGACACATGCTTCTGTCACACCCGACTGAATCCACTTCTTAGGTCACCACCTAAGACTAAAACAGATGCTAAAGCATATGCAGTACCCCTCCCATGATTCTGCACAAACTCTAATGATGGGATGTTCCAACATATTGTTGAACATCAGCAATCTTGACTTTCAAGGATAATCAATTAAATACTTGTGGATTCCACAAATAGCAATTGATCTTAAATCCTTGTCCAATAAACCTTCTTCACTGCTGTAGCTGAGCTCCACCAGATCATGTCATGAACACTTATAAAGTATTCAATCTTTTTGCAAGTATCTTCTTCAAAGGACAATGTTGAGATACCAAGGCTACCACCCTTGACTCAAGTAACTAAGACTTTCTCTGAATAAATCTTATTTACCTCAATAATTCTTCAATTAGATTGGATCCACTCTTAGGGTCAAGAGAGATGAATCCTTCCTTGCTGTTTTTTGATGGTGAAAATAAATCACCTCCACTTTCTTCAGATTGTGTTTCAAAGAAACACCTTCTAGTCAGAAGAGTAACTAGAAGACTCCAGATACACGACATAGATGCCTTTATGAGTGGACTTGAGAGAATTCTCAAGTATCTTTTACAACCTAGCCGGCCAATAATTTATCAAACTCCTAGAGCAAGAACCTAACAAACTTAAACTCAACTCCTCTCCTCTTCAACTGACTTCAACTGCACCAAGAAACCAAGCTTCCAAGTACCAAGTCATCATACCAGATATCTAACCACAACTCCTTTCACTCCATCGCTCCCGACTTTGGAATAAAAGATTGCAAATATTTTCAAACATAGAGGCCGACGATTGAAACCTTTCACCAACTGTCTTCAGTAACAACTCCAGAATCCCATAATTCTAGAGCTCTTCCATCAGAAACACACGCAGCGGAACCACCAAGGAACATATCCTGCTTACCCTAATAAGATGTCACAACATCTTATAAGATACACCAACAAGAGAACTAGCCACTTCTCCTGTAGTTGTTGTAGAATCTCCTCAGCAACATGAACAACCTCCGGGTTGCTCCCTTCGATCTAGAACATCCATCTCATCCATTAATACCCTTGAGTATGACTGAGTTGATTGATATGATCTTCAAACTCCTCCTTGTTTAAACGCCAGAAAGTATCTCCCAAAGATCTCATCCAGAACCAGGCAGGATGCCTGCTCTGATACCAATTGAAATTCTGGCCTATGCAGACAGCAGATGTCCTAACACATGTCAAGACATTGTGCTACATAAACATTAAACAAGAAAAGAACAAACAAACTGATATTTAGAATATCAGTAACAATAGCAAGTCAGATTACAGAAAGTAAACAAACACACATCAATTATTAACCCAGTTCGGTGCAAATCACCTACATCCGGGGGCTACCAAGCCAGGAATGAATTCACTATTAGTAGTATTAATTTAGAGCTAAACTCCCCCATTTACAACTCTTCACTTAATCCCTACCCAATATAATTCTATCTAGAAATCACCATCTAGATAAGAGAAACCCATCTCAATTCCTAAATCACCTCAGTGATATCTAACATTTACAATCTCCAGCAACTGCATCAATCTGTTCACTATTCAACCAAGACTCTTGACTAACAACAATACTCGATTTTGCTTAAAAGCTTCAACCAAGAACAATACTCAACTCTTTCTTCAAAGCTTCGAGCGAGAACAATTTACAACAACCTATGTCGACCACATAGTATCAAAAGATACATGGGTGACTTACAAACTACACAAGAGACTCTCAAAGCCCTAAACCCTTATGTTGCACCGACGGCTTATTGTTGTGTGTACTATTTTAGGTCTAACAAGTCCTTATTTATAGACTCCTGCAGTATGGGCTTGGACTCTTCAATCAGGTCCAATCTTCATGTTTTGATTCAGCTGCAAGATCTTCTCCACAAAAATAGGAACAAATCTCCAAATAGTTTCCTAAAAAGTCTCCAAGATTCTTTTTATGAAATCCAATTAAATATGCACTTTGTTCCTAATAAATCTCCTTGACCTGCGTATAATGATGAGACATATCCAAAACATTCTCATCAAAACAAAATAAATCTGTCAAGAGATATACAGCAGCCGTACATGCTGTACCAGACAAAGATGTCATGACATCTCCTTCGACATCTTGATTAAATTTCATATGACAGCAAAATAGAAACACCTGTTGTACCAGGCTAAGATGTCATGACATCTATCTTCGACATCTGTCTGAACCACATAACAGGAGTACCTGTTGTACTAGACCAAGATGTCATGACATCTGTCATGACAGTTGATGAAGATGCTTCAACATCTTACTCAACATCTTGCCAAGTATTATAACCATATCTGTACTGATGTCTGATCAACCATGTCAGGACATTTTTCCCAACATCTTGCTGTAAACTTGTTTAGCCAAAATGTAGCCAATCAAAGACCTAACAGGGTTTCTCCTTTTCCTTGAGGAGATGTGACTGTCCAAGTCTACTGGTATGAAAGGGTTTATCTTTGTATGATGCCCAAGAAGAGGCATGCGTTTTAAGGGATGAGAATCAACCCTAAATTGTCCGAGGTTTTGACTCTTTGGAAAAACTACTCTAGCAAAGGATGACTAAGTTTTGTCCTATACATGTAAGAGGTCTTTGGGTCCTTGTACTAAGTCTAAGAGAAGGCATGAGAACTTTTAAGAAGCTTGAGGGTCCTTGTACAAAGCCCAAGAGGAGGCTGGGGATGCTTTTAGGAAGCCCGTGGGTCCAAACCTAAGAAAAGTTCAAGAAAGGTTTCACTGGGAATAATCCTGTCTTTAGTGAATAGTTCTAGGGTTTGAAGAAATTCAAGAGAGGTTTCACCGGGAATTAATCCTCTCTGGGGAAATGAATTTTTTTGACAATTTTCTAAATGTGACAGTCTTGAGAAACGTTTCACCGGGAATAATGTCTTTCTCTGTTCCATATTGTATAAGCCCAAGAGGAGGCAAGACTGTATTTGGAATTTCCTATGGGGAACTAGTTTTGACTTTTTTGAAAGAGTGACCACTAGTTTGATCTAATCCTAGACCTAATTGTCGGGGAAAACTCTAAGCAGATATATACAGGCATATATACATATGAAATATATAGGCAAGTATGTATAAGAGTGTAGAAGAACTTACAGGTGAGCAAACTTCCATTGTAACAGCTGTATGGTTGGTTGTTCAAGAAATTAAAGAAAGTTTTGATAACAACTATGAATTTGTATCAAAATCAAAGGGGAAAGTTGTTTTAAAGAGAAGACTGGGGCTTGTACTCAAGGAGAGGCCCGGATGAAAAATAGTAATCGTACCGTTGATCTAAAAATTATATCGGGACTTATACAATGACTGAGGCCCAAATTATTGTATTTACAAAGAGTTTGGGTCTTACACTCTATTAGAGGCCCAAAGTTTATTTTTGTACAAGAGATGGGGCTTACAACTCAAGGAGAGGCCCAGAAATAACAGTGATTGCACCGTTGTTTTTTAAAATCGCGTAGGGATTTATACAATGGCTGAGGCCCAAATTATTTATGTACAAAAGGGATTGGGTCTTACACTCAATTAGAGGCCCAAAAGTGTTTGAAAAGAAAAGAAGAAAAATGGGACTTACTACCAAAGGGAGGCCCAAATGAAAATTGTTTTGAAAACGGCGATCGCGCCGAGATTTTTCAAATCGTATCGGGACTTATACAATGACTGAGGCACAAAAATCAAATTATTTACAAAAGGATGGGACTTACACCCTACAAAGAGGCCCAAAGTGTTTGAAAAATGTTTGAAAAAATCAAAATTTAGAGGAAACCTTAATTTTGAATTTAAAAGATATAATTTTCAAAGGAAATTAAATAAAAAATGATATAAAATATCAAATATATTTAAAAACAAGTTGTGAACTTTGAAATATCATGTTTATTCACATGAAAACTTGAAATTCATTTGGAATGAAAAATCAAGGTGAGAATTTCATTTTAAAAATGTTAAAAAAACAATAAAATGAAATAATTACAAAAATTCTAACTATATTAAAGAAATAATATAAATTGGATTTTTTTGTAAAATAAAATAATTTAACATTTTTGTGAATTTTTTAAAAAAGAATTAATTCAAAAACATTAAAAATCAGAGAGAAATTAATTTTTGAATCAATTAAATAAATATCAAAATTAATTAAATAATTCAAATATTTGAAAAATTGAAAAATGCGCGAAGAACATCATCTTCTTCGCTTTGCGACCAGATGCGGAATCAATCCAATCTCTCTTGTTTCTCAATGGAATTGGATGAAGTAGACATCAAACTTGCTCGCTTTTGAACAAGGAACAAGATGGTATTACTCAATTTCATTTAAATTAAGTTTGGAGAGAATTATCATGCATGAACCAGATGAACCCTAATTTGCACAAACCAATATGAAATTCCATACAAGATTGATTCATGGCAATTGATTGAGGGAAAATGATCTATGAGCATCCAGAAACATAATGGTAACTTGAAAACATGTTTATGATGCATGCATTAACGAGTTTGAAAGTTCAAGGCTTACCACTTACAGCTGGTGATCGAGCTTGATGATGGAGGTGTTACAGATGTGTAATGATGATCTGGACAGCTTCCTTATACCTCAAGGAATGTGTTTGAATGCTTAGAGTGGTTGGAAGCCCTTTGGTTTGATCAGCTCGAACCCTTCTGCAGCAAATGGTGGATTTTGTGCAAATGGGGCACCACTTTGTGATTTTGATATTACAAATGTTTTTTTAGTGCTTGGATCACTTACACATGATGTAGGTGAGGTGTTTGCATCATTGGTTTATGTGGAATTGCTCTGGTTTTGAAATTCATGATTATCACTTTTGAAAATGTGAAAATTTGGAGCAAGAACAAGAAGAGAATGAAAACAAGTGTAGTATTGTTTTGGTGTGATCTGAATGAGGCAATGTGACCTCTATTTATAGGTGATTAAGTTTTGTCTTGGAGAAATAGTGAATGGCTGCAAGATCAGATCACATTCAATGGCTTTGGCTTGGTGGCATTTCTTCTTATGCAAGGAAAATTGGCCCTTCCAAGCAACAAGGATATGTATTGACCAATTCCACATTCCTCAGATGTTTTTAATTTTGTTTAAGCATGAAACTTAACTAAGAAGATCAGCTTTGTTGAATATGCACTATTGCACATAAATGTACTTTGAATTCCAAGTCTTTGTTCAAAGACTCATCATGCCAAAGGATGAACTTTGAAGCATCTTGGCCTAATTTTGCAGGTTTGATATGATTCAATCTGATCCTTATTAATTTGGGAAGATGACAAAGTTGGCAAGATGACAAACTTGTAAGTGAAAATCGTGTGGTACAAGAAAAGGTCTCAAAATCTATCTTGAAGACAGTTGCAGTAGGGCAACTTGGGAGGATCATATCTCCTTGCTCACATGGAATCTTTGAGTGTTTTTATACTCTTTGGAAAGCTGGGATAACATACTTCAACTTTGATGTTTACATATGGTTCTGAATCCCCTTGGATCATAGTGAAAAATGCCTCTACATTTTGGATTTTGGACTGTTTTTAACTTAGGCAGATTTTCACTAAGTGTTGGAAAAAGTGGTATTTTCATGTTTTAGTGATTTTGCTCCATCCATAACTCAAAATCCATGGAGATTTGGAATTTCTTGTAGTTGACATATTTGAAGTATGTCAGATGGACTTTCATTTGAACTTTGAATGGGAGAAAAAGACCTTGTGGTTTAGGAGTTATGACCTTGCAAAGTTCGTACAAAACCACTTTTGTTCCATAACTTAGAAAAATTTTGGTTTCTCATGGTTGCCCCTTTTGCAAGAAACCTCACTTTTCTTGATTTTTCTTGATGGATGATGATCAATATCATACATTAACATTGCTTTTGCCTTAGGGGAACCATATTTGTGAAAAATTCCAAAAAGTCAAACTTGATTTTGTGCAAAGTTGACTTTTTGTCAGATGAAATCCAAACTGTGCGATCCTTTGTGAAATCAAGTTCTTGACCTAATTTAAACCTAATGGATAGGTTCCATAGGTGTTATAGGGTGTATTGAATCATGTCCCAAGGTTTGGGAGCATGTCTTGATCAAAAGTAAAAAATACAGTTGACTTTTTCTTCAAAACCCTAATTGTGGTCCAGATGAAATTAAAACTTGTGAATCAAGCTTCTTGGATCAATCCATTGTTGAAAATGGATCAATGTGGTGTATTTGAGGTCCTTAAATCATGTCTTGAGGTCTTGGCTCATGCTTTGCTCCAAAAGTCAACTTAGGGGTGAATTAGGTCAAGAAACCCTAATTCCTGATTTTTGGTAACTGCATCCCCTGAGGTTAAATTGACTTGATGATTGGGTCTATGAGGTCCCTTGGAATATCTTGGGTTGTGCTTTGAAGCATTGGCTCATGCCCATAGGAAAAATTTCCATCTGGAGGCCTTGGTCGACCAAAGCCCTAATTTGGTGACACTGGCGATCTCGAGGCTTGATCCACTTGGAATGTTGCAATATTGTGCTTGATTCTTGATGTGGGGGTCTTCTTGATCCCTTATGGGTGTTTGAGAGGTTAGATAAGTTGAAGATCATGTCATTTCTTGATTGATCTTTTGTCTAAGTGCTTTGAGAGGGCTCAAAACCCTAATTCTTGGTTGTAGTGAAAGCTCAACAATCCTTGAAGAAATTGATGAGGCATGATGGCATATCCATATTATGGTAATGATCCTCACAATGATGGGAAATCTTGGTGGTAAAAATTTGGGGTATGATAGGATGGTTGGAAGAAATGATCGTGCTATCGCCTATGCGTTTGAGTCGCTTGCTCAAGCAATGGCTCAGAACAATCCGAATGGCGGAGTTCAAAATGAGTTTCGTGCTTTGGGGAGGTTTCAGAGGAACAATCTGCCGACTTTTGTGGGTATTCATGATTCAGCAAGTGCACACAAGTGGCTGAAGGCGATCGAGAAGATCTTCCGGGTGATGGGGTATACTGATGCGCAACAAGTTCAGTTTGGAACGCATATGCTGTCAGAAGAGACTGAGGATTGGTGGGATAACACCCGTCAGAGACTGGAAGATGTTGGCACTGTGATAACCTGGGCTGTGTTTAAGCAGGAATTTCTAGGAAAGTATTTTCCAGAGGATGCTCGTGGCAAGAGATAGGTGGAATTCCTTGAGCTGAAGTAAGGAGACATGACGGTGGCAGAGTATGATGTGAAGTTCGAGGCACTGGTGAAGTTCTGTCCTCACTACAACCGTGCTGATGTTGAGATGTCCAAGTGTCTCAAGTTCGAGAATGGGCTGAGACCAAAAATCAAGCAGGGTATTGGGTACCAGCAGATTCGCAGGTTTGCTGAGCTGGTGGATAAGAGTATGATCTACGATGAGGATATCAGAGTTCGATCTGCTCACTACAAGCAGCTGAGTGAGAAGAAATGGCAGTATAGGGGGAAACCTTATACGACTTCAGCTTACAAAGGGAAGCAAAAGGCTTCGGATGGGAAAAAGACAAGTGGGGGAGCAGCTCCCGCTTCTAGGAAGTGTTACAGGTGTGGCGAGCAAGGCCACCGTGCCGATGTTTGCACCAACAGTGTGTTGAGGTGCTACAGATGTGGTAAGAAGGGTCATAGAGCTACTGATTGCAAAGATGATGGTCCAACCTATTTCAATTGTGGAGAGAAGGGTCACATCAGTACCCAGTGTCAAAAATCGAAGAAGACTGTTACTGCTGCTCAGACCAATGGCAGAGTGTTTGCTTTGAGTGGTGCAGAAGTGCCAGAGAAGGACAACCTGATTCGAGGTACTTGTTTTATTAATAATGTTGAGTTGGTCGCTATTATTGATACTGGTGCTACTCATTTGTTTATCTCACTTGAATGTGCTAATAGATTGGGTTTGAAATTGTCTGATATGAATGGTAATATGGTAATAGAAACTCCAGCTAATGGTTCTGTTACTATAACCTTTGTGTGTTTGAGATGTCCTTTGACGATTTTTGGGAAGAGTTTTGTGATGGATTTGGTGTGCTTACCCTTGCACCAAATCGATGTAATCTTTGGAATGAACTGGTTGGAGTTCAACCATGTTCATATCAATTGTTATAACAAGACTGTCGAGTTTCCTGAGTTTGGTGATGGTGGGGAGTTGATGTTCTTGTCTGCTAAGCAAGTAGAGGAACTCCTGAAAGACGAAGCCTTGGTGTTTGCAATGTTTGTATCGTTGCAGGTTGATTGTGAAGCTGCGAGTGTTGAATTTCCTGTTGTCTGTGAATTCCCATATGTGTTTCCGGATGACATAAGTGATTTGCCCCCAGAACGAGAAGTAGAGTTTGCAGTGTCCAACGCACCTGGTGTGTTCATGGAGTATATGAATCAGATCTTTCATGAGTATCTGGATTAGCTTGTTGTAGTTTTCATTGATGATATTCTGATATACTCTAAATCTGAAGAAGAGCATGTTGAGCATTTGAGAACTGTGTTGCGAGTATTGAAGGAGAAGAAGTTGTATGCAAAGCTGTCAAAGTGTGAGTTTTGGCTTAAGGAAGTGAGTTTTCTTGGCCATGTGATTTCAAGTGGTGGAATTGTTGTTGATCCTTCTAAGATTGATGATGTGTTACAGTGGGAGACTCTGGAGTCTACTACTAAGATACGAAGTTTTTTGGGATTGGCGGGTTATTACCGCAAGTTTATCGAAGGCTTTTCTAAGTTAGCATTACCTTTGACATAGTTGACTCGAAAGGGTCAAGCTTTTGTGTGGGATGTAGCTTGTGAAAAGAGTTTTGTGGAATTGAAAAAGAGGTTAACAACCGCTCCAGTGTTGATTTTGCCTAATCCAAATGAATCTTTTGTAGTGTATTGTGATGCATCGAAGATGGGTCTTGGGGGAGTATTGATGCAGAATGGTCAAGTTGTTGCTTATGCTTCCAGACAGTTGAGGGTTCATGAAGTGAATTACCCAACCCATGACTTAGAGTTGGCAGCTGTGGTATTTGTGTTAAAGATTTGGAGACATTATATGTTTGGCTCTAAGTTCGAAGTGTTCAGCGATCATAAGAGCTTGAAGTACCTATTTGATCAAAAAGAGTTGAATATGAGACAGAGGAGGTGGTTGGAATTGTTGAAGGATTATGACTTTGATTTAAATTACCGTCCTGGTAAAGCAAATGTAGTGGCTGATGCATTGAGCAGAAAGTCATTGCATATGTCGATGCTTATGGTGAAAGAGTTGTAATTAATTAAGCAATTCCTAGATTTGAGTTTAGTATTTGAAGAGACTCCTAACAGTGTGAAGTTGGGAATGTTGAAGTTGACTAGTGGTATTCTGGAAGAGATCAGAGTGGGACAACAATGTGACTTGAAGTTGGTTGACCAGTTGACATTGATCAACCAAGGTAACGGAGGTGAATTCCGGATTGGTGAGAATGGTGTGATGATGTTCAGAGACAGGGGGTGTGTCCCAGATGTTCCAGAAATTAAGAAGAGCATCCTTGAAGAAGGACATCGAAGTAGATTGAGTATTCATCCCGGTGCTACGAAGATGTACTAAGATTTGAAAAAAGTTGTTTTGGTGGCCAGGGATGAAGAAGGATATTGCGGAGTTTGTGTATGCGTGTTTGACTTGTCAGAAGTCAAAGATCGAGCATTAAAAGCCTTTAGGTATGATGCAACCGCTGAATATCCCAGAATGGAAATGGGATAGCGTTTCCATGGACTTTGTGTCGGGGTTGCCAAGGACGGTGAAAGGAAATGATTCAATTTGGGTGATCATGGATAGATTAACTAAATTGGCTCATTTCTTGCCGATGAAGATTAATCATTCTATGCAGAAGTTGGCCGAGATGTACATTGAGGAGATTATGAAGTTGCATGGGATACCTTCGAGTATTGTGTCAGATAGAGACTCGAGATTTACGTCGAGGTTCTGGAAGAGTTTGCAAGATGCTTTGGGTACTAAGTTGAGGATGAGTTCTGCATATCATCCACAGACGGACGGTCAGACGAAAATGACTATCCAATCTTTAGAGGATTTGCTAAGGGCTTGTGTGTTGGATCACGAAGGATCTTGGGATAGCCATTTGCCATTGATTGAGTTCACGTATAATAATAGTTTTCATGCTAGTATTGGAATGACGCCGTATGAAGCTTTGTATGGGAGAAGATGTAGAACTCCCTTGTGTTGGTATGAGTCAGACGAGAGTATTGTACTCGGACCTAAAATTATGCAAGAGACGACTGAGAAGATTAAGAGGATCCAAGAGAGGATGAGAGCTTCGCAAAGTCGTCAGAAGAGTTACCATGATAAGAGGAGGAAAGCACTTGAATTCCAATAGGGAGATCACGTGTTTTTGAGAGTGACGCCAATGACTGGTGTGGGTCGAGCTTTGAAGTCTATGAAGCTCACTCCACGTTTTGTTGGTCCATACCAAATCTTGCAAAGGATAGGAGAGGTAGCCTATCGGATTGCTTTACCGCCGTCACTTGCGAAATTGTACGACGTGTTCCATGTGTCTCAGTTGAAGAAGTACATTCTGAATCCGTCGCATGTGATTCAGATGGATGATGTACAAGTGAGGGATAATCTGACAGTGGAAGCATTACCTGTGCGGATTGATGGTCGAGAAATGAAGCAATTGCGGGGTAAAGACATAGCTTTGGTGAAGGTGTTGTGGGGTGGACCAGCTGGCGAAAGTTGGACTTGGGAGCGTGAAGATCAGATGAAGGAGTCGTATCCGACTCTGTTCCCTTCAGGTAATTTTCGAGGGCGAAAATTCTTTAAGTGGGGGAGAGTTGTAACGCCCCAAAATAATTATAATATTTATTTAATTGAATTATTATGATTATTCGGTGTTTTTGGTGAATTTTGATGGATTTTGTGACGTTGATGACTTTGTGTGGTGTTGTGGGGTAGCCTTGGGTTAAGGGAACATTAAGGTCTCTTAGATGTAGAAATTTATTATATTATTTTATTAGTAAATAATAGTAAGATAATTTTAATAATTAGATTATTATTTATTATTAGGCTTAATACCCTTTTTAGTCCTGTAACTATAGGCCTGGGTCCAATTTGGTCCTCTATCTTTTAAAAGTTCCAAATTGGTCCCTTACATTATCTAACTGAATCAAATTGGTCTTTTCCGTCAAATATTTGTAACGCCGTTAGAAATAAGTGATGTGGCATCTGAGGTGGCAATTTTTTATGACGTGGCATCTGAGTGGCAGAATTATTTTTTATTAATTTTAATTAATTATTTTAGAAAATCAATTTAAATTAATTTTCACAATCTTTAATATAAAATGTTTGGGCCCAATGACAATATTCCTCACAAGTACAACCCATTAATCTACATTTATTATTAGTGTGTGCACAAAGGCTTTATAAAGACTCAACATTATTATTATACAATCGATGTGGAACTTTAACAATAGCTAATGCAGCAAAACATTCATGCACTCAACATCTTGTTCCACAAATAATAAATTAATTTATATTAAAGATCCATAAGCCCAGTATCCTGAAAAGGTAATAAGGTACAGCGGTATACCTCCGACGTTAAACTGAAAGTACAGAGCCTTCATCGTGTTCTTGACAACTGGCTGCTTAATTGTTGCCTGCAAGTTACATTACCAAATAAAATCCAGTTTAATATTATGCTTAAATGAAAAAGAAATTGTATCAACTTGAAACTTTAGAAGATATTAAATTTTTTATAAGCTTTCTATCCAACCTGTATCTCAGGAAGCATGCCGGTGTTATATGCGAACACTAGGTTAGCAGACGCCCTGATCGTTTCAAATACTCTACTTGCCCCTTCTCCTGGAATGGTGTAATCTCGAGGTGGTGAATGTATTCCTGATAATGTACTGCAGGTTAGTTCTATATATGTATAAACTCAAATCAAACAATGTATTCATGTATTCAGATAGGTGGATTTCTATGAATTTCTATGAATTTCAAATCACAGACATGAGATATTACCATCTTTAATTGATAGCACAGATGCTACGGCAATGTATATAATGCCGAAAACGGTTGAAACTGCCAACCAAATTCCAAGAGCTGAAAGATGAGGAATAGAAATTGCAAACATTGCACACACAAAACCAGCTATAGCAATACAATATGGAAGCTTCAGCAGAGCATCATCCCTAAATAAGGTATAAGTAGCCTGAAACACATCAAAAAGAGAAGAAAAAATAGTTTTATATGATTTGAGATTGAGATTTCACAAGTCGGTGCAATTTTGATTGAATGGTTCCTAAGTTTCTTACTTTCAATGCTGAACCTGCCAAAATAATGAAGCCAGTATTTATCATAAAAAGATTGATATACTGAAGAGCCCATGTGAGTTTATATGCCTTTTTACCTGAAATGAAAATGAAAATGAAAATTAGCATAAGCAGCAGCAAAATAACATAACATAATGTTTTTTTTTCTTATGTTGCTAAGTTTTGTTGGACATGTGCACCATACCATATACATATCCAGCAAGATCTCTGTATCTGATGTGTCTTGTCCCTCCTAATTCATGGATATTAGCAATAAGGGCATTAGCATAGAGTGACACCAAAGCAGCAAGAAGGAGACCAACTACACCCCCTATCCAGCCCAGGGGAACCATGACAGTCCCGGAATATCCAAGAACAAAAGCACTGTTGATTCCATTGGTGAGCACAAATGCCCCTTGCAACCATGAATCTGGTAAAACAGAACAATCCAAAATAAAATTACAATCATAGAATAAAGCCAGAAGAACATAAAAAAATTAAAAGATGTTAAAGGGGGTGTGAATCTGAAACCAAAAGAACGTAAAGTGAACTGTCAAAAGAATAAACTTCTTGATATAGATCGAAGCATATGCAAATTTATTAAGCCAAAACAGAGCACCTTTCTCTCCCACATAAAGCCAAAACAGAGCACCTTTCTTAGTGTTTCATAATTTAAAATGGAATCCAAAGTTGATTGCTACTCTGTCATGTGTGTGCAAATGGTTTGATGATCTTGCCAAGCGAGTTCTATGGAAAGAGTTTTGTGGAACAAGAGCTCCAAAGATGTTGAGTGCATGAATGTTTTGTTGCATTAGCTATTGTTAAAGTCCCACATCGATTGTATAATAATAATGTTGAGTCTTTATAAAGCCTTTGTGCACACACTAATAATAAATGTAGATTAATGGGTTGTACTTGTGAGAAATATTGTCATTGGGCCCAAACATTTTATATTAAAGATTGTGAAAATTAATTTAAATTGATTTTCTAAAATAATTAATAACAAATAATTCTGCCACTCAGATGCCACGTCATCAAAAATCGCCACCTCAGATGCCACATCACTTATTTCTAACGGCGTTACAAATATTTGACGGAAAAGACCAATTTGATTCAGTTAGATAACGTAAGGGACCAATTTGGAACTTTTAAAAGATAGAGGACCAAATTGGACCCAGGCCTATAGTTACAGGACTAAAAAGGGTATTAAGCCATATTATTATTATCATTATTATTATTATTATTTAAAATAATTAGGAGGACCATTAAGGGTAAGACGGTAATAATGAGAGGGTTAATTGAGGACAATACGGGTAAACCATGATTAAGGCCCAAAAGATAGGTTTAACAAAAGAAAATAGGAAATTATGAGAATTAGTCTGTGCAACCCTAAGAAGTGAAGAGAAAGTTGAGGAAAAGAGGCTAGAACGAGGAATCGACCGTAGAACCCCAAACGAAGAACCTTTTTGCTGGAAAATTCGAGCTATGGGGGATAATTCGGGTTCATATGTTTGATATGGGTTTAAGGTAGAGGCATTTTGTGTGTTTGCGTTTTCTGGTGAATTTGTGCCTAATCAGTGACGAATCTGTCATGAATTTTCGTAACCTTGTATGTGTACGATTTCTGTGATGAATTCTGTATGTAATTGCTGTGAAATTCGTGTAGATATTCGATGTTGCTGTAATGAATGTAAAACCAATCAGATCTGAAATCGAAAGTGGAATTAACTAATTTAAGACTTAATCATTAGGAAGAAATTGATGTAGACAATGAAGTAGGATAAAAGCGTAGATCTGTGATGAATCGAAGCTGGTTTGAGTCTAATTTTGGTGGATCGAAGGTGTTGGAATGGGGAGGTTTTCGTTCAGATGCGAGATCTGAGTTTTGGAGTGCTCTCTGGCAATACGCGTAACAGGGAATGTGTTACGCGTAATAGGGGACGTTCCCAGGGTGGTACGCGTAACATATGCCCCCGTCCTCAGGGCCAGCATGACCCTCTGCCAGTACGCGTATAAGAATATAGGCAATACGCGTAGGGGAAGGGAATACGCGTATGGGAACTGGGAAGGAAGAGGCATACGCGTATGAGATGGCATTACGCGTATGGGTTCTGGGGAAAAGTGCCTTACGCGTATGGGCTAGCCATGACGCGTAAGGGGAATCTGAAGGGGAGTTTGAGAGGGAAACCCTCTCTATTGATACGCGTAACAAGTGTGGCATTACGCGTAATGGAGGCCTGGGTAAAGGGCCCTACGCATATGATACGCAGGCCAGGGGCGTGAAAGTGAGCCATACGAGTAACAGGGAGGGCATTACGCGTATGGGCAGGGCTGTGGGCAGATTTTCCCGTTTTTGCGATTTCTGTCCCGATTTCGCTTATGGTGCAGTTTCCATTAGACGTAAGGCCATGGTGGGGTAATAAAACATGATTAAACTAGTAATGAAGATGAATGGGGTGAAATCGGGGATTTTTAGTGACGAATTTTGACGAGTGTGACTTGGTTATATAACGATGTTTGTTTGATGATGATTCATGAATGATGATGCAATTATGACGATTTTATGATGATGATTATTATGACGATTTGCATCACGCATTCATGGAATAGTTAGGACTTCGATCCATTTGGTGGCTTCAATCCCATTGTGTGGATTGAGGTGTTTTTGTGACGTGCTCCGGTTCTTGTGTAGAATCGATCCTATTGGTGGGGATCTTTGGAGGGTGATGACCCAATGTCCATCAATTATGACGAGTTGGTACCACATGCATGAGTCTATGATGTTACATTGCATATTGTGTGGCATTGCATTATATTGACGTGATTGATGCATTTTGACGTTGTGAATGACGTGATGATGTTTGTGTTTGTGCTTTATCTTTTGCTTATATCTTATATATTGATTCGTGATTACTCACCCTGCCTGTTTGAATGTTGCCTCCACGTGGGTAACATGCAGGTGATCAGGCTTAACTTCCTTGGCGCACGAAGATTTAGCTTTTGAAGTATTTTGATTTCTCCGTCGACTAAAGGGTCTTGCTCTGATATGTAACATCGGGTCGGGACGTTTGAGTCGAACGATTTACGTTCTTTTGTTTTGTTGGTTTTGTTAGCATGCTATTTTCATGAGTTTTATTTTAAGAAGTTTTTGGATTATAAAAGAATTTCTTTAAGTTTTGATTTCCGCTGCGTGATGTTTAAATAAAGTCATGATGGCTAAACCCGTGTTACGGAGCAGGTGATTATTTGATGTTTTGTGACGACATGTGATGCCCTTTTGGTACTTTACTCTGATTAAATTTCCGTTTTTATTCGTGATGTTTGTGGGTAGAAAAAAGGTGTTACATAAACGCATTCCAACAAATTGATCGGTGAATCACTTGTGGGCATCACCGTTGATGAAATTCTCAACATCAAAGTCTTATGATTCAGAGTAATTTATCACCAGTGTGGCATTTTTCCTAGCACAGGTCTTGTAACGCTTTCCAGTAATCTTTATTTCCATTTTGTGTTAGGGTTTGAGATGTGATGTGAAGAGATGATGAGATTTTTGAATAGCTGATGAGAAAAGTTTGTGAGAAGTTGGATGGGAGCAAGCTGTTTTAGAAAAGAGAAAGGTTTCTACATTTTTGGAAAATATGAAGAATGATGAGTGTTTGATGGTGTTACGTGTTTAATAAAGATGGGAAAGGAAAGGAAATTTTTAATTTGAAACTGCCAAGGGAGAGAGAGAGAGAGAGAGAGGTAACTGTTTAGAGTAACTGTGGTGGTTGGGTTGCTTGTTGTAGTAAGCAGAATCATGAGGTGTGGCGGACAAGCAATTAAATGCTTCTGTCCATAAGTGACGTCACGTATAACGCTCTTAAATTGTCTGTGTGCGTGGCTTTTTCTTTTCTAACATTCCATTTTTCATCAATGTAAAATTTCCTTTTTCAACACATTAATTCTTTTTCTTTTTCTTGCTTTCTGAAATAATAGATGTTTCCCATTTTGTTTATCCTATGTCATAGTCGTGACACCACTCGATAGTGACATCACAATCCACTCTCAATTACTCATAATCATATAAACAAAAAACTAAAAGCTAATTAAGCTAGGATGCCTCCCAATATTGATATTTTAGAGTTTTGTAGCATGTCTTTCAACACAAACAAGATTAAGTAAGAAGGCAAGTAAATGTAAACTCCCCCTACATAGCCTCCATAACCAGGGGAGCACCCCAGGAAAATCTCATCTCCAAAGCTACTGTGTAGAGGAAGATCGCAGAAATGATGGCTGTCTACTGCAAGGAAGAAAGTACATACGTGAAAGTCCCTGACCGACCTATATTGGGGTTTCGAGACTCAAATAATATTAGAGGCATCCCCAGCAAAATGTTTCCCTTAGTCATCATTTCTACCGTGGGACAATTCGATGTATCCCAAATCTTAGTCAAAAGCGGCAGCTCCTATGATATCATGTACTCAGAGTTGTTCGAGAAGATGGGGCTAGACTGATGCAGTTTATTTCCGTATGAAGGATATGATCTCCAGGAGTTCAACAAAAATACTACTCATCCTCGGGGATATGTGGAACTGATGGTTTCTGTTGGCAATAAAAAAGGATATTCGAGCAGTAAATTCTCAATTTCTTGTTGTTCCTTGCAAGAGTGTTTACAAATGTATCCTAAGACGACCATTTGCATCCATGTTGGACGATGTTGCCTCGCCGGTGCACCTCAAGCTCAAGTATCACAACATGCAAGGAGAACTGACCACCATCAACGGTGACCTAGACGGAGAAATGAGAATATACCCAACCCTCTTAAAAGATCAAGATGAAGGCAAAGCTATAGAGATCAATGTCGATTCTCTCACTAGGCAACTCAAAAAGATGGGCATTCATCCTTCAAAAAGTGGCAAAGACGACTAAGAAGAACGAAGTAATAAGCGGCGCTTGCCTTGCCTGATTATGTTCCTATATGTTGATCATATAAAATACTATGCACGTACCATTTATCTTTTGTATGAGTATAACGATTCATAACACTATACACACACACACACACATGTGTGTGTGTGAATCGCGACCGCAATCGACGCAATTCCGGGAGGTCTAACCAGAGCAGCCACCCACCACGTGCGAAGGATAGTGTGTTTGGGCGATTGAAAATGCAGGCGATTTTGCCACTATAGCAAGTCGATCCCGAGTGGAGCAGTTAACTGAGTTGTTTTTTATCGTTGATTTTTTTTATGTATTTACGATTTTGCAAAGAAGGAAAATAAGATGTAGAACAAAGTATCAGAAAACAAAAGAAAGAAGAGGAAGAGGTAGAAGATAAGTGTTAGTTTATTTTTTATTGATATAATAAGCGTTGAAAAGTTAAAAGTATGAGTAATTAAATTGTTCAGTGTTACACAACTACTCCCTCCGTTTCAAAATGACTGTCGTTTAAGGTTTTTGCACACAGATTAAGAAATGCAATGATATTGTCATAAAATATTGCACGTTTACTAAATTAGTCTTATTAATGTATTAGAAAAAAAGTTAAATACTCATTTACCTCCTCTAACATTTAATAATAATAATAATAATAATAATAATAATATATCATATCAGAACAAATAATTAAATTTTTAATCTATTTTTATTTTATTAATTTGATTTTTATATAAAAAAAATTAGATTAATTGAAATACACTCTCTGTGTAAAACTACTTTACACTGTCATTCAATTATAATTAGTTATTTTGACACATGAGAAGAGATAAATATGGAAGAAGTAGTTGTTAAAATGATTTATTTATAATTTAATTTCTTTTATTTTTAATTTTATAAATATGTGTCAAAATAACTAATTTTAATTGGATGACAGTGTAAAGTAGTTTTACACTGACAGTGTATTCCAATTAATCTCTAAAAAAATTAAATATGTTGTATTATTTGTATAAATTATTCATATATTTTACAATTTCATTTTTAGGATCGGCAACTATGCTCCACTATTCAAAATTAATAACTGTTATTGAAATAAAAGTTAAATTTCTTCAAATATCAACGTTGATTAAGTGACTTTGTAAAAAAAAAAAAACTAAATTCTTTTTTAAATTATAATTTCCCGAAAATGTGAAAATTGCTTTTCTTATTTAAAACCTGGTAACAGAGAAAAAACCTAGCCTATATCATCTCCCTCGCCTAGAGCTTGCAGGATTTCAGGTACGATTAATTTGGTTCTTTGCAAATACACCTCCCTAGAATTCATCTTTCAATAATCCTCTTTCATAACTTCATTTTCAAATCTCGCTTTAACGCTCTATCCTTCTTCCTTCAGAGAGCTTCGAACCCTAATCCCTAATTTCCAAATCACACCCAAACGGCCGCTGCTTATTCCTCCCGCCCACCGCGCCGCCACAAACGCTCCGCTTACCGTCACAGCCGTCGCAAATTCAAGTGAAGGCTCTACTCATTATCGTAGTTACGAGGTGAGTTTCAACTCTGTAGTACCTTCAACTTTGCAGCCGCATTGTTAATAATTAATTTCACAAAACCTTGCAGTTCATTATATAGGTACTGGTCCAAACAATCAAACCACAAAGGCAAATTTTTTGGTATGAACCAGTTCAAGCATATAAATCTGGTTATTGCAAAAACGGTTCTGTTAAAACTGGTTTAGGGAAATTTTGTTTTAGAATTGGTTTTTGGTATGAACCTGTTTTGACTAGGGTTTTGATTCACCTCCCCTGCAACTACAAAAGCTTGTTGGTAATGTTGATTTACGAGGCTTTGAGATTTTTGCATCAACTCAATAGCACTTTTGCTTCTGATTGTTTGTTGTCTGTGTCGCTAGATTAGATTTTTCCTGTTGGCTCTATCTCTGCCTACTTTGGTACTTCCTCTTCCTAGGCATTTACTATCACAAACTTCAACTTAGCTGTAGAACATGTTTCGAGGAAAGGGCATATTGCTCTTTTGAGAGGAAATTTGCGCTTTTTCAATGTTGTAATCAAGAGGATTTTCCTTATTCTTGTTAATAGGATTTCAGGTTCCTATCAGAACAGTCTACGCTCATTTTTCTACTTGATCAAGTGAGGGTTAATCAGCCGTTGTTACGGTTGTTGGAGTGAGAATTGTATCTCAAGTTTTAATTAGCATTCATGTGCACAAGGAACTGAATGTGTTGATCATGGTGTGCTTGTTATAATTACATAATATCTTCTTTTTTTTCAGTGTTAGCTTATATGCTTGCTTCAAAGTACTATTGCATCAAAATACATTATTAATTTATTATGCTTCTGAAATATCAGAGGACTAATTAACATGGAATGCGGATACCTTCTCAATAAGTTGTAGTAATTGATGGTGAGTTGCAAAGTAATTTGATTTGCAATATAATATTTTCTTGATTTGTTCATGTGTTGGATTGTTTAGTTATAGATAGTTTACTATGAGAAAGCCATCAATTAGGACTAGGGTTTTCAATTGTGATTCATCTCCTCTTCAATAGATTATGTGTCCAGTCTATTTACGAGGCTTGGAGATTTTGGTACTACACTTTTTCTTCTGATAGTTGTCTTGTTATAACTCATAGCGAAGAAAATAGGTTTATGAATGTAATAAAATATGCAGTATTTACAGACATAATTATATGGGGAAATCTATAGGATCGAGATACCTCTAACAGGTGGAGAAGTAGTCAATTTTGAAAGAACTTGTCCTCAACCTTTTTAGATATGAATCTGCCTGATCCAAAAGGGAGGAACTTGCATCATTATCCCAGTTTTAATTCAAACACGGGTTTGATTCACACTCCATATTCTCAGTAGTTAGAGGTTTGGAATTTGGATATCATAAAACCTGTAAAAAATAAATAGTTAAATAGAGGAGGGAAAGGGCGCCTTGTCTTTTTGAGAGAAATTGTGTCTTTCATCTTGGGAGGTTGTCAGGCCTCTGAAATTTATGGTGTTGTAATCAAGGGATTATCTTTACTCTTGGTAATATAATTTAAGGTGTCTATTAGAACATCCCTGGACTCATCTTTTACTAATCATTGGAGACAAAATCATAAATCATGCTTTAATTTTAAATAGCATTCATGTGCTCAAATAAGAATGTGTTTGTTCCAAGGATTAAAACTATAATCATGGGAATAATATCACCCGGAGTTTTATGCGTATCTTTGTGTTTGGCAAATAATATAATTTCATAGGAATACAAGATTCCCATCCTATTACATTGCAATGAAAAGTGAGAAACCATTTGTAAATTAAACTCCCAGGAATAGGAAGTTTCTAGGCGTAATTTATATAAACTTGAAACAAACATGAGAACGAAAAAATTTTAAGGTCACATTCCTGGGAATAAATTTGGAATCCATGAAGCAAATGCCCACGAAATGTATATGTTGATCACTTGTCATACTTACATGATATCTTATTGATCACTGTGTTAGCCTAGCTGCTTGCTTCAAAATACTGCTGCTTCATGTTCTAATACATTATGAGTTTTAGTTGTTGCAAAGCTGTATTTATTGTTGATATAGTCTTTTTTGTTTGTGTTTTTTAGAAACAGGCATAATCTCAGTTGTCTTAGAGGAAGGGAGTGTCGGGCAGGATTACTGATATTATTTTGTTTGGTCTGAAACGGTGCATCCAGATTGCCAATGGGGAAAAACGACTTTCTCACACCTAAGGCAATTGCCAATCGAATTAAAGCAAAAGGACTGCAGAAGCTTCGGTGGTATTGCCAGATGTGCCAGAAGCAGTGTCGTGATGAGAATGGTTTCAAATGCCATTGCATGAGTGAAGGGCACCAGCGTCAAATGCAAATTTTTGGACAAAACCCAACCCGCATAATTGAGGGCTATACCGAAGAATTTGAGACTACTTTTCTTGAGCACATGAAGCGTAGCCATCGATTTAGCCGTGTGGCTGCGACTGTAGTGTATAATGAATATATAAATGATAGAAACCATGTTCATATGAACTCCACCGAGTGGGCTACACTTACTGAATTTGTTAAGTACTTGGGTCGAACTGGAAAATGTAAGGTTGAAGAAACACCCAAGGGATGGTTCATTACATACATAGATAGAGATTCAGAAACCCTGTTCAAGGAAAAGATGAAGAATAAGAGAATCAAGGCAGATTTGGTAGATGAAGAAAAACAAGAGAAGGAGATCCAAAAACAAATTGAAAGGGCTGAGCAATTGATGCAGCTATCTAATCCAGAGTCCGATCAGCCTTCACAGGTAGAGACTACAAGGGAACTAAATGCAGAAGATGGAATTAAGATAGGATTTTCTCTTGGGTCGTCTGCTAAACCTATAGCCAAGGATAAAGGTGAGGCATCGAGGATGGCGTTTGATGAGGCTGATGAAGAGAAATATGAGGAAAAGAATCCTGTTAACAATTTGAAGAGGAAAGAAAGTGGTGGTGGAAAATCAACTTTGGATGAAATGATCCGGGAGGAAGAGAGGAAAAAGGAAAAAATCAACAGGAAGGATTATTGGTTGCATGAGGGAATTGTTGTTAAGGTTATGAGCAAAGTCTTAGCAGAGAAAGGGTACTACAAACAAAAAGGTGTTGTGAGGAAAGTGATTGACAAGTATGTAGGGGAAATAGAAATGTTAGAAAGCAAGCATGTGCTCAGAGTTGATCAGGAAGAGCTTGAAACTGTGATACCACAGGTTGGGGGACGTGTAAAAATAGTAAATGGGGCTTATCGTGGATCTCTTGCTAGGTTGCTCGGGGTGGATACAGATCGATTTTGCGCTAAGGTGCAGATAGAGAAAGGTGCCTATGATGGTAGGGTGCTTAAAGCCGTGGAATACGAGGACATATGTAAAGTAGCGTAGCAAGTTTGATTTAATGATAATTTTTGTGATTCTGTTAATTTGTGATTCTGTTAATTTGCCGGAGTTGGAACGTTTGTTGTTATATATTATGCAGAAGCTCTAGACTCTAGTGTCATTTCTATAACATAAATTAAATCATGACAATTATCTTTTCTTCTATTGAATAAAATTCTTGCCTGGTAATTTAGTAGACCATTGTATCATGTTTGATTGTAATTCTTATTCAGTTTCTTTTTTGAATTTTACTGGTGAATAAAAAGAGCTCTGGTGAATTTTGCTAGTACCATTAAAATAGGTAATACAGCGTTGCCAAATAAGTTGTTTTTTTGCCGATGTACACATTTTGGCTTTAAACAATTTATACTTTGGCTGGAAATTTCCACATCACCACCAAATGAAAGTTTCATTTTCAATTTAGCGTCAATTAAAAACTGGTCCAATGGATGGCTATACTACTATTGCAACATTCATAATTAGTAGAAAATACAACTGTTAACAACAGTAGAAAAATCCAGAATGAGAAAACTTCAAGAATTTGTAGTTAGGTTGGTACACGTTCAGAATTACATCCAGGACAAGAAAACATTTGTTACATTTGATTTCAAGTAAATCCAATACACAGCATTCAAATGATATGTTAACTACTGCTAGAAAAGTTAGTACAGTACAAGTGAAACAAGTATTTTTTGTTGCAGGCAAAGCAAGGTTCTTCATATAGCATGATAATAGTTGAAAAATAGAAAACAAAAAAGAAATATATCAGAGCCTGGTTTCAATCCAGGGACCTGTGGGTTATGGGCCCACCACGCTTCCGCTGCGCCACTCTGATTGCTTGTTCCTGATTCGTCACAGTATTTATATCACCGCACTAATCATTTTGGTTTAGGAAACCTTTTTGGTTTAACTTTGAATATGTCAAAAACATTGAAGTAGAAAATGTCGGTACTTATGAATAATTGTCTAACATTGTTTATACATGAAATAGTTTTAAAATTTTTAAATCACTTTGATTTTATAAGATTTTTAATAATTTAAAAATTCAGTAGTTGAACTAAATTGAAAAACTTATAGATTTAACCCATATAAATCTATTACTCAAGTAATTTGGAGCCTAACTAGATTAGTTTGGTTTGTCCCAAACAATAAAAAATATTGAAGCCAAACAATTTGGATTGAATATAGGATTTATCGACTCAATATGTAATAAATAATTAGAAGAAAAGAGGAAAAACTGACATTTTTGCCTTATTGTGGTAATGTTCAAGATGTGGCATCTTTGGTGAATGGTAATATCCAAATTGGAGTATGTTTGTTGTTGGATTGAAAGGTCAAGATAAGTCTAATAATCCATGTGTGACCTAACATTTATTGGTTGCATGCTTAAACAAAGAGTCTTACATGAAGGTATTATTTGATTATGTATTGATTGATGATAAAATAAAAATATTTGGTTAAAATAATTTACTACTTAAGATCACTTTGTAATTCTAATTTAAAGGTAGCTTCAAAATATCTAAGTTTCATTGAACTTGTAAAACTAGTTTACACTTACACTTAAAAATGCATGTCGTTTTTTTGATAAATACTATTATAAATCATTTATAAGTGACCAACAAGATATTAATATTTAAAAATATTTAAACTCAAATAATAACTATGTTTCTTGAAAATAGTTGTTAAGAATTTGTTTATTTTTACGATTAAAATAGTGACTTAATAGTTATTGTTTCGATAAAATAAGATAAAATAATATTTGAATTCTAATTATTTTTTTAATGCGAGTCAGATACATTATTAGTATGAGTAATATTTGGCTTTGATACCACTTGTTAGAAAGAATTCGAAAAACATCAAAGAAATTACATAGAATTTATATTCAAGATTCAAGAGTCTTTGATACTCATCTAATCAAGTTTCCTCTGACAATTAGAAGGTCGATGAGCGTTTTGAGATGAGCTTCTCATATCTGTTTCCTGAAATTGCTCCTCAAGATTCTCATATCCCTACTCCGGGTCTTGCTGAATCGATTATCCCGAAGAAATCTTTTGCTCAAGTTTTGAATGGGGTTTGTGATATTCCTCCCTCGCAGTTGTCGCAGGCTATTCTCAAAGGAGACACACTTTCCATTACCATTCCTGAAGATGAATACAAGGCAGGTCTTCAAGATTGTAAGAACAACCTTCATGGTAGAATCATCTGGCCTAAGGGAGCTACTCCACTTACCGTTCTGGCGCTTCGTAAAAAGCTTGAAGTGATTTAGGCGGATATCAATGTGAAGACATAGCTTCTCAATGGTTTTGATAAAGACAACAATGTTCATTCAAAGATTTTATGTTCAAAGCAAAATGAATCAAAGACGTCAAAGCAAGAACAAGTTTCATATTAATTCAAGTATTGAAGATTTCTCATAGATTGAGGAAAGGTGTAACTTTCAACCGTTATATAGTCTATACAAGTGTTCAAACTCATATTCATATTTTTCATACTCATTAAAATAAATTTTGTGCATTTAAAAATCATTTCAATTCATTTTTGATAGTATTTTTACAATTCTGGAACAGAGTAATCAGTTACTCTATTTGAGGTAATCGATTACACTGTAGTAATTTTGAACATTTTTTTAACGTTGCAAGGAAGTAATCGATTACTCACTTTTGAGTAATCGATTACTACTGACACAGTGAGCCAAATTATTGCATCTGTTGGCATAATTTTTTCAAACTTTCTTCAAATGAACCTTGGCATCTCTTCATGTATTATACCCTTTTGTAAAGGTGTTTAGAGGCTATATAAACCTTATAAACTCAGATTTTAAAACCACCTTCTTGCAAACAATTTTCAAACATTTTATTTATCATTAAACTTTCAGATTTCTCAAGTGTTAAAATCAAAATTTTCAAAGAGTGAAACTTATGCACTAAACTTTCATCCAAATCATAATAGTTTCATTCTTTCATCCAAGAACACTTGTATTTTCTGTATAAGAGTTGTTTGTTCAAGAAGAAGATCAATCTTTAAGAGATCATTATCATCACTTACTTAAAAAATTCAGAATTACTCATTAAAGTCACATCTTATTTTTAGGATTGTTAAAAATAAGATTGTGGAGTTGTAATCCTTGTTGTCCAGGATTGTTGGAAGCAATAGAGTGATTAAGGGAGGATTGTTCTCTTAATTCACTTGTTGTAAAATCCAAGATGATTGTTCTTGGTGTGTTTTTTAGAGTCTATATAGAAAGGCTAGGATAGTCTTGTATTAGGATCTAACATTATTAAAAATCTCATTCATGTTGAAAGGGGAATGGAGTACTCTCGGACTGTGAGGGGAACCAGGATATATCGCCGTGTCATTTACTTTTCGCACTTTACCGCATTTCATCACTTAGTAACTTTAGGAAAGTAAAAAATCAAAACCGTTGAAAAACCGAGAAAAATTTCTAAGAACCTAATTCAACCCCCCCCCCCCCCCCCTTCTTAGGTGCATTCCTAATTACAATTGGCATCAGAGCAGGCTATAGGTAACACGTTCCTTCAAGATCCAGTATGGCTTCCACAAGCGCAAATCCGGTTTTTAAAGATGGAGGTAGTAGCAACAAGCCCCCTCTATTTTCTGGAGAATATTTTGACTTTTGGAAAATCAGAATGAGAGCACACTTAGAAGCACAAGGAGATGGTATATGGGAAACTGTTGAAAATGGTCCTCATCAACCAATGAGTATAGTAAACGATGTTGCAACTCTAAAGGTTAAAAATGCTTATAATGAAGATGATAGAAAGAAATTGCCTGATGAAAAGAAAGCCATTAACATATTACAAAGTACATTAAGTATGGATGAATTTTTCCGCGTTTCACAATGTAAATCCGCAAAAGAAATTTGGGACACTTTAGTGGAAACTCATGAAGGAACCACTGAAGTTAAAAGATCTAGATTGAATACACTAAGTCAAGAATATGAGATGTTCTGAATGCAGTCTGGAGAATCCATCGTTGCCTTACAGAAAAGATTCGTTCATTTGACTAATCACTTAATGGCACTTGGTAAGACATTTTCTAATGATGAATTAAATCTCAAAGTTTTTAGATCCTTGACTAGAGAATGCCAACCAAAAGTTATGGCAATATCGGAAAAGAAAATTCTTTCTACAATGACTTCCGCATCACTATTTGGAAAACTCCAAGAACATGAATTAGAACTTGGACGACTTGAAAAACATGAACATCAAGAAAATAAATTCAAGGGTATTGCATTGAAAGTAGATTCAAAAGATAATCAAAATGATGATTCACCAGAGGAAGATGAAAATTTCATGCTCCTAGTAAGAAGACTCGGTAATTTTTTTGGTAATAATGACAAGTCCTTTAATTATGCTAAAAGAAAGAAACACTTCAAGAAAAAAGAGGCTTCCACTTCAACACAAGACGTTACATCTTACGAATGTGGAAAACAAGGTCACATAAAACCCGATAGTCCAAAACTCACAAAGAAAGGAGGATTCAAAGGCAAGAAGGAAACAAAAAATAAAAAAGGCATATATTGCATAGGACGACAATGACATAAGTTCATCATCCGATTCGGGGAGCGACGAAAGTGCAAATTTGGCACTAATGGCTACACACAACTCCGATGATGAAAATGATGAGGTTAGTAATGAATTTTCTCTTTATGATAATGATGCACAAGATGCCATAAATGAACTCTTAAATGAATGTAAGGTTTTGTATAAAACAATATCTTCACAAAAGTAACAAATTACATTTTTAGAAGAAAAAATTGATGTTATGGAAAAAGAAGCAAAAGATGAGAAACAAAAGAAAATTAGTGAAGAAAAACAAGAGTTGTTATGTAAAAATTGTGAATCACTTTCTTTCCGAATTGTTCAATTAAAAAGAGTCCTTGAAAGATATGAGAAAGGACAAATTGGATTAGAAGCGGTCCTTACTCAACAAAGATATTCAAATGATAAAAGTGGATTTGGTTACTCAAGGTTTTCTAAACCAAGTTCTAGTAAAACAATCTCTGTTAAGACTAGTGACCAAACTTCCAAAGAGAAAATGAACAAACCTAGGAATGTGCATCCTTATCCTAAAAAGAAAATATTTGTGAAAAATAAATCTTAGGTTCCTAGATATAAAAGCAATTTTGTTCCTACTTGTTTTTATTATGGTATTATTGGCCATACACCTAATGTTTGCTATGTTAGAAACTTTAGTGTTGCAAGTGGCCATTATGTGTGGGCAAAGAAAGGTACTAATTATGAAGGACCCAAGGAAATTTGGGTACCTAACAAAACTTAATTTTTTTTTGTAGGTTTGCTTGAAGACCACTTCGAATCTATAGTATCTTGATAGTGGTTGTTCGAAGCATATGATGGGAGATATAGACAAATTTTCAAATCTAGTGCTTAAGGCCAAAGTTTATGTTACTTATGGTGATAATAATAAAGGAAAGATTCTTGGTATAGGAAAAGTTGGTGCACCATCTTTCACATCCATTGAAGATGTACTTTATGTTGAAGGACTAAAGCACAATCTTCTTAGCATAAGCCAACTTTGTGACAAAGGCTTCAAGATCAAGTTCACCAAGGATGAATGCTTGATAGAAGACGAAGTCACTAATGAGGTAAAACTAAAAGGTAAAAGGATCAATAATATATTTATGATTTCCCTTGATGACTTGTCTTTGAAGTTAAAATGTCTCATGGCGAACAACAATGATTCATGGCTATGGCACAAAAGGATTGCTTACATTCATATGGAATATTTGAATAAACTAGTCAAGCATGATTTAGTCATTGGATTGCCAAAGATAAAATTTGTCAAAGATAATTTGTGTGATGCATGTCAAAAGGGGAAACAAACTAAATCAACTTTCAAATCTAAGAATGTGGTGTCCACTTCAAGGCCACTACAATTGTTGCATATGGACTTATTTGGTCCATCAAGAACAAGAAGCTTCGGAGGTAATATATATGCTTTAGTTATTGTTGACGATTTCTCTAGATATACTTGGACACTCTTTTTACACTACGCCAAAATTGGACAAAGACAGCGCAAAAAAGACAGCGCTTTTTGGACAAAGCGCTGCTATAAGTCTTTAAAAAATTTCGCTTAAAAAAAGCGCTGTAAAAGATAGCCTTTAGAAAGCGCTTTTTAAAAGCGCTGTTAAATTCCCAAAATGGAAGCCACCTTAGAAAGCGCTTTTTATAAAGCGCTGCTATAGGCATTACTTTAGACAGCGCTTTTATAAAAGCGCTGTCTAAAGGTTAACCTTAGAAAGCGCTTTTTAAAAACGCTGTTAAATGACCAAAATGGAAGTCACCTTAGAAAGCGCTTTTTGTAAAGCGCTGCTATAGGCATCACTTTAGACAGCGCTTTTGCAAAAGCGCTGCTATAGGTTTTAAATTCTCCCCACCTTAGAAAGCACTTTCTGAGAAAAGCGTTGTTATAGGTAGCACTTAAGAAAGCGTTTTTTAAAAGCGTCGTCTAAAGTCATTTATGAATTAAAATATAAAACAATTTCTAATCATTTTCAGACATTTCTTTTCATTTTCTTCTCTCGACCGTTCTTCTCTACTGAAACCCTTGCTATCGTTCTTCTCTACTGAAACCATTGTCGTCGTTCATTCGCCATTGTCGTCGTTCATTCGCCATTGCCGTCGTTGTTCGTCATTGTCGTCGTTCACGTATTTCCGTCAGTTTGGTTGTTTATTCTCCATTACTTTCGTGAAGAAGAAGACGAAACGAAGAAGAGGTACGCTTTTCATTCTTGTTTTCATCGTACGATTTTTGTTCTGTTTTCGTTCTTGTCACTAGCTAACTTATGTTTTAGTTTCCTTCCTTAATGCGTGAAGTATGAACTGAGTTATGTTCCCTTTAGCTTCTTGCCGCGATCTCAATGCTATGTCTTTTTAGGTTCGTAGAAGGTTTCTTAGTTTCGCCCCAATCAAGGTCTTAGATTTTGGTGCTGGACTGGTTCAGCTTTCTGATAAAAGACTCTTGAGCTTTTTCCATTAAATGTCTAACTTCGATATTTTAAATTTAGAATTGTTCTAGAATTAATTTGCTGTCTTTCAAATCTGATCACAAAGGGCATTACGAGAAGTTTGGCCAAAATCTTTAGAGAAAGTAAATTTAATTGAACCATCACAGTCAATGCAGCAATTTGTTTTATATTATTTTTTCAAGCATTATGCATGTATGCTCTTTGTGTATGTTTACGTGTATTAATACTAATTGTTTGTGCTCTGTTTTGGTGGGATAAAGTATTATGTGCTGGGAGAGATCCCTCCGTTAAAGGATCGTATTACCATAGTTCAGAGTTCCTGCGTCATACTTCCATTTTGTGTATTATTCAGTTGCATACTTCTGACTTATTTTGTGTGTAGTGTTGATATGGGTAATGACCATAGTTATAATGTTTTGAGATGTTTATTTTTGAACATGTTTAGAATGACTAATATTGAACATGTTGTTTCTATTTTCATTAGTTGTTGTTTCTATATTCTAGATTAAAGAAAGTATGATAGTTATTGTAATATTGATAGTTATTGTATTGATGGAGTTATGATATATAGAGCCATGAAAGTGGAGTTATGATAGTTATTGTATTGCATGGTCAAAGAAAGTATGATATTTGTCTTTGCATGAGATGTTTATCTTGCTCAATAATTGCTTTGATGATTATCTTTGTGATATGATGATTACTTGTTTAAGTATGCTTGCTGTTAAGTATGTTGCTTGTTTGTGATTACATGTTGCCACTTATCAAGTTATGACTCATAATTGGTCAATTAATGATATTTCATTTTATGATACGTGTACAGGGGGATCTTGGTAATTCTAACCTATCTGGACACTCTGTGGGTCTAAAAGTTGTTTACATCCCTGTAGGTAAATATTTTTTATTTTAGTTTTTGTTTAGTTTAATTAGTATAACTATGGATAAGAAATGGATGTCTTCAAGTCGATTGTCGAAAGAGTACGAGAATGGGGTATCAAAATTCGTTAAGTTTGCTATTGCGCAGGCCAAAGACCCCAGTCGAATGAGATGTCCTTGCTTGGGTTGTTGTTTTGGGAGTCGGGTTGACGCGGTTCAGTTGGCATCGTATTTAATGAGGAGTGGAATTGATAGAAGTTGTACATGTTGGAATTTGCATGGTGAGAACATTAACGAGAATGTTGAACCGGGGGATAATACGACCTATGCTTCAAATGACAATGGCACAGATACATACGATTCTAATCGAGTCTAAGAGATTGCAGAAGCACTTGAAGAAGATCTTAAGGATTGTCCCAAAATGTTTGAGAGGTTGGTAAGCGATGCAGAGAAACTGTTATATAATGGTTGCACCAAATTCACAAGATTGTCTGCGGTATTAAAGTTGTACAACTTAAAGGCGGGCAATGGATGGTCGGATAAAAGTTTCACAGAGTTATTGGCCCTTATGAAAGATATGCTTCCAGAGGATAATGTTCTTCCCAATCGAACATATGAGGCCAAAAAGATGTTGTGCTCTATTGGCATGAGCTATGATAAGATACATGCCTGTCCAAACGATTGCGTTTTGTTTCGAAATGAGTATGCATCGTTAAATGAGTGTCCTAAATGCGGTGTCTCTCGATATAAGGAAAAGTTGTCTCCAGCAAAAGTCTTATGGTATTTTCCTATAATTCTGAGATTTAGACGCATGTTTCGTAGTGAGACCGATTCAAGACACTTGACTTGGCATGCAGATGAAAGAATTATTGATGGAAAGTTTCGACATCCGGCAGATTCACCACAATGGATGAAAATTGATGATGATTATCCTAAATTTGGAAAAGAAGCAAGAAACATTCGCTTGGCATTATCTACTGATGGAATGAACCCACACGGTCTTCAAAGTATCTAACATAGCACTTGGCCTGTGATCATAATGATTTATAACCTACCTCCATGGCTATGTATGAAGCGTAAGTACATGATGTTATCTATGTTAATTTCTGGGCCTAGACAACCAGGGAATGACATAGACGTATAATTGGCACCCTTAATCGAAGATTTAAAGTTTTTGTGGGAGAACGGTGTGGAGGTTTATGATGGGTATAGGAAAGAAAGTTTCAACTTGAGGGCGATGTTGTTTGGCACAATTAATGATTTTCCAGCATACGGAAATCTATCAGGGTACAGCATAAAAGGTCAATGTGCGTGTCCTATTTGTGAAGATAAAACAGATTGGACGCGATTGGAGTTTGGTCAGAAGAATGTATTTCTAGGTCATCGTAGATTCTTAAATTATAATCATCACTATCGTGGGTGGAGAAAAGCATTCAATGGAGAGGTAGAACATGGTAGAGCTCCAACTATATTGACAGGTGATCAAATTTTTGAAAAGGTGAAAGATGTGAGTACTCAGTTTGGAAAGCCTTTTGCACATACACTTGTCAAGAGTGGGTGGAAGAAGAGGTCAATTTTTTTTGAACTACCATATTGGAAGTCGTTGTATGTAAGACATTTTCTCGATGTTATGCATATTGAAAAAAATGTATTTGACAGTGTTATTGGTACGTTACTCAATATACAAGGAAATTCTAAGGATGGCCTTAAAGCAAGAAATGACCTGGTAGCGATGGGAATAAGAAATGAATTAGGACCCAAGAAAGGAACACGAACATATCTACCACCTGCTGCTTATACTCTATCTAGAAAAGAGAAAAAGTATTGTGTAAGTTTCTAAGTGCAGTTAAAGTTCCAGAAGGATACTCTTCAGATATTAGAAGACTTGTGTCTATGAAAGACCTCAAGTTAAAGAGTTTAAAGACGCATGACTGCCATGTTATAATGGAACATTTTCTACCAATAGGTATAAGTTCTATTCTGCCAGAAAAAGTAAGAAGCGCAATAACTAAATTGTGTTTTTTCTTCAAGTCAATTTGCAGTAAGGTGATCGATCCTGCGATCTTACCAACATTGCAAAAAGAAATAGTAATTACTTTGTGTGATCTTGAAATGATTTTTCCTCCCTCGTCTTTTGACATAATGGTTCATCTAGTTGTTCATCTGGTGAAAGAGACACAATTGTGTGGACCGGCTTATATGAGATGGATGTACCCTGCTGAACGTTATATGAAAATATTAAAAGGGTATGTTAAAAACCGAAGTCAACCAGAGGGTTGTATTGCCGAACGATACATTGTTGAAGAAGCGATTGAGTTTTGTACTGAATATCTGTCCAATGTACAATCAATTGGACTCCCCAAATCTCATATTGTCAAAAAAAAAGAAGGAAAAAAGTTAATTGGAAATGAAGTTGTGACAATATCAAGGGTCGAACGGGATCAAGTGCATTTGTATGTTCTGCACAATGAGAATGAGGTTGAGCCGTATGTTGAAATGCACAAGGATGTTCTCCGAGATTTAAATCCGAATAGAAATGAGAATTGGATAGTACGAGAGCACAATCGAAGTTTCATACCTTAGTTTAAGGAACATATTTATTCAAAGTATTATTCAGATCCCGCTTCAATAACAGAAAGGTTGAGATGTTTAGCATATGGTCCAAGTTTGGTTGCGTTTTCTTATAGCGCATACGCAATTAATGGATACACATTTTATACCAAAGAACAAGATGATAAAAGTACTATGCAAAATAGTGGTGTCACCGGGTAGCTGAAGCAATGCACATTTCAAGTGTGAAAGATTTAAACCCCAAATTTGCAAATCTGTCATATTTTGGGGTTATCGAGCGCATTTGGGTGTTTGATTATGAGAAGTTTCAGATTCCTATATTTCGTTGCAAGTGGGTTGAAAATAATAATGGCGTACGAATGGATAAGTCAGGATTTTTGCAAGTGGATCTTAATAGGGTGGGGTACAAAGATGAGCCTTTTATTCTAGCCTCTCAAGCTAAACAAGTGTTCTATGTCACTGACCCGACAAGTACAAAATGGTCTATAGTGCTTTTATCTAACAAAGTAATTGATGAAAACATTGGAGATCAAGGTGATATTGATGTTGATATTGAATCATTTACTAGAAATGATCAAGCTGAAAATATTATAGTGAATGAATCATATACAAGAAATGATCATAATGAGGGTATTTGGATCAATCTAACCGCCCGTGTTGTTATGAGACGGGTAGAACATATTCCAACCAAGAAAAGAAAGAGACGTTAGTGAAAAAGGTACTAGTTATAAAATTATAGCTTATATCATTCAATAATATTAATTAGTTGTCATGTTATATATAGCTTATATCATTCAATGGATTATGGATTATGGATTTTTATATTTGTCATTTAATTTTTATTTTTTTCTTTCTTACAGGTGAAATGGCTAGTGACCTTGACGACACACACGAGACACATGATGAAAATGAAGCTCAGAAGGTATATTAATTTTCACAATGTTGCTTATTAGTGATGCTACTTGATAACACAAAACAACTATATATTAATTCTTATTTGTTTGTCTATGTGTAGTGCCCTCGTCAGCGTAATGGCATAGACTGCGGGTATTTCATTTTGAGGTTTATGAGAGAAATCCTTCAAATGGATCGATTAGAGATTCCTATTACGGTATGCATGGATTTATAACTTAGGATTTATTTTAATATTTATCGGATATGTCATATAATTTATTATTTTTAACTAAATCATGCATATTTTGTTTTGTTATGTAGTACTTTGATGAATACGCGTGTTCTCATTACACGAAGGATAAATTGCAAGAAATTAAGGAGGAATTGTGCGAATACCTTATTGGAAAAAAAGTCATATAAGGTATAGGATAATGGGATTATGTGAATGTATAGTTTTGTGAATGGTTTATTTTATGGGATTGTATAGTTTTGTGAATGGTTTATGTTATTTATGTGATTTTGGAATGTAATTGTATAGTTTTGTGAATGGTTAATGTAAATGACTTGAATTATAATGGAAATGGTTTATGTGGTTTATGTGATTTATGGGATTAGTGGAAATGGTTAATGAACCATACTATAAATTGTTAATGGAAATGTGAAATATACAGGTTTATTGAAATGACTTGAATTATACAGGTTTCTGCATAAACAAATGGTTAAAATGGGATTTTAAAAAAAAAATCATTAAAATTATACGTAGAGAAAAGACAGCGCTTACTAGAAAAAGCACTGTCTATAGTTCACAACAGAAAGCGCTTTTCCTAAAAAGCGCCCTCTAAAGGCATAGAAAAATTCATAACTAAAATTATAGGCATACATTAGACAGCGCTTTTAGAAGCGCTGTGTAAAGGGGGCCTTTAGACAGCGCTTTTTATTGAAAAAGCGCCCTCTAAAGGTATAGAAAAATTGATAATTAAAATTATAGGTATACTTTAGACAGCGCTTAAAAAAAGCGCTGTCTAAAGGGGGCCTTTAGACAGCGCTTTTTGTTGAAAAAACGCCCTATAATGTATACTTTAGAGAGCGCTTTTTCGTAAATAAAAAGCGTTGTCTTTACCTACGCCAGCGCTGGCTTAGGCAGCGCTTTTAAGCGCTGTCTAAGGCCTAAAAAAACGCTGTCTAAAGTCTTGTTTGGCGTAGTGTTAGTGCAGAAAAGTGATGCATTCAAGGCGTTCAAGAAATATGCGAAGCAAATCCAAAATGAGAAGTCACTAACAATTGCCTCCATAAGAAGCGATCATGGTGGAGAATTCCAAAATGCTCATTTCGAAGAATTTTGCGAAGAATATGGAATCTCTCACAACTTCTCGGCACCAATGACTCCTCAACAAAATGGTGTTGTAGAAAGAAAGAATAGGTCATTGGTGGAACTTGCAAAAACAATGCTTAGCGACTCAAATCTTCCAAAATATTTTTGGGCGGATGCGGTAAGCATGACATGTTTTGTAAGTAATAGAGTAAATATAAGACCTATCCTTAAAAAGACCCCTTATGAACTTTTCAAAGGGAGGAAACCAAACATTGCTTACTTTCACATATTTGGATGCAAGTGTTTTGTCTTGAACAATGGCAAAGACAATCTTGGTAAGTTCGATGAAAAATCAGATGAAGGTATATTTCTTGGCTATTCACTTTCAAGTAAGGCATATAAAATTTATAATAAAAGAACTTTAACTATTGAAGAATCTATGCATGTTAAGTTTGATGAATCTAACCCCTCCAAGGAGGATATTGTTATTTGTTATGATGATGATGATTGTAATACCCCGTAAAATTCTGTACGCTTTGGATAATATTATTATGATCAACTGGGTTCCGGTGTTCTCTGAGAAATTATTGGATAAAATAATTAGAGTAAACTGACGAACTCGGAACTGATTAAATTAATATTATTTAACTTGGAGTTTTATTATTTTGGTGCATTTGAGATAATTTGGACAATTAGTAGTGTTACTAATTAATGTTTCTCTATATCTCTTTTCCTTTTCCCTTATTTGGAAAAATAGTAACACTTGAGAGAGAAAGTGAAGAGAAGGAAAAAGGAAGGAAAAAAAGAGAAATTTCCCAAGAGCTCTAGGACTTGAACCATCCACCTATCTCCAATCTTTTCATCTCAGCTTCATCATCCTCATCTTTTAATCCAGGTGGGTTCTAGTTAGACACTTTAGAGTAGAGTTTTATTGAGTTTGGAGTTAGTTTTAATATTGTGAGAAATGAGAAATTTTGCAATAGAATCATGTTTTAATGTTCCTTATGGTTGATACATGTTAGATATGTGTTTTTGTTTATCCAATTGGTATTTTTCTGGTGTTTAGAAGTGATTTGGAGGGGAAAATGGATCAATTTCGCAGAAAAATTATGCAGGAAAAATTCTGGTTTCCCACTGCCCATACGCGTATCACTCAAGGCAATACGCGTATTGTTTAAGGCAATACGCGTATGACAATGAAGAAATGTGGGCAATACGCGTATGGAGTTCCATTTTCTCAGCCATCTGATCATTTGCGTATTGGTACGCGTAAGGTTTTGGGCAATACGCATATGAGGTAAGGGAATACGCGTATTGGAGTTTTAGTGGACTTTTTGGGGAAAAATCAGCCTCTGCCCGTACGCGTATCACTTTGGGCAATATGCGTATGGCTGGGCGAGCCAGCTGGGCAGTACGCGTATGGCACAAGGCAATACGCGTACGGCCAGTGAGAGTGCAGAATTGTGTTTTTCGCGATACCATTTCTTGTTATTTTCCATAACTCGTGTTCCGATTATCCGTTTTTAACATTCTTGATATCGTTGGAAAGCTAATAAAATGTACTTTCTTATTGAAATGGTTTTGAGATTGTTGGCCAATTTATTTATGTCAGGAATTTGGAATAGTGTCGTTTTGTCGACTTTTACCGTTTTAATTGTGTGTAATTGAGGTGTTTTATGCATGTTAAAATATGAAACAGGTAGAGCGAGGAAACCGTAGTATAATAGAATGACTTAGAGAATCGTGCAGCAATGCTTACATTGATACTAGAAGAGTATCCTTGTTGAGTAGTTGTTAGTGGAGGATCGTTTTCCTCTAGTTTGTTGTGTGTGTGTGTGTGTCTTAATAAATACCGTGACCCGTGCTGAAGTGCTCCTGGTGTGGGCTGGGCGGGGAGAAGTATTTATTAAGTAAGTAACTGTGACCCGTGCTAAAGTGCTCCTTGTGTGGGCTGGGCAGGGAGAAGTTACTTAGTGGTTGGTACCGTGACCCGTGCTGAAGTGCTCCTGGTGTGGGCTGGGCGGGGAGAAGTACCAACTGTAGATAACCGTGACCCGCGTTGTATTTGCCTTGTGTGGCTGGCCGGGGAGAAGTTATCTATGTTAAGAATCTGTGACCCGCGTTGTATTTGCCTTGTATGGCTGGCCGGGGAGAAGATTCTTAACTTGTGTGTCGTTTTGTGTTTTGCACGATTGTTTCTCTAGTAAGAATGTTTGAACTCAAAGTCTAGTTCCTTTTCCCCCGACTTGAGTTAGGTTTTAGTTAGAACCTTGTATAGCCGGGAGAATCCAAAAGATAGAGAACTCACTAAGATTTGATGTATCTCACCCCACTATTGTTGTTTACATCACAGGTTCTGCAGGTTCAGTGAAGGGTAAGGACAAGGTTGTTTGACTTTCCTTACGGATCGTAGCTTTTTATGGCAAGGCTTCCGTTGTGAAGATTTTTGAGATCATTATCTGATCTAGTTCTTAGTATTTATCTTTGGAACATCTTGTAGATATACTATGCCGTAGTTTTTTTGTATTTAGGCTTTTTGGGCATGTATATGTATAATGTGTTTACTAGGAACTTATTGTATATTTCAGTACCAAACGTGGAATTCATGTATAATATATGCTTTGATATATATATATATATATATATATATATATATATATATATATATATGTGTGTGTGTGTGTGTGTGTGTGTGTGTGTGTGGGCGTTACAGTTGGTATCAGAGCAGGTCGTATCCTCGACCTAGCCATGAAATAGAATAAGTTTTCTTTCCGTTTCATATGCGTGGTGTCGCCTTTGGTCTTATGTGTTATATTTATGATATTGAGCCTGATCAACTTAATCCTATCTGTATGACATCCAGGAACATGGCTGACGGGCGCAGAAACAACCGTGGTAGGCCCCGAACTACTCCAGCTGGGACGAATCTGCCGGTCAAAGATGGGAATGCTCCTCTGTATCAGTTTATGCAACAGATGCTGCAACAACCGAATCAGTTTATGCAGCAAATGGTCCAACAATTCAATGAGGGTCTGCATCCTCAGGTGGTTGTTCCAGAAGTGGTAGGTGGGACTTTCTGGGATTTCTCCCGCATGAATCCTTCAGAATTTCATGGCGGATTAGATCCTGTAAAGGCTCACGAATGGATTTCAGGTATGGAAAGGATTTTCTTGATAGTGCCTTGTACCGAGGAGAATAAAGTGGTTTTTGCTTCGCATTCCTTGAAGGGTCCTGCCATGAGATGGTGGGAGAGTGCGTCGGCTCTTATGACTATTTAGGGTGTGCCCAAGGTCTGGGAACAATTCAAGGTAACTTTTATGGAGAAATATTTTCCTAGCTCCTTGCGGACTCAGAAAGAGTTTGAATTTCAACAGTTAAGACAGGGTAATATGTTTGTGGCCAGTTATGCTGAAAATTTTGAAGATATGGCTGCTTATTCTAGGCAGGCTATGTATGCTCCGGATGAACGATGGAAAATAGATCAGTTTCTTTTTGGACTAAAAGCGGAAATATCTCACAGTGTCTCTCAGAGGGAATTTACTACTTATGCAGAAGTTCTAAGACAATGTTATGTAGCGGAGCATAGTTTGAAGAAAGTGCAAGCGGAAAGTGTTGCAAGTAGGGTAAATCAGGGTGATCGTGGAAGAGCAAGTCAACAATTTGGGCCAAGATCACAAGCTTTCAAAGGAAAACAAGTTGCTAGACCTAATACTTTTCCTCTGTGTAAAGTGTGCAACAAATGTCATTTTGGGAAGTGTGTCGACGGGAATTTTAGATGTTATAATTGTAATGGATTGGGTCACATGGCTAGAGATTGTACTCAGAGTAAAAGCCAAGGGCAAGGACGGAATGGGTTTATACCTTAGATGCAAGGAAGACAAAGAATGATAACTCCTTGATTGCGGGTACGTGTTTCGTAAATGGGCATCCTTGTTTTATTTTATTTGATTGTGGGGCAACGCATTCTTTTGTGTCAACGCGATGTGTGAAGCGACTTGGGTTGCAAGCTGATCCTTTGTTTCCTCCCATGGTGGTCACTACTACCATGGATGAAATGGTTGAGACACCGTTGATGTGTGAAAATTGTGTTTTGTCTGTGAATGATAGAATTTTCCAGATTGACCTTATTTGTTTACTGCTTAAGAAAGTTGACATCGTTTTGGGGATGGATTAGCTTTCTGCTAATTCGGTGTTTATTGGGTGTGAGGAAAAGCTAATCATTATTCCATCCGATGAGGCTACTCCAAGGGATATGTTAACTACTATTTTAGAAGGTACGGTTGGAATAATTAATTTCTTGTTTGAAAAGGAAAAGTCTGTTCTTTTGGTTCTTACTAAGGAGAAGAGTAGCAATCTTCAAGTTTTGAGTATTACGGTAGTTTGTGAGTTTCCTGAAGTTTTTCCCGAGGATGTCACTTCTCTTCCTCCGGAGAGGGAAGTGGAATTTTCTATTGACCTGATACCGAGAATGGCTCCAATATCCGTTTCTCCGTATCGGATGACACCACTTGAATTAAGAGAACTAAAGGATCATTTGGAAGAATTGATGGCTAAGCATTTTGTTCGACCAAGTGTTTCGCCTTGGGGAGCTCCAGTGTTATTGGTAAAGAAAAAGGATGGTGGAATGCAGTTGTGTATTGATTACCGTCAGTTGAATAAGGCCACCATCAAGAATAAATACCCATTGCCAAGGATAGACGATCTGTTAGATCAATTGAAATGAGCCTGTGTGTTCTAGAAGATTAATTTACGGTCGGGTTATCATCAGATTCGTGTGAAGAGTTCAGATGTACCAAAGACTGCGTTTAGAACCCGTTATGGTCATTATGAATTTTTGGTGATGCCTTTCGGTGTGACGAATGCTCCGACAGTTTTCATGGATTATATGAACCAGATATTTCAACCTTACCTGGATCAATTTGTGGTGATTTTCATTGATGACATTCTTATCTATTCTCGTCATCCTCATGAGCACGGAGAACACCTAAGAATCGTTGTATCCATCTTACAAGAGAAGCAACTTTTTGCTAAGTTAAGTAAGTGTGAGTTTTGGATGTCTGAGGTTAATTTTCTTGGTCATGTCATATCTCAGGGGGGTGTAGCGGTCGATCCATCAAAAGTTGAAGCAGTGATTAATTGGGAGAGACCGAAGAATGCTTCTGAGGTTAGAAGTTTCTTGGGATTGGCAGGGTATTACGGAAGGTTTATCAAAGGTTTTTCGCAACTGGCTTTACCAATGACGAGACTTACTCGAAAGGATTGTTCGTACGAGTGGGATTCGGCTTGTGAAAGAAGTTTTATGAGTTTGAAGGAAAGATTGACGACCGCTCCTGTTTTGGTTATTCCGGATCCTAGCAAGTCGTATGAAGTATATTGTGATGCATCGAAGATGGGATTAGGAGGTGTGTTAATGCAAGATGGACATGTTGTGGCTTATGCTTCTCGACAGTTGAAAGTCCATGAAGAGAATTATCCAACGCGTGATTTAGAATTGGCGGCAGTTGTATTTACATTGAAAGTGTGGCGTCACTATTTGTATGGTGTACGTTTTGAGATGTTTAGCTACCACAAGAGCTTAAAGTACCTCTTTGATCAGAAAGAGTTGAACATGCGTCAAAAGAGGTGGATGGAGTATTTGAAAGATTATGACTTGGAGCTAAAATACCATCCGGGTAAAGCCAATAAAGTGGCGGATGCATTGAGTAGGAAGGTGTTGCATAATTCCGAGTTGATGATGCTAGAGTATATTTTATTGGAAAAATTTTGAGATCTAAATCTTCAATTTGTTTGGACTCCTAATGGTGTGATTATGGGAAATTTGAATATCAATTCTACTCTTAGGGAAGAAATCCAACAAGAGCAAGGGTTAGATGAGCAGTTACAAGAAGTGTTAGTACAACCGGGTTTTGTGCGAGCTACCGATGGAATTATTTTATTTAACCAAAGGATTTGTGTCCCGGATAACACGGAGTTAAAAAGGAGGATTTTGGAAGAAGCGCATAAGGGTGCTTTTACTATACATCCAGGGTCTTCAAAGATGTATCAAGATTTAAAGAGGGACTATTGGTGGTCCGGGATGAAAAAGGATATTGCGGTGTATGTGTCAGAATGTGCGGTGTGCCAACAAGTAAAAATTGAGCACCAAAGACCGGGTAGCTTGTTGCAACCTTTAGAAATTCCGGTATGGAAATGGAATAGTATTTCTATGGACTTCTCCGTTGGACTACCCTGTACTCATGGTGGTTATGATTTGATTTGGGTAATTGTGGATCGGTTAACGAAATCCGCACATTTCTTAGCTGTGAAGACTACCTACAAGGCAAGTCATCTCGCAAAGTTGTTCATTTCAGAGATAGTGAGATTGCATGGTATTCCCACTAGTATCGTTTCGGATAGAGATCCAAAGTTTACTTTCAGATTTTGGAGAGCTTTTCAACAAGCTATGGGAACGAAGTTGTGTTTAAGTACTTCGAATCATCCGCAAACGGATGGTCAGATGGAACGGAAAATACAAACCATGGAAGATATGTTGAGAGCTTGCGTACTTGAAAGTGGAGGAAATTGGATAGAACTTTTGTCGTTGATCGAGTTCTCTTATAATAACAGTTATCATGCGAGTATTGGTATGGCACCTTATGAGGCATTATATGGAAGGAAGTGTAGGACACCTTTGTGTTGGGCAGAAGTTGGTGAAAATAGGATGTTGGGACCCGAGATTATTCACGAAACTACGGAGAAGAGTAGGATGATCCGTGATAAGATCAAACAAGCACAAGATCGTCAGAAGAGTTATGCAGATAACCGTAGAAGACCTTTAGAATTTGAAGAAGGTGATCACGTGTTTTTGAAAGTTACTCCGAGATTGCGGTTGAAAGGACCGTTTCGGTCGCGGAAATTAAGTCTGAGATACGTGGGACCGTATCAGATTTTGGAAAGAATTGGTGAAGTAGCTAACAGATTGGCCTTACCTCCTTCTCTATCGGAGATGCACGACGTATTTCATGTGTCTCAGCTTTGAAAGTTTGTCCCAGATCCTCTTCAGCTAATTTTACTAGATACAATTGAGATAGAAGTAGATTTAACGTTTGAGCCTCAACCGAGTCGTATCACAGGAAGAGAAACCAAGGTGTTAAGGAATAGAGAGATTCCTCTTGTTAAGGTCCAGTGGGATGAGACGCATCCGGGCGATGCAACTTGGGAACTAGAATCGGAGATACGAGATGCTTACCCTCATCTGTTTAGGTAATCTTTTAAATTCGAGGACGAATTTCTATTTAAGGGGGGAGGATGTAATACCCCGTAAAATTCTGAACGCTTTGGATAATATTATTATGATCAACTGGGTTCCGGTGTACTCTGAGAAATTATTGGATAAAATAATTAGAGTAAACTGACGAACTCGGAACTGATTAAATTAATATTATTTAACTTGGAGTTTTATTGTTTTGGTGCATTTGAGATAATTTGGACAATTAGTAGTATTACTAATTAATGTTTCTCTATATCTCTTTTCCTTTTCCCTTATTTGGAAAAATAGTAACATTTGAGAGAGAAAGTGAAGAGAAGAAAAAAGGAAGGAAAAGAAGAGAAATTTCCCAAGAGCTCTAGGACTTGAATAATCAACCTATCTCCAATCTTTTCATCTTAGCTTCATCATCCTCATCTTGTAATCCAGGTGGGTTCTAGTTAGACACTTTAGAGTAGAGTTTTATTGAGTTTAGAGTTAGTTTTGATATTGTGAGAAATGAGAAATTTTGCAATAAAATCATGTTTTAATGTTCCTTATGGTTGATACATGTTAGATATGTGTTGTTGTTTATCCAATTGGTATTTTTCTGGTGTTTAGAAGTGATTTGGAGGGGGAAATGGATCAATTTCGCAGAAAAATTATGCAGAAAAAATTCTGGTTTCCCACTGCCCATACGCGTATCACTCAAGGCAATACGCGTATTGGTTAAGGCAATACGCGTATGGCAATGAAGAAATGTGGGCAATACGCGTATGGAGTTCCATTTTCTCGGCCATCTGCTCATTTGCGTATTGGTACGCGTAAGGTTTTGGGCAATACACGTATGAGGTAAAGCAATACGCGTATTGGAGTTTTAGTGGACTTTTTGGGGAAAAATCAGCCTCTGCCCGTATGCGTATCACTTTGGGCAATACGCGTATGGCTGGGCGAGCTAGCTGGGCAGTACGCGTATGGCACAAGGCAATACGCGTACGGCCAGTGAGAGTGCAGAATTGTGTTTTTCGCGATACCATTTCTTATTATTTTCCATAACTCGTGTTCCGATTATCCGTTTTTAACATTCTTGATATCATTGGAAAGCTAATAAAATGTACTTTCTTATTGAAATGGTTTTGAGATTGTTGGCCGATTTATTTATGTCAGGAATTTGGAATAGTGTCGTTTTGTTGACTTTTACCATTTTAATTGTGTGTAATTGAGGTGTTTTATGCATGTTAAAATATGAAACAGGTAGAGCGAGGAAACCGTAGTATAATAGAATGACTTAGAGAATCGTGCGACAATGCTTACATTGATACTAGAAGAGTATCCTTGTTGAGTAGTTGTTAGTGGAGGATCGTTTTCCTCCAGTTTGTTGTGTGTGTGTGTGTCTTAATAAATACCGTGACCCATGCTGAAGTGCTCCTGGTGTGGGCTGGGCGGGGAGAAGTATTTATTAAGTAAGTAACCGTGACCCATGCTGAAGTGCTCCTTATGTGGGATGGGCAGGGAGAAGTTATTTAGTGGTTGGTACCGTGACCCGTGCTGAAGTGCTCCTGGTGTGGGCTGGGCAGGGAGAAGTACCAACTGTAGATAACCGTGACCCGCGTTGTATTTACCTTGTGTGGCTGGCCGGGGAGAAGTTATCTACGTTCAGAATCCGTGACCCGCATTGTATTTGCCTTGTATGGTTGGCCGGGGAGAAGATTCTTAACTTGTGTGTCGTTTTGTGTTTTGCACGATTGTTTCTCTAGTCAGAATGTTTGAACTCAAAGTCTAGTTCCTTTTCCCCCGACTTGAGTTAGGTTTTAGTTAGAACCTTGTAAAGCCGAGAGAATCCATAAGATAGAGAACTCACTGAGATTTGATGTATCTTACCCCACTGTTTTTGTTTACATCACAGGTTCTGCAGGTTCGGCGAAGGGTAAGGACAATGTTTTTTGACTTTCCTTACGGATCGTAGCTTTTTGTGGCAAGGCTTCCGTTGTGAAGATTTTTGAGATCATTATCTGATCTAGTTCTTATTATTTATCTTTGGAACATCTTGTAGATATACTATGCCGTAGTTTTTTTGTATTTAGGCTTTTTGGGCATGTATATGTATAATGTGTTTACTAGGAACTTATTGTATATTTCAGTACCAAACGTGGAATTCATGTATAATATATGCTTTAATGTGTATATATATATATATATATATATATATATATATATATATATATATATATATATATATATATATATATGTGGGCGTTACAATGATTTCAAAGAAGCTCCTCAAGAAGACTCCTCCAAAGTCAACAATGAGAAACAAGTAGATCATCAAGAAGAATCGATTCAACAAGAGTTTATTGTCAACGATCTACCAAAGGAGTGAAGGACGCATAGAGATCATCCTATTGACAAGATCATTGGAGACATATCTCAAGGAGTATCTACTCGTTTAAATCTAAAAGATGCTTGTCTCAATATGGCATTTGTTTCTCAAATAGAACCGTCTAAAGTCCAAGATGCCTTAGATGATGATCAATGGATTCTAGCCATGCAAGAAAAACTAAATCAGTTCGAAAGAAATCAGGAATGGGATTTAGTTCCAAGATAAAAAGGTAAGCATATTATTGGCATTAAATGGATATTTAAAAATAAGCTAGATGAAAATGGTATCATTATAAGGAACAAAGCAAGATTATTAGCCCAAGGCTATAATCAAGAGGAAGGTATAGATTTTAAGGAAACATTTGCACCGGTTGCTAGATTAGAAGCAATTAGATTATTGTTAGCATATGCTTATTCTTTGAATTTTCAGTTGTATCAGATGGACGTTAGAAGTGCATTCCTAAATGGATACATACTTGAAGAAGTTTATGTAAGTCAACCTCCAGGATTTGAAGATTTCAAACATCCTAATCATGTTTACAAACTCAAAAAGGCCTTGTATGGATTAAAGCAAGCACCAAGGGCGTGGTATGATAGGTTAAGTAATTTTCTTTGCGAACACAGTTTCAAAAAAGGTAAAGTTGATACTACTTTGTTTATCAAAAGAATTAACCATCATACTATCTTAGTACAAATCTATGTAGATGAAATCATATTTGGATCCACAAATGAATCCTTATGTGAAGAATTCTCAAAAATCATGCATTGAGAATTTGAAATGTCCATGATGGGTAAGTTGAACTACTTCTTTGGGTTGCATATCAAACAAACAAAGAATGAGATATTCATCAATCAATCTAAATATTGCAAAGAACTTCTCAAAAGATTTGACATGGATACTTGCAAAGAGATAGCAACTCCAATGGGATCCGACACATATCTTGATCATGACGAATCCGGAATTCCAATTGATATCACTAAATATCGAGGTATGATCAGCTCTTTATTATATCTAATTGCTAGTCGACCTGATATTATGTTTAGTGTATGTTTATGTGCACGATTTCAAGCTTGTCCGAATGAATCTCATCTCACAACAGTGAAAATAATAATGAAGTATCTTAAAGGAACATCTAATGTCGGTCTATTGTAGCCTAAAGGTTGTATATGCAATATTGTTGGTTTCTCTGATGCAGATTATGCAGGATGTAAGACGGACAGGAAAAACACAAGTGGAACTTGTCATATTTTTGGAATGGCCTTAGTCTCTTGGTCATGCAAAAAGCAAGCAAGTGTGGCTCTTAGCACTGTAAAAGTAGAATATATCATCGCCGGTAGCTGTTGTTCGCAAATACTTTGGTTGAAGCAACAACTTCATGACTATGGTGTAAATCTAGGATGCATATCTCTCAAATGCGACAACACTAGTGCAATTAACATATCAAAGAATACAATAATGCATTCAAGGACCAAGCACATCGATATTAGACATCACTTTCTAAGAGATCACATTCTAAAAAGTGACATTGATATTACTTTTATCGATACTCAAAATCAACTGGCGAAAATCTTCACAAAACCGCTTCCTCGGGACTCATTTTTTAATACTCGAAGAGAACTTGGCATTTTGGATGAAGGTGACATTTAAATCTTCAATATTTATTCATTATATGGTATAATGAAGCCAAGGTACATATTATTCCTAATTTTTTATGTTTTTCAATTTTTATTAAAATGTGAATTTTATGCAAAAATGACATACTTTCATTTTTCATGTTCATAAAATTATTTTTATGAATTTTTTGGATTATCACAAGTTGCATTATATTGTATTAGAGCATGTCTATATTTAAAATTAATAAAAAATTATGTTTTCTGGCCTAGGGAAAGCTACTGTTTTTTCTTTCAAGTAATCGATTAGCACCATGAGGGTAATCGATTACCCTGTTGGTTTTTTTCTTTTTTTTTTCTCGTTTTACACTAAGTAACCGATTAACCTGTATGCGGTAATCGATTACCACTGCTCCCTCTATATTTTTTTAAAAAATCAGAAACGGAAGGGTGATTTTAAAACCCACTTTTATAACTTTGACTCATTTTATAAGCACTTATTTTCTGAACTTAAAGATAACATTGGTCTCTACACTCTTCCACTCTCATTCATTCCACTCTTCCACATCCCATTTAATTTTATTCAACTCCAACATTAAAACCCACTCTCTCATTCACTCAGTATAATCCCTCAACATCTCTCTTCAAACCCCTCACACACCAAATCCGAAAATCCCTTTCAAAACCCTAAAACCTTCACAAATCTTCCATGGCTCCAAAAATCTAGAACAAAGGAAAGAACAAGATTTGTGAAGGTAGCTCGGATCCGGTAGAAGAAGAACAAATGCAAACTGTCAAAACTAGGAGACTCACCTTCAATATCAGAACTCGGACTCTCATGCCGGTAAAATATATTAACCTTCAAGCATTTCCAAATCGTAGCTTTACCTTTCCTATTTTGTTGAAGGATACTGGGGTAGATAAACTAGTGTCTGAAGTAGGCTGTTATTATCCTTATCTTGTAAGAGATTTTTACTCTAATCTGGATATTGGAACTGATGATTTTGGGAATTTAGTTTTGGAAACTAAAGTTAAGAAAGTTGATATCTGTATGGATTTGAAACAATTAGGAACATGTTTAGGGGTTCCTTCTGAGGGTGAACAAATTCGTCATGGTGTTGAACTAGACAATGAAGATTGGAAAAATTACAATAGTATGGAATATTTTATTGAGATTTCTAGGGGAACTGAAGCTGACCTTATTAGTCGTCAGAATCCTGATTCCTCTCGGGTTGTGAAGTATGTGAATCATTTGACTGTAAGTGACCGTATGCTTCATTACGTCCTTTGCTATGTTTTAGTTCCAAAGCATTCCAATCATGCACAAGTCAGTAAAATTGAGCTGCAGCTTATTAGAGCTATGAAAATGAATATTAAAATCAATTGGGCATATGTCATCTTGCACCACATGAAGCACCAATTGACTCTTCCTGGTGGACTTCCTTATGCAAGGTTTGTTTCATAGATTTTGGAATATAATGAAGTGATGTTGCAAAGAGAGCGAAAGACAGTCATGACGGCAAGAAATTGTGAAATCAATACGTTACGACACCCAAAAATACCGGTATCATCATCCGTCCAAATGTAGTTTTCAGTATAAATATTCTATTTCAACCTCCGCTCCTCAACAAATTCTGGAAGGTGAAATTACTAATACAATGCTTTACACTAAGATGTGTTCCATCTAGTCAACCATGAACCGTAACCACCGTGAAACCAAACGTGGTATAAACTCTCTTAGGAAGCTTTTTATGCCTATGAACCGTTCTCTTGAGCCTATAGAAGAGAGTGAGGATGAAGGTGAAAATAAAGAGTATGAGGAAATGTCGGAAAGTGACTAAGTTATGCATCTATTCTTAGTTTATGTTTATGTTTATGTTATGGTATTTTAATTATGGTGTAATTTCAATTTCAAGTTCTTAAGACTTTGTTATGTTTAGGCACTCTAAGTTTTTACATTATGTTTCGTACTATCTTATGTTCTAAGTTGTTGATCGTACTAAGTTATAATATATTGTGTGTTTTATGTTAAAATCTTGAGTTTTGTTCCTTTTGGTTCTATTGTATGTGTTCTATATTTTTCATATTACTCATGTTCATACAACTTAAATTATTATGTTAAAAAGTATTTTCCCTTCCTTTTTGGTAATGACAAAGGGGGAGAAGAATGGTACTATGTTGTATGGTTTCTCTAACAAATTTTGCAGATTTTAAAAAGCTCTCTAAGAATCATGGATTAAGGGGGAGCAATATTCAAGGGGGGGTTTGCTTTGTTTAGAGAAACAAGATTGGATCGAATTTTCAAGAATTGGGATGTCATCATAAAAAAGGGGGAGAATATGAAGACATAACTTCTCAATGGTTTTGATGAAGACAATAATGTTCATTCAAAGATTTTATGTTCAAAGCCAAATGGATCAAAGACGTCAAAACAAGAACAGGTTTCAATATTAATTCAAGTCTTGAATATTTCTCATAGATTGAGGAAAGGTATAACTTTCAACCGTTATATAGTCTATACAAGTGTTCAAACTCATATTCATATTTTTCATACTCATTAAAATAAATTTTGTGCATTTACAAATCATTTCAATTCATTTTTGATAGTATTTTTGTAATTCTGGAACAGAGTAATCAGTTACTCTATTTGAGGTAACCGATTACCCTGTAGTAATTTTGAACATTTTTTTAACGTTGCAAGGAAGTAATCGATTACTACTGACACAGTGAGCCAAATTATTGCATCTGTTGGTAGAATTTTTTCAAACTTTCTTCAAATGAACCTTGGCATCTCTTCATGTATTATACCCTTTTGTAAAGGTGTTTAGAGGCTATATAAACCTCATAAACTCAGATTTTAAAACCACATTCTTGCAAACAATTTTCAAACATTTTCATTATCATTAAACTTTCAAATTTCTCAAGTGTTAAAATCAGAATTTTCAAAGAGTGAAACTTATGCACTAAACTTTCATTCAAATCATAATAGTTTCATTCTTTCATCTAAGAACACTTGTATTTTCTGTATAAGAGTTGTTTGTTCACGAAGAAGATCAATCTTTAAGATTGATAATTGAAGATCATTTTCATCACTTACTTAAAAAATCCAGAATTACTCATTAAAGTCACATCTTATTTTTAGGATTGTTAAGAATAAGATTGTGGAGTTGTAATCCTTGTTGTCCAGGATTGTTGGAAGCAGGAGAGTGATTAAGGTAGGATTGTTCTCTTAATTCACTTGTTGTAAAATCCAAGAGGATTGTTCTTGGTGTGTTTTTTAGAGTCTATATAGAAAGGCTAGGATAGTCTTGTATTAAGATCTAACATAATTAAAAATCTCTTTCATGTTGAAAGGGGACTGGAGTACTCTCGAACTGTGAGGGGAACCAGGATATATCGCCGTGTCATTTACTTTTCGTACTTTACCGCATTCCATCACTTAGTAACTTTAGAAAAGTAAAAATCAAAACCGTTGAAAAACCGAGAAAAATTTCTAAGAACCTAATTCACCCCCCTTTTAGGTACATTCCTACTTACAGTTAAATGTTGGGGAGTTATTTCTCAGGGCAAAGGGTTTTACGAATTTACTTTTTTCTGTATTGAAGATATGAGAAGAGTAAGGGCATTTGGTACTTTGAATCTCAATCCAAGTTCGTTGAAGTTGTTTGCTTAGACTAAAGACTTCAACCCCTTCTCTCAACATAACATTTGTGCTCAAGTGTGGGTCAGGTTTTTCGGTCTCTCGCAGGAGTATTGAAGGCCTAGGATTTTGTTTGTCATTGCAAGCAGTGTCGGTACCCCTATTTGCATCGATGCAGCTTCCTCAAAGTCTAGAGTGGAACGTACCTTTAGTCAGTTTGTTAGCGTTCTGGTCGATATGGATATGTCATAACCTCTTAATCATAATGTGTTGGTTGAGCGGGAGAGGTTTGCTTTTTTTTTTGCAGATATTAAATATGAGAATTTACCCGACCTCTGTTCACGTTGTAGGAAGGCAGGTCATTCTATTGATAAGTGTAAATTGTTACACAGAAAACCAAAACCAGTGTTCGTTCAAAAACCAATCAATAATGCTAAGGGAGATGAGGCTGGTTTGCCAGATAAGGAGCATACTGCTATGGTTCCTTCTGATGATGAGGTTAATGTTCCTGTCAAGGAGCAACCATTACCTTTTTCTTTAAATGTTATCTGTTCTGATACGGTTGTCCCCCAGGTGGTCTCACCTTTACATAACTCCCAAAATTTTGTCTCCCAAGCTTTGATGCAGAAAATCAAGAGTCAATCCACAAAAGCGGAAATGGAGCCTTCTCGTCCGCTATCTCAAATCTAAAAAAGAAACAAAAAAGTCAGACTTCCAAGCTGAAATATGGTACAAGGTCCCGAGCAGGTCTCAAGAATATATCCTTATGATGAATCTTTACTGGAATATTAGAGGTATAACTAATGCTTCTTCTAGATTAGCTTTGAAAAGACTCATAGTTGTTCATAAACCGAATTTCATTTTTATTGCTGAGCCTAAAATTACTTTTGATAAGTTTCCTGTGAATTGGTTTCTCATGCTTGGTTTCAAGCTTTTTGCCTCTAACCTGACCCAACAACCATCTCTTTGGTGTCTTTGCTGCACTAATATTTACCCTTCTATTATTGAGTCGTCATATCAATTCGTGGCTTTCTCTTTTTCGGTGGATAATTTGACTATGGCTACTGCATCACTTTATGCGTCAACTAACCTTTATAAGAGGAAAAATATTTGGGAGGACCTTCAGAATCTTCATCTCAATCATCTTTTGTCGTGGTCTTTTATTGGCGACTTCAACGCTATTATTGGCGCGCATGATCATCGTGGTAGCAATGCTCCTGCCAAAAGTCTCATGCGTGATTTTCTGCACTGGACAGATTCTAATCAGTTCATTTATATTCCAACTAAGGGTGCTTTCTTCACTTGGTCTAATAAGCGTTCTCCTCCTTTCTTCATCGAACGGAGGCTTGATAGGTGTGTTGTGAATCAACTTTAGATTGATTCTTGTGCAGTTTCAAATGTCTCTACTCTTCCTAAGGTGTGTTATGATCTTTTTCCTTTAATTTTTTATTTTCAAATCCAAACTCATAAGGTGGCGTCTCAATTCCGTTTTCTAAAGACGTGGTCATTGCTTAAAGACTGTAGACCTATTATTGAGACATGTTGGAAGCAGTGGGTTGTTGGCTATCCCATGTTTGTGATCTCTAAAAAGCTTTAGTTGCTTAAGTATGCTCTTAGAGATTGGAATCACTCTTCGTTGGGCAATATCTCCCGCAATGTCAAGTTGGCGGAAGATATCTTGGTTAACATTCAAAATCAAAGTAACTCTTCGGGGGTGATGATTCTTTCAAAAAGATGGAGTTAGAGGCTCAAGCTAGTTTGACACTTGCGTTGGATATGGAAGAGTGTTTTTGGAACGAAAAATATAGACTCCAATGGCATTTGGAGGGTGATCGCAATACGGATTTTTTTTCACAAAATGTCCAAAATCAAGAACTCTTTTAAACCTATTATGTTGCTTAAGGAGGGAGAGAAGTGCTTCTCCGAGCCTTCTCTTATTGCCACCCATGCAATCCAGTATTTCCAAAATGTTTTTACTCCTAATGTTTCTGTTTTACAGGATTTTGCTTTGATTGAGAAGGTTATCCATTGTTTGGTGGATGATAGCATGAACTCTTTACTCACCATGCTCCCTTCTATGGAAGAAATTACTGCAGTGGTTTTTTCGCTTAAGTTTGACAGTGCTCCTGGTCCAGACGGATTTGGTGCTTCATTTTTTCAAGGTTTTTGGGATATTATTCAGCATGATGTCTCAGTTGCGGTGCTTCAATTATTTTCTTCGGGATGGATCCTTCATAGCTTTAATTCCAACACTCTTGTGCTCATCCCAAAATATAGTAATGCGGACACTCTGGATCAATTTCTTCTGACCGCTCTTTCCAATTTCAAGTTCAAAATCATTTCTAAAATTATTGCGGATAGGCTGGCTCTTTTAATGGCTCATATTGTTTCTCCGGAGCAGCGTGGTTTTATCAAAGGTAGGAATATTAAGGATTACATCGGGTTGGCTTCAAAAGCTTTTAATCTCCTGGATTCTAAGATCTTATGCGGTAATATGGCTCTCAAAGGCAATATTTCTAAGGCTTTTGATACTTTTCATTGGAATTTTGTTCTGAAAGTTCTTCAACAGTTCGGTTTCAATGCTAAATTTTCCCTGTGGATCAGCAACATTCTTCATTCATCCTGGATCTCTATTTCTGTCAACAATTCTCTTCACGGCTTCTTCAAGTGCACTCGAGGGGTCCGTCAAGGTGATCCGCTTTCTCCTTTGCTGTTTTGTCTCGCAGAGGACGTGCTTAGTAGGCATATTTCAAATTTGGTTTCTTTGGGAAAAATTGATTTAATTTCGGGTCCTAGAAACATAAAGGTTTCGTCGTATATTCTTTATGCGGATGACGTGTTTTTATTCTGTAAAGGCAAAATCTCTAATATTAACACTTTAGTGTCTGCTTTCAAATAGTACTCCAAGATTTCTGGGCAAGTAGTGAATTATGGTAAATTTTTTATTTTTGGAGGATCTATGTATGTTTCTAGACTTAACATTCTGTCGGCGGCTTCGGGCTTCAATATAGGATCTGCTCCCCTTTCTTATCTTGGGGTCCCCATTTTCAAGGGTAAACCAAAAGCGAAGTTTCTTCAACCGATTGCGGATAAAGTCCTCAATAAGCTTGCTTCTTGGAAAGGTTTGTTATTATCCTTTGTCGGCTAAGTTAAGCTTGCTAAATCCACCATTCATAGTATGCTCATCCACTCAATGTCTGTCTATACGTGGCCGGTATCGCTTCTTCGTGATTTGGAGAGGGCAGTCCGTAATTTTATATGGAGTGGTGATATTTTTAAGAAGAAAACGGTCACAGTGGCTTGGAAATCCGTTTGCAAGCCAATCTTGGAGGGCAGTCTTGGTATTAGATCTTTGGTGGCTCTCAAAGAGGCCACTAATCTTAAGCTTGGTTGGGACCTCCTTAATTCGGATGAGCCTTGGGTGGTTCTGCTCCGGTTGAGGGTTATGCGAAACCGTTGTTTCATTAAGCATCACATTTATTCTTTGATTTGGTCTTCTGTCAAAAATGAGTCTTATATGATTCATTACAATTCTTCTTGGGTTCTTGGTAATGGTAATTCCATTAATTTCTGGTTTGATTCTTGGTACGGCGAGCCTTTGGCGTCGAGTTTTAACTCCAATTTGTTGGTTAAGGACTGTCTTGTTAGTGTTTTCATTTGCAATCACCAGTGGGATTTCTTTAATAGTTGTATTCAGATCCTGGTTTCCATTCAAGACAGAATACAACAGTGTCACATTCCCTTTGATCATCGCCCGGACAAACGTATTTGGTTGCCTTCTTCTTTGGGGAATATTTCTTTGAAAGAGGCTTATGAGTTTAAGTGTGTTCTGGGGGTCCGTAATGAGTCGAGGTGTTGGTTTTGGTCTCAATATATCCCGTCGTCCAAATCGTTCCCGGTTTGGCGGTTATTCCGGCATAAACTTCCCACATATGAACAACTAAAAAGGAGAAGTTTTGCTTTCCCTTCTATTTCCTCAAAGCGATTGCACAAACTGCAAAATTCTGGATTTGCACTTTGACATTCGAGATTGGGAGGATGTTTTGAAGATCTACGACAGGGGCTGGTCCAAGCAATGTAAGGTTATTTCCAATGTTGCTTTCATTCTTCTTATTAATGTTGTTTGGTTGGCTAGAAATTCCATCCACTTCAAAGACAGATTCATCAGTATTTCTTCTTCTATTTCCTCTATTCTTGCGGACTGTGCTCGGGTCGAAAATAACTTTTCGACGTCTGCCTCTATGAATATGCATGATTTTGGGTTGCTTAAGAGATTTAAAGTTTAATTTCAACTTCCCAATGCTCCCAAGATTATTGAGGTTCTTTGGAAACCCCTCCTCCTAATTGGATTAAGATTAACTGTGATGGCTCTTCAACGGGTAACCCCGGTTCTTCTGCTTGTGGTGGTATTGCTAGGGACTCTAAAGGCATGTTCCTCGGAGCCTTTGCTCATTTTTTGGAAGATTCTAACTCTCTCATTTCTGAACTCACTAATACGGTTCTTGCAATTGAGTTCTCCATTGAGAAGGGTTGGAATTATTTATGGTTAGAATCAGATTCTATGACGATGATTCTTGCTTTCAAAGACCCGTCCTCTGTTCATTGGCGGATTTGAACCATATGGATTAATTATGTTAATAGTACTACTAATTTTTCTTTTGTGGCTTCTCATATTTATAGGGAAGAGAATAGTTGCGCTGATTCTCTTGCTAACATAGGCCTTTCGGCTAACAATGCCACTAGATTTTATGAGATTCCTTCTTTTTTAAGGGCGTATTTTGTAAAGAATGGGTTTGCCTTTATTTAGGTTCGTTTCATATTGAGAGGGTTTTGGTATAGTCCCCCTCTCGCTTTTGTTCCAGTTTCCCTTTTTTATATATATTATCTTATTAAAAAAAAGAAAAAAAAGATAGTCTTTGATAGTATATATTTACTTAAAATCTAAATTTAGGTATATAATTCTAATCTCTTTTATTTACAATACCATATCATTTATACTATGATGCGGTACTCTTTATCATCTGCACTGCTTTCATTTTTTAAAGTATTTTTTTTATTGGCCTCCTAACCAAACATACACTTTTCATATATCTTCAAGTATATTATAACTTATTAACTAAGTTCCGTTCATGAATCAAAATTGGATACAGTTGAAGAATTGGTGATCTTGAACCAATTACTCTGGTTTCTGATACAGTAGCGCGAGGTAGACCTGCAAGATTAACACTTCAACATCCAAGTTTGTTTAAGATTCAAGATGAGCATAGTGAAAACCGGAGATCAGAGAATGTACCTTATTTTTCGTGTGAACTGACTTTTATATCTTGGGTCAAGTGAAGTAAGTGGATTTGAGATAAATTGGATCATAGTCGTTTGGACTTTTGGTTGACCCAAAACAGTTGTCCCCAAGACTTTGTCAGACATTGAGAGAGTCGAGAAAGTTGAGAAAGTCTTAAGTGATTTGGTTGGCCTCCAGGGCGTTTTCTGATGAGATATATAACTGAAACACTTGAGATGAGTTGAAAGACTGACGAGGAACAAACACATTAAATGCAGTTCCATCATTGAAACATTTCATCGCCTCTTTTTGACACGTGTAGTGACGAGACAAGATAAGGCATGACACAACTTATAGTTCATGTGAGTGCACTCAAGTTTATGTGTATTTCCAAGGAGAAATCCAAACTTTGATCCCGTAACTCCCCTCTTTAGTTGATCTGAGTCGTTCAACTTCCTTCTCCTATAAATAGAAGGAGTGGAGCATTTTGAGAACTTTTCACAATACTTGGAATTCAAGCTTATTCATAGTCACTTTATTGAGAAACACCTTCATATCTTCTTTCCTAAGAGTATAAATCAGTGCAATTGTAGTGCCTTGATCAAAGTGTTTGTCCATTCTTCTCTTCCTCAATCTCATACAACTAGGTACCCTCCTCGACTAAGCTTTTATCTTTCAACATTTCTTGTTCTATAGTCAGGATAAGTGATAGTACCATTAACCTATTGAATGATTATGAAAGGGATACCTCTTTTGCTGTGAGAATGGTGGAATCCCCTAATTCACATTTCCCTCCCTATATTTTTGATCGCCTAAACCAATAAGTGATATCCCTATATGACCGTTCTTATTCAAAAAGTGATTCTGGGAGCCCCTTGGAGGAAAACGATTCTTCATCCGACTCATTAGAAGCACTTTCATCAAATGTCAGTAGAGAGGTGAATCGTATCGATGTCCATATGCTCCCTTGCATTCTGACTGAGGAGGAAATTCAGGCTAACAAACAAATGAGAGAACTCGTCGATGATTTCGTCCAACTCTACTTGAAAACCAATAAGCATGAACCTAACGATGCTGAAGTGAGGACCCACATAGAATACAAGGGTAACACCGGTGCAGTTTCTTGGATCATGCCCCATGGACACTCTAAGGCCGATCACTTAGCCCGTAGGGGCATAACATTGATGGAGCATACTGACACAGTGAAGAACAGTTGGGTGGACGCAAAAGTAGTGGGCACTCCATCTGTTGTGAGTACTGGAGCATCCATAGATGCTGTCGGCATCGTGGTCATTGATCTTCTAAATTGGCCGACTCTTTCAGTGGGACCGGAGAAGAAGATATGCACTTTATTTGGCGACTCTGCGACCCCCCTTTATGAATGTCTGCTCACAAGGATAAGACCGCGACTACCTTTCTCCGACTTCAAAGTGGTCGTCCTAAAACATTTAAAAGTTGTTCCTTCTCAACTTCATTCGAGGTCTCGAGCCTACACGAGGGTGTTCCAGCTGTCTACCAAGAATAAATCTTGAAAGTCTTCCCTTGGACTATTCTTTAATCTGTTCCACTTAAAGTCCTCCTCTTAAGATAACTTCTGTGACCAAGGGATTATTAGTTTTGTTCTGGACAGGGCCGGGGTCCGCTCCTCAATCGAGCAGGTCCAACCCACACGTCCTGGGATGGCCCAACAAAGACCTCTTAGCACGACTAATTTCGAGCACATGCCCACCTCAACAGTGTTGGGCACACACCACACCTCGGCGGTGTTTGGGCACACATGGCATAAAGCATCGGGAAGAGGCGCTAAGCCTCTCCGGCCTCGCTCCTCCTCGACACTCAGGTGCTTCCCCCTCGAGGAGCCATCTCTTTCTGCATATGAGAATCCTCCCCGCGAGGACACGTCTCTCCCCGACACGCAAGACTCCTCCCCGCGAGGACACGTTCTCATGTAACCACCCACTCCCGATGGAATCGGTCTGCCCTAATTCCGGAGATCTAGGAACGGTTACCCCAGGGCGAAGACCACGTGCTGGTCTTCACTACGCCACGTAAGCCCTGACAGTTACTTAGATTGGGCCTCGCAATCCATCCCAGTGCTAGTGACCGTTGGCCCCGCGCTGGGGGCTCTCTATAAATACCCTCTCACTTGAGAGGGTCAGGTTACGCAATCTTATACACTCTAACTTCTTTCTGTGCTTGCTTTTACTTGTGTCCTTTGCCTTACTTGAGCGTCGGAGTACCTTGCAGGTACACCCCCCCCCCCCCCCCCCGTGCCTTCTTTCAACCTCACCGGAGCTGAAGTCCATACGACGTTGCTGGCCACTAAACAACTGTCTGATCTAGGTACGATCAGTGGCGCCGATTGAGGGGACTCTTGCTTCCCCGTTTTTCCTCAACGATAAACCAAAGCAATCATATCATTCACCAGCATGGCCAACAACCCATCGGCGAACAAATCTCTGGACACCGTCCTCGCGCAACTCGAGAACGGAAACCACCGCGAAGACGCTGCTGCCCTCAACGTCAAAGAAGGCGGTGTGAGAGACGGGCAGACCGCCTCCCCAGACTCCTAAGACACGGCTTATGACGCTGCCCAGCAGGACGACCAACATGCTGTCTTTCAGCCAATTGCTCCTCCACCCAATGCAGATTCGAGCACCGTGACCCTATTTACCTTAGTCAATTAGACCAACCAGCTAATCGCACACCAAAATCACAGAATTGAAGCACTAGAGCCAGGGCGGACACGACGATCTTCCCCGTGAAGACATCTTCGTCCACCTTCGCCTCGCCGTTCTCCTTCCCCATGAAGGACCCCGTCAGAAGAATCTCGAACTCCCTCGCCGGTACGCGAGGGACGTCAACCACGCCTCGAGCGCCCCCAGCCGGAGATCTCCTAGAAGCGCCATCGCTCCCCGCCTAGGAAGGAACCCATGCCTTCCTCAACCACCAAGAAGAGCAAGACCACCGAGGAAAGGCTGAGGAACCGCTCAAGGAATTCCCCTCCGCGACAAGGACCTAGTCGACACCACCGATCCCCTTCAAGGTCCCCAACCGGAAGCGACGACGACGACCAGAGGACCCCCTATCCTGGGAGATCATGGACGCCCCAATTCCTGCGGGCATGGAGAAACCCCCACCACTGGGGACCTACGACGGCCTGGCCGACCCCGGCGATCACGTCGAAAGTTTTGAAGCCATGCTCGACTCCAGAAATGTTAAGGGAGCTATTAAGTGTAGGCTTTTCCCCACCACCTTGCGAAAGGGCACCATGACTTGGTACAAGGGTCTGGCACCCGGGTTGATCACATCCTGGAAGCAACTAAGACAACGCTTCACCAAACACTTCACAGCGTCTCGTCGACACCCAAAGACGGAGGCCGCACTAGAGAGCATCTTCTAGGGGAAGAACGAATCTCTCCAGAACTACATTAAGAGATTCAACAGGGAAGCTGTCGAGGTCCATACGACCGACAACATGAAGAAGTATTTAATCATCCACGGTCTACGTTTTGGATCCGATTTTGCCAAGTCCGTGGGCCTCTGCAGACCTCGTCGTCTGGAGAACCTCCTCCAACGAGTTCAGTCATACATCGAGCTCGAGGAGTCGGAGGCAGCACAGATCGCCCTCGAGTCGAGGCGAAAGGAGGGCCCCCGCGACCACAAAGAAGAAGACTCTCCTCCCCGACATGGAGGGGAAAGAAAGAAGGAAGGCCGCCCCCGGGACTCCTGCGAACCGAGGGGACCAGCTGGCCGGTTCACGGAATACACGCCACTCAACGCTCCCTGCGCGCGAATCCTCTCCGAGTGCCAGAACTCGGAATTTCTGAAAGGAGGCGTCCGTTTTCCAAATCCGACTACCCCTAAATCAAACACGGACAAGTCAAAGTACTGCAGGTTCCACCGGAGCCACATACATATCACATAAGACTGCATCCATCTCAAAGATGCAATTGAGATCCTGATCAAGGAAGGGCACTTAAAGAAGTACGCCCAGAAGAGTGACACTCCTCGACCAAGTTCCCGGGAAGCCCAAAACATCGAGGAAACGACACCTCCTCCCGACGAGAGTCGGCTTCAGGTCGCTCTCAGCGTCACTCGACCCGAAGACTTCTTTGTCCCCGAAGGCATTGAGGGCCAAGAAGTAATTCGCAACATGTGGGCGAACTTCCCTCACGAGGACCCCGTCTCTACCCGTAGCACCTGGGAAGACTTCCCCAAGACAATGGTCATCTCCGGGGGTGGTTACGAGAAGTTGTCCGTCGGGCCGATCAAGCGGAAATTTGACGAACTGGAGTCCGCAACATCGGCGAAGACAACTACTCTCGAGAAGGTGCAAGGGAAATCAAACCCTATCACCTTCTATCTTGAAGAACTCCCCGGCGGAGCGCCCAACGCCACTATCCCCCTCCTGGTCAGAGCACAGATGGCGAATTTTAACATTCGAAGGATCCTGGTCGACCAGGGCAGCTCGGCCGACATCATGTACGCTCATCTGTTCGGGACCCTCCAACTCGACGAGAGGCATCTGACCCCGTACGTCGGTTCAGACTTGCAGGGGTTCAACGGAACCACCACCAGACCATGGGGCTACGTTGAGCTGATGGTCACATTCGGGGCCGAAGACACTGCCCGACAGGTGAAGACCCGCTTCCTGATGGTCGAATGTCCATCCCTCTACAACTGCATCCTCGGGAGGACCACCCTGGCCGAACTTACAGCGGTGCCATTAACGGTCTACCTCAAAATGAAGTACTACACGGCCAGGGGACGGGTAGTTACGATGCACGGGGACATAGACGCAGCCAGGAGGTGCTTCGATGCTGCCATCAAAGGCATGAGTTCCATCGGCACCAAACCCAAGAGCGGAGCAAAGTTATCCCCGGACACCGAACAGACGCCTCTCCCGTGCATCAACGCGGTCGACCTCGACAGCAGGTTCCCGGGCGAAAACGATGAAGACGGGGCAGAAGACCTCGACCTCCAGGCGGAAAACAACGGGCGGTCTCTCTACCCAACGCACCCCATCCCAGACGAAGACTTTGAGCTCGTGGCCCTCGGGGACGATCCAGACCGTAACGTGAAGATTGACACCGGGATCCCTGACCTGGCGAAGGAGCAGCTGAAGGCATGTCTCCGGGAGAACGTTGATTTGTTCGCATGGAGCGCCTCTGAGATGCCTGGCCTTGACCCCGAGGTGGCTTGCCATCAGCTCGCAGTAGATCCGGCCGCTAGGGCCATAGCTCAACGTAGGCGTAAGAAGTCTCCCGAAAAAAACGGAGGCTGCTAAAAAAGCTGTAAAAGACCTCTTAGAGGCGAATTTTATTTCGGAGGCCAGGTACACAACCTGGCTGTCCAACGTTGTACTCGTCAAAAAGAATAATGGAAAATGGAGGATGTGTGTTGACTATACTGATCTTAACCGGGCTTGCCCAAAAGACTGTTATCCTTTGCCTAACATCGACCAGCTGGTCGACAATTCTGCAGGTTACAAACTTCTATCCTTCATGGACGCCTACTCAGGATACAAACACATTCCCATGGATAAGGTCGACAAATAGCACACGACTTTCATGACCGAGTCGGGAAATTACTACTACAATGTAATGCCCTTCGGCCTGAAGAACGCCGGTGCGACCTACCAACGGATGATAAACAAGGTTTTCCGGGCTGAAATCGGCGACATGCTCGACGTCTATATGGACGACATAATCGTCAAGTCCGCGGAAGAATTCGACCATGTCGCGCATCTCAAGAAGGTGTTCAACACAGCGAGGAGATGCCGCATGAGGTTCAACCCCGACAAATGCACCTTCGGCGTTCGGGTAGGTAAGTTCCTCGGCTTCTACCTCACAGAGCGAGGAATCAAAGCCAACCCCGACAAGTGTAGGGCTTTCTCCGAGATCCCTACTCCAGACTCGAAGAAGTCGATACAATCATTGAACGGGATGCTCACCGCCCTCTCCCGCTTCGTCTCCAAGTCCACACAATACACACTCCCATTTTTCAAACTTCTTCGACAAAAAGCGACGTTTGAATGAAGCGAAGAATGCGAGCAGGCGCTCCTCCACCTAAAACAAGTCCTATCGCAACCCCCGGTCCTCTCACGACCTGAGAGCAGGGAGACACTTTTCTTGTATCTCACAATCACGAGTGAAGCGGCCAGCGCTGTCCTCATTCGGGAAACCCCGGACGGGCAGAAACTGATTTACTTCACGAGCAAAGCCCTCCAAGGCTCTGAGCTCAGGTATCAAAAGATAGAGAAAGTCGCCCTTGCCCTCATCACCGCGGCCAGGAGGCTACGCCACTACTTCCTAGCCCACACTGTCGTCGTAAGGACCGAACAACTTATAAGGCAACTCCTTGGACGACCAGATATGGCGGGGAGGATGCTCAGGTGGTCGCTCGAACTCGCCGAGTTTGACATCCAATACGATGGAAGGAAAGCCCTGAAGGCTCAGGTATTGGCCGACTTTGTGGCGGAGATGACAGTCCCGGAACCTTCGACCAACGGATCCCAAAAATGGACGATCTATGTCGACAGAGCATCCAGCCCGAAGGGAAGCGGGGCGGGCATCATCCTCGAAAACGAGGAAGGCATCCTGATCAAGGTATCCCTCGAACTATCCTTCCCGACGTCGAATAACCAAGCAGAGTACGAGGCTCTCCTCGCCGGGCTTCGGCTGGCCGAGGACCTCGGCGCCAAGGAGGTCAAAATCTTCACTGACTCCCAGCTCGTAGCCTCGCAAGTCCGAGGAGAGTACCAGGCCAAGAACGAAAGCCTCATCGAATACTTGACCTTGGTGAAAGAAAAGATGTAAAAATTCACCTCCACAGAAGTAACCCATATCCCTCGCGAGCACAATGCCCGAGCGGATGTCCTGTCCAAATTGGCAAGCATAAAGAAGAAGGGCGGAAACAAATCCGTCATACAAGAAGTGCTTTCCTGCCCGAGCATTGACAAACCCGTTCCAGCGACAGACGTGAACGCCATTGGAGACAGCAATTGTTGGATGACCCCAGTGTACGAGTACCTCACGACGGGCAGACTGCCTGAAGATCCCAAGGAAGCGGGGTTGGTAAAGCGGAGGGCATACTCATACACGATAGTCGATGATAAGCTATACCGGCGAGGGTTTTCTATCCCCCTCCTCAGATGCGTCGAGGAGACCAAGGTCCCCGGCATCCTCCAGGAAATCCACGAGGGAATCAATGCGCAGCACCTCGGCGGGCGATCGTTAGCCCGTAAGGCACTTCGAGCAGGGTATTACTATCCCACCATGCAACAAGACGCCAAGGAACACGTCAAGAAGTGCGATAGATGCCAGCGACACGGGGACATGCACCTCGCTCCTCCTAGCGAGCCCAAAACGTTGTCTTCCCCGTGGCCGTTTGCGTGGTGGGGAATGGACATCCTTGGACCTTTCGTCGTGGGATCATATCAAAACAAATACCTCATCGTCGGGGTGGACTACTTTACGAAGTGGATCGAGGCAGAAGCATTGGCCAAAATCACAGCCTTCAACATACTGCATTTTTACAAAAGAAACATCCTCGCCCGATTCGGCGTGCCTCAACCTATTGTCACCGACAACGGAACATAGTCACCGACAAGAACTTCCAAGACTTCGTCACCAGACTAGGCACAAAGCAACACTTCACGTCGGTCGAGCACCCGCAAACGAACGGGTTGGCTGAAGCGGTGAACAGATTAATCCTCCGAGGATTAAAATGTCGATTAGGCGACGCCAAACAACGGTGGGTTGAGGAGCTACACAGCGTCCTCTGGGCCTACCGAACAACCCTGCATTCCACAACCAGGGAGACCCCTTTTCGTCTAACCTAAGGAACAGAAGTGGTGATTCCCATAGAGATCAGGGAACCCTCGAGGAGGACAGAAGCCCCCCTCGACGGAGACGCGAACAACAAAGCCCTGAGGGAAGAGCTCGATTTCGTCGAGGAGACGCGTTCGGGCGCTTTTCTCCGGGAAGCTTCACTTAAACAGAAAATAACTTTACGTTATAACGACAAAGTTATCAAACGTGATTTTCAAGTAGGCACCCTCGTCCTACGAAGGAACCAGAAAGATTCGCGAGAAGGCAAACTCGCCGCGAACTGGGAGGGCTCGTACCGTGTCCGCGCGAAAACGGGGACAAGAGCCTACTTCCTCGAAAATTTGCACGGGGAGGAACTTGCTCGACCATGGAACGCTGAGAAGCTCAAACAGTACTACAGTTAAACACTGCCCGCGACACACCAGCATCGCGGTTACGGGGACGCACTAGGGTACAAGCACGAGACCCCTATATAGAACACGATGATCAAGGGTCGCGTTGTGTGTGCGCGAGCACTTTGGTCCGACGAGGACACCTCGATCGAGCACCTTCGTCGTCGTACCGATTAGGCAGAACACCTAGCTTGCGATGGGAAGTTCACGCCACAAAGCTAAGACCTCGACTGAGCTCTTAGCCTCGTTGAAGGTCGGGATACACTCCCGGCCACTCGACCAGCTCTCCGCGCAGTCGAGGATTATCGAAGTCGAGCAAGCCCCAAAATCTCTATTACTTAGACAAAAATAAACAAAGTATAGCAAATACAATAACATCACACACAAGAGAAAAAGTACAAGCATCACACGAGCAGATAAACAAAGAAGCATTGATCGGGTAGAAGCCCAGTGTACAAATATTACAAACAAGTAAGTATCAAAAAGCCCCTGGCACGCAGGCCGGGCATAGGCATCGAAAAATAAAATGGCTCGCAGGCCAAACAGAACGAGAAAGGAAAAACCTACTCGGTGACGGTCCCCTCGGGCTGTTCGTGTTCGACAACCTCTTCCTCTTGCATCGGCTGCATGATCTGACCGTCGACCACCTCGTAGTGGGGGTCAGTCCCTTCAGTTATGAAGCCGGGGTTGAGAACCTGAAGCTGCTGCACGGCGTTCCTGAAACCTATGTCAGCCGCCACGAGGTTATCTTGCTCGGCTTCCCTTAGCTTCGCTATCAGCGCTGCCCGCGAAGTGAGTAACCTGTCTTCTTCGGTTTCCTCATCAGCCTGGCGGACAGCCTCCTCCAGCTCGGCATTCCTTGCCAAGAGACAATATTCCCCTCTTCAACCTCGGCGTCCCTCGCCAAGAGACGTTTCCGCTCCTCCTCAACATTCTTCAACTTCTCCTCCAACTTCCCTTGAAGCTCGACCTGAGTCTGGTTCTAGCTTTTGCAGTCAGCCAACTCCTTGCCCACCTTCTCCATTTCGGTTGAGATGGACCTGAAACTCTCTCGCAACCTGTTCAGCTCGTCTTCGGGGCACGCCTCGTCGTTCAGAACCAAGGCAGCGGCACAAACCCGCATCACCGCGGACACATCCTCCACCAGCGCCCTTCTCCGAGAAACCCTGTCGACGCCTAAGATGGCCTGAACTTTGGGGGCACCCACGCATAGGGAATTATTCCCCATGAAGAAGTACGGCCTCGAATGGCAAGGTGGGAGCACAAACTTCACAGTAGAAGGGCTTTCGTCCTCGGTGAGGTCGACGTCCACAGGATGGACAACCCGTTGTCTCTTCGGGGAGCTCTGAGTGCTGGGGGAGTCGCTGTCCTGGGGAGAGCCAGAAGAACCCCCGGTGGCCGGAGTATGACCGAGGACCTGCGATCGGAGTTGCTCGATGCGGCCTTTACCTCCCTTCTTCGAAAGGCAGGCAACCTTCAACTTTTTGAAGCGCTCCTCAGCAGTCGACATCTTACCTGCAAAAAGAAAATAAATGTCAGTAAATCAGAGACCAGGACACGAAGGAAAAAGTGAGTCGAAAAGGATGTCACCACCTAGCAGCTCGAGAGCATCCTCATCGGAGAACGTCTCGAGGAGGGCCCTCGTATTGATCAAACGGCGTTTCGTCAACACCTGCCCGTCGTCTCCCCGGACGAATTCCCCGTCCATCGTCACGAGTTTGGCTTTATTAAAACCGTTGACGAAAGCGACTATCCTCTCGTAGGCCAGGTGATCCCCCTCGTCAAGACGGCCAGGACTGACTTTGTAGCTGTCCGTCCCCTTTTTGAAGTGTTCTTTCGTCCAGAACAAAGGGAATATCGGCTCGAGGACCTCCTCCGTCTGCCCATCCACCTCGCGGAAAACTCAACGATACACCGAATTCACAGCTTCAAGCGTGTCCGACCTCACGATATAATACCGGTATTTAAAGTCGCGAACAGAATCCAGGTAGGTGTGGAAGAGACTGCTCGTTTGTTTAAAAGACACCTAGCCGTCGGAGGCCTGTCGCTGGAGGTGGAAGATGCGAAAGAAAAGAGGCACGGTTGCCCCAATCAGAAGATATTTACAGACGAGCTCGAAGGCTCGGATAAAAGCGAGGGAGTTAGGGTGAAGCTGCGAAGGCGCCAAGCGCAGCCAGACGAACACTGCTTGTTGGAAGTCCGTGAAGGGCAAACGCCACCCCGCCTCGTCGAACATGAACTCGTAAAGAGGGAACCTCATCCCTCGGTAGGTCGAGCATATGCGATGGTGTGCTTGGGGATGGAACACCCTCCACGACTTCGATGAACCCACCAGCCGGTGCTCGACAGTACAAAAAATATCGTCCTCGTCCCCGTCGACGAACTGGGAAGCCATATTTAGCGGTTCTTCGCTAACCTACTCCGCAAGGGGACGTTCCTCGACACTAGTGATTGGCGCCATTGTAGAGTCGGGCTGGTCGTCGACATCCAACGATCCCACGGCCACGGAAACAGACAAAGCTTCCATATACCTGAAAAGCAGAAGGAAATGGTGAATTCAATGATCCATATCAAATTCACCCCTCCATCGCTGTTCAAGTGAAAGGGCGAAGAGGGAGCGTCGGGGTTTCGAGACTGTCGCGCTCGTCCACGCCCCCGAGGCAACCGACGAGCCTCCCCGTGACAGTCCTCAGGTCACCGGAATGCCGTGTTGGGAGGATTCCCTCACACAGAAGAAATATTGGCGAGGACCCCGAGAGTTTCATCTCGTGTCCTCGGGACATTCTTCGTGTCCCCGAGTTATTCATCCCTTCTCCTCACGATATGCGACAAGAAACTAAGAAATCCCGCCTTTTTCGCTGGAGATTTCATGATTTCCATGAAGAACTTCATCTGTTCACCATAAAACCACCCTATAAATGCAAACGAAAGGAGAAAAAAGAGAGAAACTTACTTGAAAAACGCTTCTGGTAGGGTTCCAGCACGGTAGTTGGTGGCGGCGTACGGTGGCGAAGTAGAGAAGGAAGAGAGAGAGGGAGTCTGAGCGAAGGAGGAGCAAAAGTGCAAATGAGACGAGATGACCCCTTTTTATAAGGGCCTCACGGGACTCGAGGATTTCCTAGGCAATCGATTACGCTACCCTAGCGTAGCCGCCCTAGGGAATGATGAGGTGTGACATGTGGCACACGCTTTCCCACGCGCGTTTTTTCATTCCCCAACACGCGTCCTTCCATTCGCCTCGCTTCAGACTTCTCATATCCCCGCGACGTCGCTCATCCGCGGCCAGTCCAGCCCGAGCAGATCGATTTATTTCTCCCCGTTTGACCAACCGCTCCTCGACATAGTTGGCCCTTAAGTCATTACTCCGACGCCTCCGAGCAACGACTTGGGGGGCTCCTGTTCTGGACTGGGCCGGGGTCTGCTCCTCAATCGAGCAGGCCCAACCCACACATCCTGGGATGGCCCAACAAAGGCCTCTTAGCACGACCAATTTCGATCACATGCCCACCTCAACAGTGTCGGCCACACACCACACCTCGGCGGTGTTCGGGCACACACGACATATAGCATCGGACAGAGGCGCTAAGCCTCTCCCGGCTTGCTCCTCCTCGACACTCAGGTGCTTCCCCCTCGAGGAGCCATCTCCTTCTGTATATGAGAATCCTTCCCGCGAGGACACGTCTCTCCCCGACACGCAAGACTCCTTCCCACGAGGACACGTTCTCATGTAACCACCCACTCCCGGTGGAATCGGTCTGCCCTAATTCTGGAGATCTAGGAACGGTTACCCCAGGGCGAAGACCACGTGCTGGTCTTCACTACGCCACGTAAGCCCTGGCAGTTACTTGGATTGGGCCTCGCAATCCAGCGCAGTGCTAGTGACCGTTGGCCCCACGCTGGGGGCTCTCTATAAATACCCTCTCACTTGAGAGGGTCAGGTTACGCAATCTCATACACTCCAACCTCTTTCTGTCCTTGCTTTTACTTGTGACCTTTAACTTACTTGAGCGTCGGAGTACCTTGTAGGTACACCCCCCGCCTTCTTCCAACCTCACCGGAGCTGAAGTCCATACGGCGTTGCTGGCCACTAAACAACTGTCTGATCCAGGTACGATCAAGTTTTTATCTGGACGATCCTTGGTTTGACCCCTTCACCCATGACTGGGGTGATTATCTGGGGCACTTCTTGCTAGTGAGGCCCCTTATGTCAAAGGCCCATCTTAATTTTTCCTACTCCCTTTCTAAATCTTATTGCATTTGTAAGGGCTCCTTTTTGAAGTATTGGTCTTCATCTCACTTCAACCTAGACGTCCATTTCTACAGCACCAAGTTGGGTTCTCTTTCTCTTGACGAGGCAGTGATGAAGGAGGAATTGTGCTCCTGGTTTGATGTGTAACACCCTAATTCTTTGACTCAACATTTAGTAAAATAATTCAATTTTAACTCAACACTTAGAGCGTCACACATGTTTCACCAAACATAAAAACCAAAAAAATATAATCTTGTGAATTAAGCAGTAGAAACAATTGAGTTTGACATATGTCTCAACAAAAAATGAATAACAAGGAGGTTCAACAAATCCAAAATGAATAAGACATGTAATAATGAAATATAGAACAACCCGTCTCCAGTGCTATGTATCAGAGCGACTCCACTAAGACCCGAACGATAAATAACTAAATAGGCATTAACACCTTCCTCTAGCTCAAGCAGCTATTTCTCTATCTGATTGTTCGTACTCCAAATGAGCACATACACCACAACAAACAATTGGGAGTGAGAATACACTTAAATATATTAATGGTGCAAAACATAGCAAGAGTAACATATTCATCACAATCATCAATCACACGCTTATTCACAATAATGAACAATCATAACGATTACTTGATCACACATGTAGGTATGTATGCAAATGTACCTACTACTCGACTCTACATGCATGCAGTACCAATTTGGACATTAGAGATATGTTACTGATTTTTGTCCATACTCGGTCCCAGTCCCCTTTTCTGAACCAGAGCCCACCATAATTGTCACTGATCCCAACTACTGAATCAATAATACATCACCAATCCCATTACTGAAATCAGCTACTCGTTCCTGGTCCCCACTTCTGAACCAGAGTTTACTATCAAACTGAAGCCCGTACACCATGATGCATGAACTCAACAACAACATGTAAATATGATCATTTACAACCATCCCCACTTCTGATCGCACACACCGCCAATAAGTTCATCAACTCAATGCAATAAGTATGATATACAAATATATTCAAATTATTAGTTGCATACATTGTCATAGAGAGGACATTAAGCGAATGATAAAGAGTAATCATCTTAATGAACATTGAAAAGGAGCCACACCAATTATGGGAGAAACTTATATCAACATGAAGATAAAGCCATGGCGCGCTGAGGAGGTAAATATTAGAAGTGACCACCTAAACGAAATCCTGCATGAACAAACCACGAGGGCCATGTCTAGGGTAGTTTCAGGAGGGCTCTCTCATAACAATTTTAATATATTAAATTAGACTAGAATACTTAACGAGAGATTGAAGAGTAGCTTATAAAAGAAGGATGTAAATATAGATTTTAATCTAAGGATGAAGGATAATGTAATTTATTAATCTTTTAGAAGAGAAAAGTGTAGTTTTTTCTAATATATTTTGTCGAAGAAACGATGTGAATGTATGATTTGTTCACCTTTAAGGAACATGTGATTGCATGAGTACATATTCAAACCCGTGACATCCTCCTTATTCAACTTTAAAGGATAGGTAAAATCTCTCAACTAAAGTACTAACCAAAAAATATAAAAGGGGAAAATAATGTAAGATGAATATCTCTTAAGAGATGAAAATGTAATATACTTTACATAAGAGAAGAGAAGAATGTGTATATTAACACAAAGAATGAAAAATGGTGTAATACGAGTATATAATATATTTTGCATAAGAAAAAATTGAAAATATATATTTTTACATAAGAAAAAAGATAATGTAATATAAACGTCTCTTGGATGCATGAAGTGAAATGTACTCTATGGCTTTGTTTGAGAAGATATTTTTTGAGCTTATAACTTATGTCTTATAGCTTATAAGCTCATAAAATAATAAAAGACATGTTTGGTAACGGTATTTTCATTACGAACTTATAGCTTGTTTTATTAGCTTATAACTTATTTTTCAGACGCTAATTTAAATAGCGTTTTAACTTATAGCTTATAACTTAATATTTTTTCTTCCACTTTTACCCTTATTATTTTAACTAAAATCCACCACTATCATTTATAATTTAAAATTAAATAATAATTATTAAATATCTTTTATGTCATTTTATTTTATCACCTAATTAAACTGCTAATTTTACCAAACACTTCAATTAGCTTATCAGTTATAAGTCATCAGCCATCAACTATAAGGTATAAGTTATTAGTCACCAGCTATCTGTTATAAACTATAAACTATCAGCTAAATTATCAGCCAATCGCTATTTTTACCAAACAAAACATATATTTTAATCACTAAACTAAATTATTATTATTTTTCTTTTTTAAAAATATTTAAATATATATTTTATGCAAACCCGTCCAACACACATTTTTCTCTCTAATGATTTATTAATTAAATATGTACTAATTATATTACAAATTGATTATTCATAACGTATGAATAAATAAATATTTTTTCAACTAAGATGTGTTTGTAATTTAATTCTGTAAATAAAAATATTATTTAGTATTAGAATTTTAAAATAAAATCAACAGCAAAACAATTTTATACAAACTATTATCATAAAAATAAAAAATACTATTATTCCTTTAAAATTTGAGTATAATGATAGTGCACTGACAGTATAAATCAGTTTTACACTGTCATCCAATAAAAATATAGTAATATTTTATTATGTCATATAAATTTTTTAAAAATTACAATTTAACTTGGCAGAATTCATAATCGTAATATTAACAAGCTTGACAGTAAAGAAGAGAATGGGGGATTGGCAGGGTCAGAATTAACTGAAAAAAGAGAGAAAACGGCGGAGCTGTTTAAGCTGTCAAATCTGAACTGCAGCATAAACTGGCAAAAAGCAAGAACCAAGTGGTTAAAGGAAGGGGATGCGAACACGAAATTCTTTCACGGTTGTATCAACAAGAGAAGGAGGGAAAATGAGATAGTATTCATTGAGACTAACGGCAAAAGGGTGTATGAAGCGGAGGAAACGAAGAAGATTATCTTCAATTACTTTCAGCAGCATTTTGAGGCTAGAAGGTCAAGCAACATCGAAGTAAATCTGGATTTCAGGCGTCTCTCAGAGGTGGACATGATAGAGATGATCAAAGACTTTTCGGAGGAGGAAATTCGGAGTGCCGTGTGGGAGTGTGATAGTTCAAAAAGTCCTGGACCAGACGGCGTGAATATGGGTTTTATCAAAGAGTTTTGGTCGGAAGTCAAAGACGACTTCATGAGAGTGTTCTCTGAATTCCACGAGCATGGAAAGATGGTCAGAGGGGCGAATTCCTCTTTCATTGTTTTAATCCCGAAGAAGAAAAACGCTGCAAGATTGGAGGATTTTCGACCAATATCCCTAGTCGGATGCATATACAAAGTGTTGGCTAAGGTGCTTGCAAATAGACTAAAAAAAGTGATGAAGGCGATTATTGCTGAAACCCAATCAGCGTTTATAGCTGGAAGACAAATTCTGGATGGTATTTTAATTGCCAATGAAATTGTTGACGAAGCTAAACGGAAGAAAAAGGGAGTGTTCTTGTTCAAGGTTGATTTTGAGAAGGCATATGACTCGGTTGATTGGAATTTTCTTGACACGGTAATGTGTAGTATGGGTTTTCATGACAAATGGAGAAGGTGGATAACCGAGTGCTTAAGATCATCAATGGTGTCGGTATTGGTGAACGGAAGCCCAACGAATGAGTTTAGAGTGGGGAGAGGTCTAAAGCAAGGAGATCCGTTATCACCTTTCTTATTCTTGCTTGTGGCTGAAGGATTTAATATTCTCATGAGCAGAACAGTAGAGGCGGGCAGATTTAGAGGGTATAAATTCGAAAAAGGAAAGGATAGGTACTCTCACCTGCAGTACGCGGATGATACTTTAATTATTGGCGAAAAAAGATGGGAGAACATCAGGAGTATGAAAGCGAACTTGCTATTGTTTGAAATGATATCGGGTCTGAAAGTTAATTACCAAAAAAGTTGCCTTGTTGGAGTGAATATTTGCCACTGTTGGCTTTCGGAGGCAGCTAACACCCTGAGGTGTAAGGTGGGATCGGTCCCTTTCATTTACCTCGGAATCCCGATCGGGGCTGATCACAGACGTGAGAAGACATGGAACATTGTTGTGGATAAGATTAAAGCTAGACTGTCAAAGTGGAAGAGCAAGAATCTGTCTATTGGAGGAAAAGTGGTGATATTGAAATCTGTCTTGTCGGCGATCCCGGTTTATTTCTTTTCCTTCTTCAAAGCTCCCGCAGGTATTATCACTAAAATTGAATCTATTTTCAAACAGTTTTTTTGGGGAGGGTGTGGGTTTGAGAGGAATACATGTTGGATCAAATGGGACCAGTTATGCAGATCAGTAGAAGAAGGGGGGTAGGTATTAAGGACTTAAGTGTGTTCAATTATTCCCTCTTAGGCAAATGGGTGTGGAAAATTAGCAAGGAGAGAGATGGCCTTTGGCTTAAGGCCTTAGCGGATAGGTAGGGTGTTGGCGAGGGTCTGCTTAGAAAGTACGACAACAATAGTTCTCATTGGTGGAGGGATATTTGTCGAATTGATATAGACGGAATTGAAAACCTGGAAGCTTACTCAGTCAAGGATAGATATAAGGTATTGAGGGATAGGGATAGGCCTGAGACAAACTTGGAGTGGCCATTAGCGTGGCATAAGTTGGTGCCGACAAAAGTCTCTTGCACAATATGGAGACTTTTGCATGATAGATTGCCTACTAAAAATAATTTGGTTAAAAGAGGAATTTTAAGTCAGCCAACCAACCAGTGCGCGAGCGGGTGTGGAGTGGAGGAGACGGTTTCTCACCTTTTCTTTGAGTGTCATATGTTTGCAGGTTTATGGCAGAAAATTTGCAACTGGTTGGGCGTGGCTTTTGTTTTCCCAAAAGACAGCTGGGAGCATATCAAACAGTTTGAAGGTATTATTGGATTCGACAGAAAGACCGTCAACAGAGTTAGAGTGGTTTGGTTCGCGTGCATATGGAGCATTTGGAAAGCTAGGAACAAGTGCATTTTCAACAACAAATCTATTTCAGTAGATCAGATGCTTGAATCTGTTCAAAGGGAGGCCTGGAATTGGCTAAAAGTCAAGGGCAAGAATTCAGAATGTAATCTAATGCAGTGGTATGTAAATCCAGTGGTAGTCCTTGGCCAAGGAAAGCCCTCAAATTTGCAGTGAATCATTAGCGGCCGTATCGCAACTGTCACGGGTGTTGGCTGCTCTTTTTCTTTTGTAGGTGTGGTCAGTGGCGGCGTCGCTTCATCTGTTCCCGGAGTAGTTTGGTTTCAGGCGCGGTTGGTGGTTGGTGCTGGTGGCAATCAAGTTTGAGGGTGCAGGTGGTCCTATTGTAGTCTGGAGCTGGTTTTGGTCTGCTGTCCAATCTTAGTTCTTAGTGCTGGAGCTGTTCTTTGGGAGTATATTTGTGGGCAGTTTATTTTTGCAGGAAGATATTCATAGCCGTACAGGGAGGATTGAGTGTTCCAGTTTTGGAGCTTTGCCAGTTAGTGCTCTTTGCTTTATGCAACTAGTAGAAATGTCTCAAGAATTGCATAAAATGAAATTGGACTGGAGAAGTTGGCTACGTTGGAGTCTAACTGGTGGACTATTAGTTAAATCAGTATTCTGTTATCAAATTGTTAAAGGGGTGTTGGATCTGTTCCAAAAATAGATCAGTGAGGTTCTGGTGGAGAGGCTTCATTTAGGTGGAGGTGTTTTTCTTAGGCAATTTAAATCCTTTAGCATGTTTGTATTATTATTTGTCAGACGTATTTGGATGATTTGGCATGGCTTATGCCTTTTCATGCTTCTCTTTTTAATATAATTAGCCTTTTCAAAAAAAAAAAATTGACAGTGTAAAATTGTCAATACATCACCTATATTCTCTTTAAATTTACCATCTTCTCTTTAAGGATAATATTAACTACTCATTCGTAGTAATACTTTAGATAAGTCTAACCTAGTTTACATAAATCCACCATAAATAAATCATTATTATTTTATCCATAAAAAACAAAAAGAATCTTTATTTGTATAGGTATCTTCTTCAATCATCCCTAAAAAATCCAACAAATAACAATTTAAAAAAGAAAACTGAAACCTAATAATTATTTAAAAAAACTTCAAAACCAAAACTCGTGTAAAAGAGTTTCATTCTTCCACAACTCAATTTCCATGGCTTCTTCTTCTTCTTCGAAGCTACCATGGTTAATCACCACGTTCCTCGTGTTCCTCACGTGCCTTCAACCTTGGACTGCAAAATCCCCATTTCACCCTCGCGACTTGCTTCCTCTGATGCCCAAACAAATTTCGTGGCCGATTCTTAATTCGCTTCATAGCGCTGTTGATCTTCTTCCGGTCTTCGTTGGAGCTGTTTCCTCTCCGGTTAATACTTCTGACTGGAAAGGTGCTTGCTTTTACAAGAATCAGGCTTGGATTGAGTTTCATAATAAAACTGGTTCCCAATTTGGTGGTGGAACCGTTCACTTAAAGGTGTGTTTTTTCTTGCGATTTTGTTTTGGTTTCGTGGTTTTGGATTCTGGGTTGGTGTTGTTTTTGCTTAATTGATTATGCAGATTTTGTCTTATGACGTATTGAAATTTTGTTTACTAATTAAAACTAATTAGTACGAAGGTTAAAAGCTAATTAAACTAAACTTGCTTACTGCAATTATAGTTCTGAATGATAGTTAAGACTCAGTAGATGTTTGGTTTTACTTTTGGATGGTAGGACCAAAAATGATTCTAGAGGTATAAAATTGATTTAGACATGTTTGGTTTTGCTTTTAGAATTAAGTTTCCTTGAAGTTAGGATTTGTAGTTTTTGAGTCTAAACATGATTTTTACATGGTAGTTTTGTGTGTGTTTGGTTCTGCGGTGGACAAAATTGATTTTGAATGAATTGATTATGTAAAATTGATTCTAGCTAAAAGTGAGTTGAAGGTAAAAGGTAAAGTGATTTATGTTTGGATAAATTTATGTAGAAGTGAGTTGAACATTAAATTTCAATAAATTTTGGAGACAGAATCAATTCTCTGCAAAAGAATCAAACACTTCAAAATCATCCCAAAATCAATTTTACACCCATAGAATTGCTTTTAGCACTTCCAAAAGCCAACCCAAACATACACTTAGTGCTCAACTCACTTTTAGTCGGAATCAATTTTATAAACCCAATTCACTCAAAATCAATTTTTTTCACCACAAAACCAACCACACTCCTAATCCTATGAAAGTTATGAATCATATAAACAAAAATTTGTCATATTCATGAATCATGATTTATGATGCATTTTTTTACTTATAATTGATAATTGAAATCCTTAGGGGGAGTTGGTTGTGTAGCATTATTTTCTTAATAATAGGATTCTTAAATGATCAGAGCTTACAATATTTTATCCATATGATACAATTTTCCGTAAGATTTAGATTCAGCTATATGTGTGTAGTAGTTCACTGGATTTAATCTTATGGCACTCAGTTTTTGTGGAAGTTATTATTTGTTTATGGGCTATGCGGTTCAGTAATTGTATTCTCTCACTATATGAACATTGATATTTGGGATTCAAAGGAAACTGATTGATTATTATCTATGTGCTGATGTAGGTTAGCAATGCTCATAGTTGGACATGTTTAGATATTTACATTTTTGCAACCCCATATCGTGTGACATGGGATTATTATTTTCTGGCCCGGGAGCATACACTTGAAATCAAGGAATGGGATGGGAGAGCCGAGTACGAATATGTAAGTGTCCATCTTTCTTCATTACAACATCACTAAGTATAGTGTGTTGAAAGTTACCCTTTTTGCAATCAGGTAAAAAATCACGGCTTATCAATTTTCCTCTTGAAAGCTGGAATGTTGGGGACCCTTCAAGCACTTTGGGAGGTCTTCCCTTTATTTACAAATACTGGATGGGGTGAGAACTCAAATCTCGGGTTTCTGGAGAAACATATGGGAGCCTCTTTTGAAACACGCCCTCAGCCTTGGGTTACGAATATCAGCACTGCTGACATTCACTCTGGGGATTTCCTTGCTGTTTCAAAAATTCGAGGTCGCTGGGGTGCTTTTGAGACTCTAGAGAAATGGGTTAGTGGTGCTTATGCTGGTCACACTGCCGTTTGCTTGAGAGATTCAGATGGAAAGCTTTGGGTTGGAGAGTCAGGACATGAAAACGAAAAGGTAAAAATATTTAAGTTACATCTATCCTATTGGTTCACAGCATGATACATAGTACTGAAATTTTTTATATCTTCTTAATTTCATGAATTCATGATATATTTCCATAATCCGATATAAATTAAAGTTTATAAAGAATCAGTGTAAAGTAACCTTACAGTATCACTCTAGGTAAGATGTATTCTCGGTTTCAGTTGAAATTTGTTAATCACAATACTCATTTTCAGTTGAAATTTGTGAATCACAATACTCATTTTCAATTGAAATTGGCATATGGTTCATCATGGTTGGTGACTGTTTGAGCGGTTGATGGTAAATGGTACGGTAGTCTGTGAACTCCACGGTTCTCAAACTCTTGAGTTTACTCATAGCTGTGCATGTTTACAATTCTAGGTATCAAAATCGAGTTAGCACTCTTACAAAATTGTTTATTACTTTGAATCTTTAATATTTAATTCACGACTAAGTAAACACAGACTCTCGTGTTACGTTGGTGAACTCTGCTGCATAATTTCGAGTCGGCTAGTGTTTCATTCATCTCTCTTTTGTTTTCAGGGAGAAGATATAATTGCTATGATACCATGGGATGAGTGGTGGGACTTTGAACTGAACAAAGATGATTCTAATCCCCATATTGCTCTTCTTCCTTTACACCCTGACATTCGTGCGAGGTTTAACGAGACTGCAGCATGGGAGTATGCTTTGAGTATGGACGGAAAACCATATGGTTACCATAACATGATTTTCAGTTGGATAGATACTCTAACAGCGAACTATCCACCTCCTTTGGATGCTAATGTGGTATGAATTTATGAAGCTCTTATTTTTAAATTTTTTAGTTAATCTATGGTGGCATTTGGTGCAACCACCATCTTGGGTTTTTTGCCCTCTAAATTTCAAGTTTGATCATTTTCTACTTCCCTTTCCTAACAATGATATGAATTGTTTCAAACTGAGATCCAACCGTATAGTATTCAAATCTTGATCTTGCAGAAATTCAACATAAGCTTTCTATGCAAGTTTGTAAATAATGATAAAATAGTTTTACTTATCATCAGCTCTTTTCCTAACAATAATATGAACTGTTTAAACTGAGAATCAATAAACCATATAGTCTTGAATTCTTGTTCTTTCAGAAATTCAACATAAGCTTTCTATCCAAGTTTGGAAATAGTAAAAAATTAGTTCAAAATTTCAAATTCCAGTATCATCAGCTCTTTTAGTTTTACTTATAATTGCTTGTTTGTCACTCAAGAAGACCATTTCTAGTGGAGAAAATTTCATTCACTTTAAAAGAAGCCTTGAATTTTTTTTAGCATTTACCTTTCTGCTTTTCAGGTTGCTTGTGTTATGACAATTTGGAGTCAACTTCAACCTGAATATGCTGCGAATATGTGGAATGAAGCCTTGAACAAACGACTTGGAACTAAAGTATGCTACAACCTTTACTTGCTTCTTGCTCCAATATGTGTGTCCTTATGATACTATACTAATCATTTTTGGCTTTTGAGTTTTGACAATAAATTAAACCAATGCTTTCATTTTTCTAATATAAATCATAAAATTCCGGTGACATGATCTACTGCCTAGATTAGCAATCTTTTTTGTGCTCTTGATATATTACATAACATATAATTTCTCTGCGATAGTTTGGAACAACCCCGTCAACTTTATTGCCTTTTTGTGTTTCTTCTTTCTGCAGGGGCTTGACCTTTCAGAAGTTTTAGTAGAAGTTGAAAGGCGTGGATCATCTTTTGATGAACTACTGACGATTCCAGAACAGGATGACTGGACCTACAGTGATGGCAAGTCAACTTCTTGTGTTGCTTTTATACTTGAAATGTACAAGGAGGCAGGATTGTTTGATCCAATTGCTAGTTCTATCCAAGTGACAGAGTTTACGGTGAGTTTGTCTGACAATCTGGTTTCTATGTTTTGGATATTTTCAATTTCATCCTGTACAAAATTTCATTAGAACCATTGACCATATTCAACACCATCTTCTTTAAATGAAATTATCTAGTAGTTTGTTGAGCATGGCTGATATCAATCCATAATTAATTTTTGTTTTACGACTTCATATGTTAATGAATTTTTTTTGAGTTTTCTTGACCAGTTTCTTACAGGCTTGTTTTTGTGCACAATGAATGCAGATAAAAGATGCTTACATTCTCAATTTTTTCGAGAACAATTCTAGCCGGTTGCCAACATGGTGCAATGACGGGGACACCGTGAAGCTTCCTTATTGTCAGATCAAAGGCAAGTATCGAATGGAGTTACCTGGATACAATACCATGCAACCATATCCTCACATGAATGAAAGGTGCTCATCTCTTCCCACAAAGTATTCCAGAGCCGAGAATTGCTAGCAGTCTTCACTTCTTTCTTCCAATCCATTTGCAGATTGCCTCACCTGATTATTTACTTCAATTGGTTTTGGGATTATTTAGGAGATTCCAACAGAATAACTAATGTTTGTATCCATTATTTTTTTTGAAAGGACGGCAAATTCATCATTGTATATGTTCTCGCAACTATGTTAGATTATTCATGTAATTTGCAGTAAATTTCTAGGTAGATTAAAGATTATGTAAATAGATATAACTTGAATATCTGTATATCGTACCGTAAAAATGTTCCTAGAGGTGCATCTTCATCTGTCTTTAAAAAATTTAGTCCAACATAGAATTGAAAATTTGAAAATTATTGTACTGTAAGTTGTGAATGTAGTATGTTTATTGTTTACTCCAATTCTGCAATGTACATTTATTATCATAGTATTACCTTATCTAGTTATTGATGGGGTGTGTGCGAGGATTGTAAATTTTAGAATACGGAGTTCGATTTTTACTCAAAAGAAAAAGTTCATATTTGAATTTGCATTACTCTCCTCTTACAACAAGTTCTCCTAATAAGATTTTTACTATAAATGTTTATGATGAAGTTAAACATAAGATAAGCTAATACAAATATGTACTAATCTACACGTAACATATATTATTCTAGTAAAATCTCATTAGGGAGACCATAAGTTGTTGAAAGAGAGCTAAGATAGTTCCCTTGGGGAAAGTTCAATCAATAGACCTTGAGATGGTGTTGGCATTGGATCCCTGCTGAAGGAATTGTCCGAAAGCAGCTTCCAACTGAACTTTGTCACAAGGTAATGAATTGCCACCAGAGTTTCAACCCTTGCAAACTCATATCCTGGACACATTCTTGCTCCCCCTCCAAATGGAACAAAGCAATAGGGTGGTGTAGATGCTTGGTAATCAAATCTACTTGGATTAAACTTTGATGGTTCTGAGAAAATGTTGCTGTCCATGTGTGTCATCGATGTAACCCAAAAGATCTATAAAACAAGAAATGTTTAATGTTAATTGATAGCATGGAGAGATGTTCTTCGTCCATGACAAATAAGTAGGACTGTTTAAAAAACGAACTGTCGTGAACTGATGATAATCACAGTTAACGGATTGGTTTGTTTCCTGAATCGAACCAAGAACAATACTCAATAGAGTTCATTTACCTGCCACCCTTTGGGTATAATGTATCCACCATATTCAATATCTGTTGTTGTTTTTCTGAACCCACTAAAGACGGGTGGAAACCTTCTAAGAGTTTCCATTACTACTCTCCAAGTGTACTTCATCTTTGAAAGGTCTTCCCATGTTAGAGGCTCTCCCAAAAGCTTGCCTTTTGCTATTTCTTCCTGTTCTGCAAGTGCAACCATATAATCAAATTATATATATTTCTCCACCCCGAAGAATCGCTTCACGCACATAAGTCAATGCATACCTTGAAGAACAGCTGCACAAATAGCTGGTTCATTAGCCAAAAGCCGGATAACGAAAGTGATTACAATAGATGACGTATCATGTCCTGCAACCATGACAAGCATAGCATTATGGATGATTTCCTTCTCTGTTAAAACTTGTTTTCCATCTTCAACCATGCTAAACAAGCAACTGATTAAGTCTTGGCGGGAATCAGCACCATTTTTCTCGTGTTCCTCTTTCTTCTGGTGCACAATCTCCTTCAACAGGTTTTGGATCCTCGCACTTGCCCTGAGGCTGCGGTTGTACCGCGTGAAAGGTGCGTTAACTGGTATTGACCACATTCCTTGAATCATTGCTTGAAAGGGTTTCATGAATTGATCTCTTTGTTTTCCACTCTCAAGACCGAACAGAAGAGAGCAAATTATGTTGAATGTGAGAGTCTTCATCAGAGGTAATACCTATAGATTATCATTAGTTAATACTTAATCCAAATGTCTTTTTATTATCTTTTGATTTAGTTAAGAATTGCAACAACATACCTTGAGCAGCTGCTTCCCTTCCCAATGCATGTGAATGTGCCTCTTAACTTCTTCATCAATTTTACCAACATATTGCTTTAAAGATTCTGGCTTCAAGAATGAAACAAGTGCACCTCTGACTCTGCTATGATCTTTGCCACTCAGTTCCATTAAGTTCCTGTCACCCAATATCATCTTAATGGACTGTGTTTGCTGGTTAACAATAGTGTCACCGCCATTTGCGAATATAAACTTATTTGCAGCCTGTCCATGGATCAAAACAGTAGGTGTTCCAAACAAGCTTAGCTTTGAAATAGGACCATACTTGTTGATTCTGTCTTCAACCCATTTTTCTGCAGTGTTGGATCGCATAGCACGAAGAAGGCCAAGGCTTTGACCAATAATGGGGATTCCAAGTGAACCTGGAGGGACCCTTTTGGATGGTTTGGTTCTTCTTAGCAGAAAGATAACTGGGATGAGTAAGAGGAGAGCAACAAGGAGAACACCAGTCATGGTTTGAGGCTTTGTTTTTTCAGGTTCTGGAATATCCTCATATGTGAGTATTTATTGATGCTTTTATAATAGGATTTGACATTTTCTATGATTCCTTAATTGGAGTATTCAAATGAAAACAAGCCGGCTGTGTGCATCATTAAAGTTTTTGACATCTAGCATCTATCTATTTGTTTTAACTATTAAAACTTGTGCCCAGATTGCAGCTGTCAGCCTATTATGTACAATAACATACTGCGACATTGACGCCTAACATGCCACAATACAGACATGTGGACATTGCTAACTAACACTTCCACCAATACATATATTTTTGGTAAGAGTTTAACATCGTGCAATGTATGACCCGAAGAATATGGATTTATAAGTGGAGGCAATTTTCACTTTACGAGTCGGTTTTGTAAGGATGAATTAAGATCAATCCAAATTTTAAGTTGTGTACTAGAGTCTGGTTTAAGAACTGGGGTCACCCACTGTTTGTATTTGTTAAAAGTCTCACATCGGATAATATATGAATGTACATTTATAAGTTTGAGTATTTCTCAACCCAAATTCTAAGAATGCTTGTTCATACAAGAATTAAATAAAATATGAACATTTTTTATATAAAAGGTCTAAATTGAGAATGATAATAGATATGTGCATTTAAATTCAGTAATTTGTTTCAATTTCATAAATGTTCTTAAATAAATTATTATAGTTTTTCATCTTCATTCATCTATCAAATATACCAAAAAGCCAAGAATTATGTAATCAAACTTAATGTCTTTTAACTTATTCATTCATCATTGTTTCGACACATCTGTATCCAAAGAATGTCAAATAGTGTGTCAAAGCAAATTTTTTTTTCGAGAAGCTTCACGTCGTTCGAGTGTCATACGGATTTTCGACACCGGCATTGTCGGACAGTACAACACACTTAATTTCAATTCGAATGATATACGGATGCCCCATGTGGGACTCTAAAACACACTTAATTCCAGGAGTCTGCGTGAATAACTATATTAAGAACGAAACCTTGCACTGATAATAGGGTTTTCTTTTTAACCATGCACTAACTATATTGTACTAGTGTCAGTGCAACATAGATTGTTGGATAGATTTCAGATTTGAATTCCGTTAGCTGCTAACAATTCTTGTGTTAGGCCAATTCATACAGAGCTTATGCTCCGGCTTTAAATGAGCCCTCCGCTAGTGGAGAGTGAGATTGATTCCATTAGATTAGTCGATTTCAAGACTGGATACCAGGGTCTGATCACATTGTTTGTTGTCACATGTTAACACTAAATATGTTTTTTGGAGCTTTTGATTTTGTTAAGATTTGTAACAACATACCTTGACCTTCTGTTTCCCTTCCTAGTGCATTTGAAGGTGCTTCCTAACTTCTTCATCAATTTTGCCACCATATTATTTCAAAGATTATGGCTTCAGGAATGAAAACTTTTAGTGCTACGATCTTACATGCTGAAGTTGCCTTTTAGTGCTACGATCTTAGAAAAAACTTTTTTCGTGCATTTTGTGGTCAAGATCGAGTGTTGGGTCTTAAGATCTTACTTGTTGAAGTTGCCTTTTATATGACTATCATAATATGGGAATACATAATATCTTAGATGATTAGACTTGTTTGTTAGATTTATGTTTTTGAACTACTTTTTTGAACAAAGTCTTTTGAACTTGTTAAGTTATGGAATGATAGTTATGAGTTATTAATTTAATTGGTTGAATTCAGTGATTTACAGATTATTTTGTCCATGTATTATAATTTTCATGTTTTTGTGTGTGTGTATATGTATGTCAAATTACCATTTTTTCCCTTCGATAAGATGTTAAGTGCCGTGCTACGATCCTAGTTTTACGATCTTTCATAGGCCGTCCGATCCTACTTAAGATTTCGTGCTTGACTACCTTGGATACGGGTCAAATACTCGGGACAGATACTGATACCGGTATGTGATATTGGTATGGAATACGACATTTTAAAAAAATCATGGTACGGATATATTAATAAAAAATAGTTTTTTTATAAAAGAAGTACGAGTACGGTACGGTACGGTACGTGTTCCAAGTGAACCTGGAGGCACCCATTTGGATGGTTTGGTTCTTCTTAGCAGAAAGAAAACTGGAATGAGTAGGAGGAGAACAACAAGGATAACACTAGTCATGGTTCTGAGATTTTGTTTTCAGGCTATGGAATATCCTCATGGTTCTGAGACTTTGTTTTCAGGCTATGGAATATCCTCATATGAAAGTGTCTTAGTGATGCTTTTATAATAGGGTTTGACATTTTCTTTGATTCCTAAACTTGCATATTCTGTGATTCCACTCCATAGTATATTTGGCAAATGATAACTAGTGTCTAAGTACATTGTTTAACAAGTATAAAAAGATAAATTTGTATAGGACGTTGTGTATTCAATATATTAGAAAGAGATTTAGATGACATAGTAATGAATAACTTATATGGTTGACCTTGTACCCAAAATAAAAATTACTGTTGATTAAAAAATTTATAATTATTGCTAAGAACATATTTCTAAATAGAGCCAACGAGAGGAGCTTTACATATTTCTAAATAGAGACAATGAGAGGAGATTTAAACCCAAAGCTTAGATGCTTACATTAACATATTTTCAGGGAACAATTCAAGCCACTTGACAACATGGTGCAACTAAGGAGACTTCATGAAGCTTTCTTATTGTCAGATTAAAGGAAAGTATTGATGGTTATTATTAGAGTTTGACTTAATTCATCTTTATAAAACCGACTTGTAAGGTCAAGAGTGCCTCTATATAAGTTCTTTAGAGGTTCTATGTCTAACCAATGCGGGACTTGAAATCTTTCTAATACACCTCCTCACGTCCAACACTCTTTTGGACTTAGTGTGTGAATATAAATTGTGGGCGGTCAATGGTCTGATCGATCGACTCGAATACGATAATTGGAAATGTGGTTGGACCTAACTCAATCATACAAACCTAGCTTGTAGGGTGAGAATTGTCCCCACTTATAAGCACTTTTTTCAGGCCATATATTATCTGATGTGAGACTCTTAACACAACTCCTCACGTCCAGGACAACCCCTCACGCCCAGGACAGAACATCTGGAGCATGAAAATAAATGGTGGGTAACCTTACAGTAGAAACCTGATAGCAGGTGGCCCACCAGATGTTGAAAAAGTCATTGTTTTCTTATTAGTTGGATGGTCATTGTTTTCTTATTATTTAGAAGTAAATGGAAGATGTTTCTCCTTTATAGGAACCATAATGAATGGGTTACGGATGATGCATCCAATGCTTTGACTATATAAGATATCAAAGACAAAATAATATTTATTTTAACATTGAGAGCATTTTCAATAACTAGAGAAATACACTAGTGAGAAAAACCCTGAGTGAGAGAAATTCTTAAATACAATGTGTATTTTATCTTTCCAGTAAATAAAAAGTCTGCAGCAGCCCGTATCAATTTTTGTGTGTCATTATTTCACATTTATATCGCTATTCCATGAATCTGACTATGAGGAAATTTTGCGTAGTTTCCTAACAACTGGCATCAGAGCAGGTTGATCTTTCCGTTTCAGAAGCGATCCAGAGGAGTCAGACTCGAGTGGGAGCGATGGCAACAGACGAAGGAAAGGTGAAAATTGAGAAGTTCGATGGTGCGTGTAACGCCCGATATTTAATTAATTATTTAATTAAATATTTTCGAAATATTTTCGAATTATTTGTTGGAATTGTTGGAGTTGTGATATGTCGAGAAATGCTGTGATAAGTTGATATTTAATTAATTGGTGATTAAGTTGGAGAATAGTATTAGAATAATACTATTATTATTTAGTTGGACTTATTATTTGGTTGTAATGAAGTAATAAGTGGGGTGTATGAATAGTAGGCCCAATAAGAGAAAAGAGTATTATTTTGTGTGGTTGAATTGAAAAGGAAAAAGAGAAGTGGCAGTAAGTGGAAATTAAGAGAAAGAGGGAAGTAGCAGTTACAACACAGAGGTTACGAAAGAGAGGAGCAAGGGTTTGAAAACGGAACACGAAGAGGCTGCGAGAACGGAAACCCAACGGAGATTTAGAGCGACCTTCAATCCAAGGTAAGGGTGGGGTTCTGACTCTATAATTGGGTAGTTGATAAATGATATGTGGGATTGGGTTGTAGAATTACTCTGTTTGTGTTTTGATTTTTGCAATTGATACTGATATTGGTTGTTGTGATTGAATTAGTCGTATAAAAATGAATCTATGTTGATTGAGTATGAATTCTGTATGTTGCTGTTGTACTGTGATGGTTGGACCTTTTCTGTGATTAAAACGGAGGAGCAGAATATGGAATTTGGAGGAAACTGAATTGGTATGAGTATGTGAAACAGAGACGAGGAAAACAGGAGGGGAAGGAATGATGAGGACGTAGGAATTGGGAGTGTGACGTCCGCCATGGGGGTGAGACGACCGTCACACAATGAGAGCTTGGAACGACCGTCTCAAATGTTGGGGCATCCGTCTGGGGAATGTGACGACCGTCATGGCCTTGTTACGACCGTCACACACACCTGTGACGAAGGTCATGAAAATGCGACGATGGTCACACGGGTCTGTGTATTTTCCTGTTTCTGTGTTGTGGTTTCTGTCTGCTGTATGTCTGGCATAATTTAACTCAGTAAATATTTTTGCAGAAACATAATTAATGTGAGAATCGGTATATATATATATATGCATAGTCGAAGCTAGTAGCAGTATAATTCAGGAGCAAGGTTAATAATTATCAGAATGAGTAATAAAGTAGCAGAGCTATTAGTAAAATAGCAGAGTTGATGTTTTAGCAGAATTATACTGGGTAGTAGCCGGTTTAGAAATTGATACAATAACAGTGCTAGTAGTTTTGACAAAACCAATGTAGTGGAATAATTTAGCTGGAGTGAATTGTTAGTTACAGAGTTAGTATATGATAATAATTAGCAGAGTTGTTAAAATAGCAGAGTTAATTTTGTAGCAAGAAGACATAAAGTATTTGAAACTAGTAGCAATGAGATATAGTTGTTGAAAACAATGACAGGAGGCTATTAGCAGAAAAACCATAATAGCTGATTATATAATTAGTAGATATATTTTAGTAGCATGAAAAATAGTATATTTAATTAATTGGTCTAATTAAATTACAGACCATATATGTAGTAGTATTTCAGTGGCAGTAGTAGTAATAATTTAATGGGAGAATAATTCAGGAGCTAGTATCAAGGATGAAGTAATTCACTAGTAGTATTATCAGTGACAGTGTGGATTCGATAGTAGCAGTACAGAGTAGAAAATGTTGGTAATTTAGCGGAAGATTAATTAACCGGAAATAGTTGAGTTATCCGAATAATTATGCGGAACGTTTGTAATATAATTTAGTTGATACGGTGTGTTGTATACCTTATTGTAATAGGTGAATTTGCAGGTGGTGTTGAATTTGTTAGGCTGAGGGCCATTGTTGATTTATTGGTTAAGTTGTTGTTGATTTGTTGTTATTGATATGTTGTTGATACCAAGTTGTAGGCCTATGGCCAGTGTTGAATTTGCTGCGAAGTCGCTGTGGAATTGATATCAAGTTGTAGGCCTATGGCCAGTGTAGTTGTTGTTGTGTAGTTGTTGAATAAGTTGATGCTGTAGTTGTTGTCGCATGCATAGCATAGCATACCAAGTTGGCCTGGATTGGCAAAATTATTAAGTTGGCCTGGATTGGCAAAAAGTTGAAAGTTGAAGGCTTATGCCTTGTTTGATGCCTCTGTTACTTGGCAATTCCTAAGTTGGGAGTTCTGCTCCAATGGTACCACATGCATGTGCATTGTATGAGTCACATTCTAAGCTGCATATTCCAGTGTTGTGATGGTATATTCGTTGTTATTATGTTGTTGACTTGTTGTGACAGGTACTGTCTGAAAGCTATGAAAATGTTGTTATAACCTGTTGAGGGTTTTGTTGTTATATTTGTGGTTTGAAAGTTGTTATATTAAGTTGGTTAAATTGCCGTGATATTAAGTTGATGACTTTGTTGTGATATTATGCTGATGACTGGTTGTGCTAATTATTGTTATAAGCTGAAAAGTGGTAATTTTATATGATCTAAATTCTAATATATTATTTATCATACATCTTATTATATTGTTAGATATCTCACCCCTTCTGCTGATATTTCCCCTACCATGGGAAATGGGCAGGTATTCAAGAATAGCAGTGGCAGTTTGGAATAGTTTTTGGAGTCCTTATGTTGCTTTATTGCAAGTCAAGAGGGTCTTGCTCTGATACGTAACACTCGGGGGGATGAACGATCGTTGTTTTATAGTTGTTATATTTCAGTTGTTGAATTATAAGTTGATGTCATTGAATACTTGTTATGTTGCAGTTGTTTTCAGATGAACAAAAGATGTTATGTCATTTGAGTTGAAAAGTATGATTCCGCTATTTAGTTAATAAAAGTTGTTTTATTTTAAAGACTAATTTTGTTGTTATCGGTTTATCCGAGTTAAAGTGTTATGTATCTGATTAACATGCGATAATATGAAGTCGTTTTTAAGTTGAAAGTGTAGCATTTCATTTGTATGTTGAAATTTTGAAACTCTGATTTTATAATTATCCGCCGGGTAAAAATGGGGTGTTACATTAGTGGTATCAGAGCAGGTCGGTCTGTCCGACCAAGTTGTCTAATGTTGTTTATTCCTTAGTACGCGACAAGTGTGTGGAACACTGTCGGTACTTGTTTGTTTTCCTAATCGATGGTATGCAGGAGTAGGTTTGAAGATAAGTGGAGAAGAAGATTTGCTTCTCGGATGTGTTTCGGTTGTAAGATGTTGGCTCGGTATGCTGCTGATGGCGACAGTGCAAGTATTGTTGAAGTATGTTGTTTCCCGAATCCGGATGAGACATGGATTCAAGATTTTGTTGTTAATCAAGTTGGAGCACCTTGAGAAAAGATGATTAGACGTTGTTGATGTTTACTTCTCGAAGGATGAGGAGCAATGTAACGGTTGTTGATATACGAGTAGAGAGAAAATCCATGATGTTTCTGAAGGCGATTGTTAAGTAACAAGGATAATTTTTAGAAGATGGAATTTAGAAAGTTGCGATGTTTCAGTGTTGCGGGTGGACTGTGAAGCTGTTGGTTTGAGTAGCCCTTGCGTAAGATGTCGACGTTTGATCAGTGATGGAGTAACAGATTGCTGTAGACCGTGTCGTGGGATCCTTGCGAGTGATTGAAAAAAAAAGTTGTAAAAGTTGTTGGAATGTTTGAATCGCGAGTCAGAGTAAAAAATGCGAGAAGATGAGTACGATTTCAAGAATGATAAGTGTTGGTACTGGTACGAAGAAATTCTGTTCCGATGTTATCGTAAGGTGTGTATAAGTATGTCGTTGCATGACGCCGGTGTTCGCATTTTCGGATAACTTTGGAAATTCATATCTTGTGTTCCGAGTATCGGATTGATGTTCCATTTGAACCTATGAGGAGATAAAAATATATTATATCCTATGAAAGTGTTTTCAAATACGGTAGATGCATCCCTATATGGAGGGACTCTAAAGTCGGTTACGGAACTAGAGGCTTTTTGGGCATAAATGGTTGTTATCGTAGTTGTTTGAGACAAGGTCAAACGTAATATGTTGTTGGCAAATAAGTAGAGAAATGAGATGTTCGACATTAAAAAGGATGTGAAAGTATTGGTGAAGCACATATAGATGCAGCTTATGATGATTAACAACGATTAGAATGAAGATGTCCTTTTAAAGGAAGATGCTTTTAAGAGGAATTAGAGTCGTGTTTATGATGCCAAGGTAGTGGCATGTGTAAAAGAAGAATTGGAGAGGTTCTATCACCAAAGCGGTGTGGAACGACATTGTTGAGATTTCAATTGGAACGAGACGACGTGTAATGTACTGGTATAGTAGTAATTCTTGAGTCAGAGAATACTTAACCTTCGTGTGAGGCTAAGTGAGTGTAACATGGACCGTGTAATGTGTTGGGCGTTGGTGTCTCATCGACAAGATCAAATGAGAGGGAAATTGTGGGAGTATTTGTGAAATTCTGGTACAGATATGTGATGTCTCGTGCAATGTCACAACATCGCAATCTGTTGTATGAACAAGGCAATAATAGTAACAATAAATCAACACAAGGATTGTTCACCCAGTTCGGTTCAACGACCTACATCTGGGGGCATACCAAGCCAGGAAGGAAGTCCACTATTAGTAATATCAAATTACAGACTCAACAAATCAGTTGACAATCTACCTAATTTAATCACTACCCAATGACCCTTCTATCTAAGTCCTCCCTAGATAAGAGACTCCATCTCACTCCCAATCATCGCAATGATGTCTAGCTGTCAACATCTCCGCCACTGCATCAACAGCTTGATTACCAACAACTTTTCAAACACAGAAAAGTAGAAGACACACTTCCACGACACCCTTTGAAGTTGCTTAACAACTTCCTCCAAGAATAATACAACACTCATTACCTACAGGTTTCTGAGTAATAACACAGTGACCATCTCACAACCCGAGTGGTTCACTTAGACAAAGCCCTAATGATCTACATCTTGGACCCGTGCAAATTCTAGATTACAACCCTTCTATTTATAACCTTTTTCCCAACTGGATTTGGGCCTTCAAATCATATCAAATCTTCTGCTCCCAATCTGCAACAGATTCTGCTACTAAACAGATCTTCAATTAAATCTTCAATCAACTCTAATTATTCTCCATATCTTTATGCATTAAATTAGTAACAAACTAATATTCTTCATAACTGATTGCACCAAGATATTCACATCCAATCTTACTAACAACTTCCTTAAATCAATCCAATACGCGCAGCCCTAAAAACATCACAACCTGATGTTTTAATGTTCTGGTATAGTGATGTCAAGACATCGCATGTGACATCACTCTTCATCACTTTACCTTAACTACTTGTACAACACCAGAATGTTAACCAATCATACCAATAATGTTAGAAGCTCATGTTGCAACATCAACCATGACATTAACATTGGTTTTACCAAAATTTCAGCCAATTACAAGAACTTACAATCTCCCCCTTTGGCTAATTTTGGCTAAAACATTACAACTCAGATTACAGTAGCAATAACAACCCTATACTACTGTCAGTAGCCAGGACACAACTTCTGATCCTAACAGTAACCATCTGTAGCTACTGTGTACAGCAACCATGTAGAATCATCTTCTTGGCTAATTTTGAATGATGTTAGGACATCATGTTGGACATAACATCACTATAGCACAACAACTCCAGGCAGCACATCAGGACTTAAGAAGTAGAAAGCCCTGAAGTCATTTGGTGCACACGAGGAAGAAGATATCTAACTCTCCCCCTCAACACAACACATTTCTTTTTCCTTCAAGGACAGACCCAGAACAAATGTAGAAGATTCCTCCAGAAAAGAAATGTTTGTCTATTCATCAAAGACCAGTGGTGGCATAAGATAATTCTGCCCACCTTTATTGATCAGACACTGGGTTTAATCTGTGGCATAAGATGAAACTTAAGAAGTGCTATTCTGCTAACCCAGGTAACTCAGAACACAAGTCACAACTGTGTTCATAACTCAGGACACAAGTCACAAGGACTCAACACCAACTACATCCTCTTCGACATCTCTGAGTCACATCTGGAACTGCAGACTCTAGACATAGCATCTGCGCAAACCATTTAACAAAACTCTTTCCTTTCTCCCCCTTTTTAGCCACAAATTGGCAAAGGAAGCCCTCACAGAACCAGACCCAAGTAGTGCTCACCCAAAAACGAACAAACGCCATAAGACTTATGAAACAAGAACACTCACTGGTTGAAGAAGAACAGAATAACCTCTATAAATAGCTGACCAATTACATTGGAATTAACGAGCTTTGAATAGTCAAAGTTCTTGGTCATAGAAATGCTATTTTAGGAACTAAAAACTCCATCCAAATTCAATGCCTACCATCCAAAACAGTCTTGATCACTTTTACTATTTCCTAACTGATTTTTACCATAAATTGTGCCAAAACAGTTCCATGCACAGTCGAAGCCACGTGTTTCACCTTATCCTTACACCACCGTCCAAAATACTTCCTTGTTTGGTTCAAGAAAAACATGTCCTATACCATGTTCTGACATCTTATCAGACATTGTCTGCTGGCTCACACAATTAACAACCCAAGACTCCTCAAAATATTTTGCACACAAGCACAACACACAATCCCTTCTGGATTCCTTCAGAACAGCAGAGAAAAACAACTTCTTCAACAAAAGATCAACTCCCCCTATCTAAGATACCCAGAGCTCCTGTGCAAGAGGAATACCTTAAATGAATGGAAAACATAAGACTCATCTTCATGTCTTCAAGAGCGCACCCTCTGTTCAACTCACCTGCTGAACGCATTCACTTAATGCTTAATCCAAATACCAAGACTCACATGATTCCCTCTTGGTTTGTTATCTTCTCATGCTCCAAAACTCATATCTTGCCAAGCTGATCAACTTCTCTCAGGAATGAACTTCTTGATCCAGACAAACATCCACAAGTTCTGAGGCACAAATACACTGCCTTCCACTATACTTTAAGTCAAGTCCTCTTACTTTGAATCAAAAACACACACCTAGACAAGTGTGACATCTCCCATCAACAAAAACCCCTACTAAGTTCTTCCAGAAATTTCAGAGAGAAGCACATTCTCCCAGACACAGACAAAGCTGCCCTTCAGATTCCTCCTCAGAAGCATGTGTGCATATGATTCAAACAATTAGCTGCACATGGCTAGAATCATTCATGTCCACACCAGCCTAATGTCACACCTTGTTATCTGACATTAGATCCTCATACAAGGCAACCAATCTCCACAAGCTTCACAAAATATGCACCTTTGCTGTAGAATCCATAGACAAGTACTCCCCCTGGCATGGTTAACCAATGCTCTAGATGAAGATGAACATTTGAGCACACTTGCTGAGCACATGCATATTGGTACCATTGTCCCTTTCTCCAAAGTTAGTCATTCCCTATCATACTCTTCATCTTCATACTTCCACTTAATCAATACCTGATCTACTTCAGTCTTCTCTAAATTCTCCATCCAAGGCAGACCTTCTACTTCATCATTCTCCCGTATGACTATGTATATGCTCCTTAGGCATAATGTAGGCACCAAGCCCCTGAACCAGGGCATAATCATCCTTCACCAAGGATATCCAACCAGATAATGTCCCAACACAAGTTAGAACATCTGCCACACACCAAGACATCATCACCATAATTCTTGATATGCTCCACCAACTGGACTTACTATTGCATAGTAATCCAAAGAACTGGAGAATTAACCTCTCATCCACCTTTCTGTCCAAGAGTAACTTGTTCCAAGATAATCCTCAATAATAACCAGCTGCCACACTCTGATTATCTTGATTCTTCGAATCCACTACTGAGATCAACCAAATGCCACAGTTTGATCACCTCATTCATGAGTCCAAATGCCTTTTTCATGTTTGTCAGAACTCTAACAAAGATATCTTGATCTACCAAGGAAACTTGATCTTCAAGTCACATGTTTCACTTGCTCAAGAGCAACCACACTTAGATTCCCTAAGCCATGGTCATGTAACATCTTCTCCTTCCTGCAGCTCCCGCAAACTGCCATGAGAATGATCTTTTTGAAGCATCCTATAGTTCATTCCTATTGATCACCCAATCATTAGCTGATGTGCCACATCACCAGCTGAGATTCCTGAAATTAAGCTAGATGTCAGAACATCCAACTGTTGAATTCAGCTCTACCTTCTGCCACTCAGAAGAACCTCCTCCCTTTGCAGAAATAGATTTCCATGCTCTCATAGACTTGATTAAAAAATCAAGTTTGAGTAGACAACCTCCATCTTGCTTAGAAACTCCAATGACTTCAGACCTACCACATCTGAATCTTCAGAGAATAAGTAGTCCAAGACCACCCCATAGCAATACTAAAGAGAGTTACTTCCCTTAGTAGAGCCATCAGTAGAAAGCCAGAGATAACAACCACTTATCCTCGACCTTCACAACCAAAGCAAACACCATTCTCCTAATCCAAGCTGTAACCATCAAGATGTGATGTCTTCATATCTTTCAGCCTTAAAACCAGCAACTTGTCTGACTTTGAGATGTTGGATGTCATCAACATTCCACAATCAATCTGCCTCTCATAATCCAACCTCATCCCATAGTCACCATTCAACCCACCAGGTGATTCAACTCCAACGTGCTTAACCCTTGAACATACTTCCAAAACAGCCACATAGAGAAAGGTGAATTCTCAACACTTCTGCAGTCCTGCACTTTTACCTCAGACATATACATAGTCTCCCGTCAATGTATATTGTCCTTAGTTGAATGCCCAACATTATCAAAAGCAGATAAATACTCAACAATTGTCAAGCTATTTATCACAAGAAACAACATTTGATCTGGTCTGACATCCTTTTCCTGCAGACTTGAGGCACAAGTTGATCCCTCTTTTGCTAATCCACACCACTGATCACTTCAGATTAGGTAAGTGGCTCGACCTGATCCTTCACCATGAGCACAACTAACTTTATTTGGCTGAGAAAGCAAAGAACTGAAATGATGTTTCAACATCAGTTCAGACATCACATTAAACAACTGCTATGGCTTTGGAGACTATATCCACACATATCTTTTGGAGGGAACACATGAGAACAAATCAAGCTCAACTTCTTTCTTGATGAAACGTCCTCCAGTTCATGTATCTTCAGATATACAAGAACTATATCATAACCAGAAAGATCCTCCTAATTGGGTCACCACTACTAAGCTTAAGAGATAACATATCAAGATTTTCACTCCCGCATGAAAGATTTGACAGTGATACTCTTTTGCTTTGGTTCCACCCTCTTCTTTCACAAAACAAAGACATGCGATAAACCTCAAGCATCTTTGGCATCTCTACCCAAACGGTTGAAGCTGTCTTGCCTAACCTCCAACATCATAGAGTACCCTAATGTCTTTCCAAGAGACTACCTTCCTAGAATCTCACCACCATAGAAACAAGGACCAATCAGAGTTACATTAGATACCATGCAGCGGAACTCACAACAACTCCTCAACAACCTTCAGGCACTACACAATAATCCTTGCCCATCATTACCAAACTAACTGTCACTACTCACAATAGCAGTTCTGATGTAGAGTCCAACCTTCACTCCAAGGGATCATTCAAACTGACCAAGTTCATAACTCAGCAACACGATCTTCCTTGCTCATGAACCAGAAAGTATCTTCCCTAGATCTCACCCAGAGACAGACAGGATGCCAGCTTTGATACCAATTGAAATTCTGGTACATATGTGTGATGTCTCGTGCAATGTCACAACATCACAATCTGCTGTATGAACAAGGCAATAATAGTAACAATAAATCAACACAAGGATTGTTCACCCAGTTCGATTCAACAACCTACATCTGGGGGCATACCAAGCCAGGAAGGAAGTCCACTATTAGTAGTATTACAGACTCAACAAACCAGTTGACAATCTACCTAATTTAATCACTACCCAATGACCCTTCTATCTAAGTCCTCCCTAGATAAGAGACTCCATCTCACTCCCAATCATCGCAATGATGTCTAGCAGTCAACATCTCCGCCACTGCATCAACAGCTTGATTACCAACAACTTTTCAAACACAGAAAAGTAGAAGACATACTTCCATGACACCCTTTGAAGTTGCTTAACAGCTTCCTCCAAGAACAATACAATACTCATTACCTACAGGTTTCTGAGTAATAACACAGTGACCATCTCACAACCCGAGTGGTTCACTTAGACAAAGCCCTAATGATCTACATCTTGGACCCGTGCAAATTCTAGATTACAAGCCTTCTATTTATAACCTTTTTCCCAACTGGATTTGGGCCTTCAAATCATATCAAATCTTCTGCTCCCAATCTGCAACAGATTCTGCTACTAAACAGATCTTCAATTAAATCTTCAATTAACTCTAATTATTCTCCATATCTTTATGCATTAAATTAGTAACAAACTAATCTTCTTCATAACTGATTGCACCAAGATATTCGCATCCAATCTTACTAACAACTTTCCTTAAATCAATCCAATGCGCGCAACCCTAAAAACATCACAACCTGATGTTTTAATGTTCTGGTATAGTGACGTCAAGACATCGCATGTGACATCACTCTTCAGCACTTTACCTTAACTACTTGCACAACACCAGCATGTTAACCAATCATACCAATAATGTTAGAAGCTCATGTTGCAACATCAACCATGACATTAACATTGGTTTTACCAAAATTTCAGCCAATTACAAGAACTTACAATTTGTAAACCTCATTGGAAATTATTGGATTATGGTGCTTTAGGTGACTTGTGTACAAGTTCTAAAGGAACACTATTATAGTTTGGTAACGAGGGCGTATACTCCATTATGGTTGTCGGCTATCTATTGACAAATTGAGGAACTGATCACCCTTAATCTCTTGTTGATAGTAGACGAGACCGTGTTGGATGGTATAGACTTGTCTTGCTATCTTAATAGTGTGTAAATTGATTGATGTTATATCGTAAGGATAGTCGCTCACCAGTTGGTGTGGATTAATAGAGGAGTGGCTAGGAAAGAGTTGAGACGTATTGGACAATTTGGAGTAGCGGGTTTATATGCAAGCTAACGTCGCAAAGTGAAAGATTGAGAATATCAAGTGAACGACGATTTTATGGTGGATGTTAAAGAGAGTCCGAAACTAGATTGAAACTTGTAAACCATATAGTTGACGGAAATTTTAATAAGGACGGTGACTTAAGATGGATGATCAGAGTTGCGCAGCTGAAGCGTGATGTGGCGCATTTGTTATGCGTGTACGACTCGTTAGAAGTGAATGACTAAACATCATAAGCCTAAGGGAATGATAAGTCTTGATCTACATGTTTGACTGGGTGGATTGTTGATATAAGGGTGAGTAATACTGCATGGTATGACGAAGTTGATTATGTTGGCTAGACTGATGTCACTATAAGAGTGATACGACGATATGAATAAGTTGTTGACATTTTGTTGATGAGTGACATACGCTTATATGAGAATGAGATTGTGGATGTGTTGTAGTGTTGAGAATGTTGATAAGATGGTAATGTGACTATGTATATCCAGGTATAAGTATGTATGGATGTGGCTACTTAGATGTTGATATGTCAAGATATTATCGAGTGGTTGATAAGTTATTGACGATTATGTCGCGAAGATGTTGAATGATTAACATGTGTGTATTGGATTAAAATCATGTTGAGTTGTTGTTATATCGAAAAAGTAGGGATCAAAGTATTGCCAAACGCGACTTGAGGATCAGAGAGTTGGAGGCGGAATTTGCGTTAAAGGTGGTAGTATCGAATAGATTTTCGAGGACGAAAATATTCTAAGTGGGGGAGAGTTGTAACGCCCGATATTTAATTTATTATTTAATTAAATATTTTCGAAATATTTTTGAAATATTTGTTGGAATTGTTGGAGTTGTGATATGTCGAGAAATGCTGTGATAAGTTGATATTTAATTAATTGGTGATTAAGTTGGAGAATAGTATTAGAATAATACTATTATTATTTAGTTGGGCTTATTATTTGGTTGTAATGAAGTAATAAGTGGGGTGTATGAATAGTAGGCCCAATAAGAGAAAAGAGTATTATTTTATGTCGTTGAATTGAAAAGAAAAAAGAGAAGTGGCAGTAAGTGGAAATTAAGAGAAAGAGGGAAGTAGCAGTTACAACACAGAGGTTACGAAAGAGAGGAGCAAGGGTTTGGAAACGGAACACGGAGAGGCTGCGAGAACGGAAACCCAACCGGAGATTTAGAGCGACCTTCAATCCAAGGTAAGGGTGGGGTTCTGACTCTATAATTGGGTAGTTGATAAATGATATGTAGGATTGGGTTGTAGAATTACTCTGTTTGTGTTTTGATTTTTGCAATTGATACTGAAATTGGTTGTTGTGATTGAATTAGTCGTATAAAAATGAATCTATGTTGATTGAGTATGAATTCTGTATGTTGCTGTTGTACTGTGATGGTTGGACCTTTTCTGTGATTGAAACGGAGGAGCAGAATATGGAATTTGGAGGAAACTGGAATTGGTATGAGTATGTGAAACTGGGACGAGGAAAACAGGAGCGGAAGGAATGATGAGGACGTAGGAATTGGGAGTGTGACGTCCGCCATGGGGGTGGGCCGACCGTCACGCAATGAGAGCTTGGGACGACCGTCTCAAATGTTGGGGCGTCCGTCTGGGGAATGTGACGACCGTCATGGCCTTGTTACGACCGTCACACACACCTGTGACGAAGGTCATGAAAATGTGACGATGGTCACACGGGTCTGTGTATTTTCCTGTTTCTGCGTTGTGGTTTCTGTCTGCTGTATGTCTGGCATAATTGAACTCAATAAATATTTTTGTAGAAACATAATTAATGTGAGAATCGGTATATATATATGCATAGTAGAAGCTAGTAGCAGTATAATTCAGGAGCAAGGTTAATAATTATCTGAATGAGTATTAAAGTAGCAGAGCTATTAGTAAAATAGCAGAGTTGATGTTTTAGCAGAATTATACTGGGTAGTAGCCGGTTTAGAAATTGATACAATAACAGTGCTAGTAGTTTTGACAAAACCAATGTAGTGGAATAAATTAGCTGGAGTGAATTGTGAGTTACAGAGTTAGTATATGATAATAATTAGCAGAGTTGTTAAAATAGCAGAGTTAATTTTGTAGCAGGAAGACATAAAGTATTTGAAACTAGTAGCAATGAGATATAGTTGTTGAAAACAATGACAGGAGGCTATTAGTAGAAAAACCTTAGTAGCTGATTTATATAATTAGTAGATTTATTTTAGTAGCATGAAAAATAATATATTTAATTAATTGGTCTAATTAAATTACAGACCATATATGTAGTAGTATGTCAGTGGCAGCAGTAGTAATAATTTAATGGGAGAATAATTCAGGAGCTAGTATCAAGGATGAAGTTATTCACTAGTAGTATTATCAGTGACAATGTGGATTCGATAGTAGCAGTACAGAGTAGAAAATGTTGGTAATTTAGCGAAAGATTAATTAACCGGAAATAGTTGAGTTGTCCGAATAATTATGCGGAACGCTTGTAATATAATTTAGTTGATACGGTGTGTTGTATACCTTATTGTAATAGGTGAATTTGCAGGTGGTGTTGAATTTGTTAGGCTGAGGGCCAGTGTTGATTTGTTGGTTAAGTTGCTGTTGATTTGTTGTTATTGATATGTTGTTGATACCAAGTTGTAAGCCTATGGCCAGTGTTGAATTTGCTGCGAAGTCGCTGTGGAATTGATATCAAGTTGTAGGCCTATGGCCAGTGTAGTTGTTGTTGTGTTGTTGTTGAATAAGTTGATGCTGTAGTTGTTGTCGCATGCATATCATAGCATACCAAGTTGGTCTGGATTGGCAAAATTATTAAGTTGGTCTGGATTGGCAAAAAGTTGAAAGTTGAAGGCTTATGCCTTGTTTGATGCCTCTGTTACTTGGCAATTCCTAAGTTGGGAGTTCTGCTCCGTTTTTAAGTTGGGAGTTCTGCTCCAATGGTACCACATGCATGTGCATTGTATGAGTCACATTCTAAGCTGCATATTCCAGTGTTGTGATGGTATATTCGTTGTTATTATGTTGTTGACGTGTTGTGACAGGTACTGTCTGAAAGATATGAAAATGTTGTTATAACCTGTTGAGGGTTTTGTTGTTATATTTGTGATATGAAAGTTGTTATATTAAGTTGGTTAAATTGTCGTGATATTAAGTTAATGACTTTGTTGTGATATTATGCTGATGACTGGTTGTGCTAATTGTTGTTATAAGCTTAAAAGTGGTAATTTTATATGATCTAAATTCTAATATATTATTTATCATACATCTTATTATATTGTTAGATATCTCACCCCTTCTGCTGATATTTCCCCTACCATGGGAAATGGGCAGGTATTCAAGAATAGCAGTGGCAGTTCGGAATAGTTTTTGGAGTCCTTATGTTGCTTTATTGCAAGTTAAGAGGGTCTTGCTCTGATACGTAACACTCGGGGGGATGAACAATCGTTGTTTTATAGTTGTTATATTTCAGTTGCTGAATTATAAGTTGATGTCATTGAATACTTGTTATGTTGCAGTTGTTTTCAGATGAACAAAAGATGTTATGTCATTTGAGTTGAATAGTATGATTCCGCTATTTAGTTAATAAAAGTTGTTTTATTTTAAAGACTAATATTGTTGTTATCGGTTCATCCGAGTTAAATGTATGTATCTGATTAACATGCGATAATATGAAGTCGTTTTTAAGTTGAAAGTGTAGCATCTCATTTGTATGTTGAAATTTTGAAACTCTGATTTTATAATTATCCGCCGGGTAGAAATGGGGTGTTACAGTGCGGGCTTCAGCTTTTGGAAGATGCAAATAGAGGATTATTTGTATAAGAAATGTATGCATGAACCTCTCACGGGCACGAAACCAGCGGCAATGGAGGACGATGCTTGTACCCTTCTCGATAGAAAAGCTCTTGGAGTCATTCGATTGACGTTATCCCGTAATGTTGCTTTCAACATTGCAAAAGAAAAGACTACGACTGATCTTATGAAGGCTCTTTCTAGCATGTACGAAAAGCCGTCGGCCTCAAACAAAGTTTATTTGATGAGGCGGTTGTTCAACTTACGGATGACAGAAGGCGCGTCAACGGCGCAACATCTGAAGGAACTTAACACTACTACAACCCAATTGAATTCAGTTGGAATCGACTTTGATGAAGAAGTACGGGCTTTGATACTCTTGTCTTCCCTGCCAGAAAGTTGGAATGCTACAGTCACAGCCGTGAGTAGCTCATCGGGAAGCAACAAGTTGAAATTTGATGATGTTCGTGATTTGGTTCTCAGTGAAGAAATCCGAAGGAGAGAGTTGGATGAATCATCAACCTCTTCAGTATTGCATACAGAGTCAAGAGGTAGAAGTTCAACCAGAGGAAGCGAACATAACAAATCAAAGGTGAGACGATCAAAGTCCAGAAATCATCATAGTTCTAATAGCTCGAAGACTATAGAGTTTTGGAATTGCGGGAAGACCGGACACTACAAAATCAGCGCAGGAGTGCACCGAAGAATAAGGAGGCAAAATATGAGGCAAACATTACTTCAACCTCAGGAGGAGGTGATGTATTGATATGTTCTTTGGAGAGCATGGAAGAGTCTTGGGTGTTAGACTCTGGAGCATCCTTTCACGCAGCTTCACAGAAACAGTTTTTCGAAAATTATGTCCCCGGGAACCTCGGTAAAATTTACCTTGGTAATGAACAATCTTGTGAGATTGTGGGAAAAGGTGTAGTGAAGATCAAGTTGAACGGGTCTGTTTGGGAGCTGAAGAATGTCAGACACATTCCTGACCTGACGAAGAACTTAATCTTAGTACGCCAGCTGGCCAGTGATGGCTACACAACAATCTTCTATGGAGATCATTGGAAGATTTCAAAAGGTACAATGACAATTGCTCGCGGTAAAAAGAGTGGTACTCTTTACAAGACAACTAGAGCATGTCATTTGATTGCAGTTTCAACAAATGAAAGTCCCAATCTATGGCACCAAAGACTAGGCCATATGAGTGAGAAAGGGATGAAGGTCATGCACTTAAATGGAAAACTTATGGGTCTTCAGTCAATATAAATTGACATGTGCGAAGACTGTATACTTGGAAAGCAGAAGCGAGTTAGCTTTCAGACAAGTGGAAGAACCCCAAAGAAGGAAAGACTCGAGCTTATCCACTCTGATGTTTGGGTTCTAACTACCGTCTCATCTATTGGTGGGAAGAAATACTTTGTGACTTTTACTGATGAACATTCCAAAAAGGTATGGGTATACTTTATGAAATATAAGTCTAACGTATATGAGGCTTTCAAGGTGTGGAAAATGATGGTAGAAAACGAGACCGGATTGAAGATCAAAAAGCTCCGAACTGACAATGGTGGTGAATATGTAGACACCAAGTTCAAGAATTTATGCGATGAGAACAGAATCAGAATGGAGAGGACTGTGCCGGGGACGCCTTAACAAAATGGTGTAGCCGAGCGTATGAATTGAACGTTGACTGAAAAAGAAGCTTACGTGTGCAGTCAGGCTTACCGAAGCAGTTTTGGGCAGGGGCAATCAACACATCAACTTACTTAATCAACCGAGGTCCATCTGTACCATTGGAGCTTAGAATACCAGAAGAGGTATGAAGCGGAAAAGAGGTAAAACTCTCGCATCGTACAGTTTTCGGCTGTGAAGCATATGTGCACATTAGTGATCATGGCTGGAATAAGCTTGATCCCAAATCAAAGAAGTGCACTTTCCTAGGTTTTGGTGAGGATGCGTTTGGCTATCGCCTATGGGATGATGAAAACAAAAAGATGGTTCGCAGTAGAGATGTGATCTTCAATGAAAGATTGATGTACAAGGACAAACAGAATACATGTGCCATCAACTCAGATTCGAGTGAGCCAGTTTATGCAGAGGTGGACGATGTCCCAGAAAGTCCTGTAGTTAATAATCCTCGGCTAGAGGAAACAATTGAACAAGGCAGTGAGCAGCAGCCTGGCATATCAGAGCCTCCGACTCCAACTCCTGTATTGAGAAGGTCTTTTAGAACTCGTGTTCCCAACAGGAGATACATGAACTACATGTTATTGACAGATGAAAGGGGAACCTGAAGATTATGTAGAAGCATGTCAGACCGCAGATGCTAGCAAGTGGGAACTTGCTATGAAAGACGAGCTGAAGTCTTTGATCTCCAATCAAACATGGGAACTTGCTGAGTTACCTATGGGAAAAAGGGCACTTCACAACAAATGAGTGTATCGGGTGAAGGAGGACCATGATGGCTCCAAGAGATACAAGGCCCGACTAGTTGTCAAAGGATTTTAGCAAAAAGAAGGAGTTGACTACACTGAAATCTTTACTCCAGTTGTGAAGCTCAATACTATCAGGACTGTGTTAAGTATTGTTGCTAGTGAAGAGCTCTACCTAGAACAATTGGATGTGAAGATTGCGTTTCTTCACGGAGACTTAGATGGGGAGATCTACATGCATAAACCAGAAGGTTTCTCAGAAGAAAGGAAACAAAAAATGGTGTGCAGATTAAAGAAGAGCTTGCATGGTCTAAAACAAGCTCCAAGACAATGGTATAGGAAGTTTGAAAGCTTCATGCACAAGGAAGGTGTGGAAAATCTCATATTATTTAAAGAAATTAATTTAGAAAACATGTAATATCTTCTTATTTATGTACAGATTGATAAGATTAGGAAATCTCATTAATTTTAGAGATATGCAATTAGAATAGCATAATTACTTTTTCCTTAAATAATATAGGAATTATGTATATATTCCTTGTACCTTTCAATGTTTAATATATGAGAAATAATTCACTTTTTCATATGGTATTAGAGCATCCGTTCTGGGTGCCTCTTTCCGCTGCGATACCTAAAACACCAGCCTTCCTTGTTGGTGCTATTTTCGTGTGCATTCATAGCACATTTTTTCTTTGACTGCTACTGCAATTTCCGTTGGTTGAATCGAGTTTTTTTAACCATTTTTTTTCGATCCTACAATGTCTGGATCTGATAACGACTCTGAAAAATCCACAAAAGTTGAGACAGAAGATGTCAAATCCCAGAACTCTGGAGAGCTGCAGAATATCCATTCCGCCTACAAACTGAATGGAAAAAATTATCTCAAATGGTCTCAACTCATTCGTACAATTCTGAAAGGAAAAGGTAATGTGAAGCATCTAACAGATCTTGCACATAAGGAGGAGGATCCCAACTTCACCAAATGGGATGAGGAAGACTCCATGGTTATGGCATGGTTGTGGAGTTCCATGGTTCCAGAGATAAGTGACACCTACATGTTTCTCAGTACAGCAAAGGAGATCTGGGATGCTATAAATGAAACATACTCCAAGGCCAAAGATGCTGCCCAAGTATATGAAGTGAAGGTGAAAACTATGGCAGCAAAACAAGGTAGTAGAACTGTCACCAAATTTGCCAATCCGCTCAAGGCATTATGGATGGAACTTGACCATTATAGGGTCATAAAAACCAAGTGTTCTGCAGATGCAGCAACTTTGAAGAAGTATATTGAACAAGACAGGGTATATGATTTTCTGGTTGGTTTAAACTCTGATTTTGACCAAGTCAGAATTCAAATCTTAGGGAAACAAAAAGTTTCCAACTTTAATGAAGTAGTATCTATTGTGAGAAGTGAAGAGAGCAGAAGGAGTCTAATGTTAGACACTCTAATAGTTGAGAATTCTGCCATGCTAGTTGACTTTAACAAAGGAGAAGGGGCAGTCAAGAGTGTTGACAAAAGGAATGGAGAATCAACAAACATGGAAAAGAAAGGTGATCAAATGTGGTGTACTTTTTGTAATAAGCCTCGCCATACTAGAGAGAAATGCTGGAAACTACACGGGAGACCTCAAAACCGAGATAGAGAGTGGGGATCTAATGGGAGTTTCCCAAGAAAAGGAGGACATGCTCATGTTGCTGCCGTTGGCAAAAGTGAAGGGAATAAATCTGCTGAACCGACCCATTTCAATCCGGAGGAAATTGAAAAGATGAAGAGTTTTTTGAGCAAATTGGAAAAACCAGCTGCTACCTCATGTTCATTGGCATATTCCGGTAAGCTTTTATCTTTTAATTACGGTAAGTTACCATTTTCTTTTGGACTAAATGCCTCAGGTACACCCTCTACAACCTTTTGGATACTAGACTCCGGAGCCACTGATCACATGACACCTTTACCTAGACACTTTTCAACCTATTCCCCATGCCCCAGTAATAAGAAAATTTCCACTGCTGATGGCACTCTTATAACCGTTGCTGGTCAAGGAGATGTCCAAATTAACCATTCAATAACCCTAAAAATGTTCTCCATGTCCCAAAATTATCTATGAACCTGGCCTCAATACAAAAACTTACACAAGATTTTTCATGTAATGTTATTTTTCATAATAATGATTGTGTGTTGCAGGACAAGATTTCGGGGAGGACGATTGGACATATGCTAGAGAAAGGAAGGGCCTTTATTATCTAGAAGAACCTAACTTGTCTTCTGAAAAAGACTTACCTTATTCACTTGTATCAGTGATGACAAATAAAGAAAAAGTCCTACTTTACCATTGTCGCTTAGAACATCCTTCATTTTAAGTCATAAAATTGTTATTTCCCTTTCTATTCTCTAAGTTAGATGTTGAGAGTCTTCATTGTGAGGTGTGTGAGCTTGCCAAACACAAGCGTGTGCCCTTTCCAATAAGTAATAAAATGAGTACTTTTCCTTTTTATCTTGTTCATACTGATGTTTGGGGTCCTTCTAATGTGCCAAATGTGTCTGGTGCTAGATGGTTTATAACTTTTATAGATGATTGCACCCGTGTTACATGGGTTTTTTTTGCTTAAACACAAATCTGAGGTCAGCTCAACCTTTTTGAATTTTTACTCCATGATAAAAAATCAATTTGGTGTTAACATCAAGAAACTTAGATAAGATAATGCCAAAGACTATTTCAATAATGCGCTTAATTCTTTTTGTTAAAAAGAGGACATTATCCATGAGTCTTCTTGTGTTAAAACACCACAACAAAATGGAGTGGCAGAAAGGAAAAATGGGCACATCCTCAATCAGACCCGGACTCTTTTATTTCAAAATAATGTCCCAAAAAATTTTTGGGGGAGAAACTGTCCTCACTGCAACCCACCTTATTAATAGGCTATCTACTAGAGTTTTAGAATCAAAGAGTCCTATGAATGTCCTATCCTCCTTTTATCCAAATCTATCCACAACAAATGATCTTAAACCAATAATATTTGGGTGTGCTTCCTTTGTTCATATTCATAGTTCAGAAAGGGAAAACCTTGACCCTAGAGCTCTTAAGTGTGTCTTTGTAGGATACTCTTCCACTCAAAAGGGATATAAATGTTATCATCCACCTTCGAAAAAATTCTATGTGTCTAGAGATGTTACTTTCAATGAATATGAGAGCTATTTTTGTAACTCTCATCTTCAGGGGGAGAGCTTTAGAGAAGATGAGGGATTCTTTTTTCCTGATTTGTCATCAGAACCTGCTGACCATCCTAAATAGGTTGTGCAGCCTGAGCAGCATGTTGAACCTGAAAATGTTGATGTCAGATTTGAAAAAAATCTGGTGTACTCTAGAAAACCAAAGGCTGTTTCAGACACTATGCATGTTGAAGAGTCCACCCAAAATCAAGATCCTAACAAGGTAACCTTTTCTAATTCTCTATTAATTCCTAATCCACCTACTGAACCTGAAGAAACTGAGAAAATAAATGAAGATAACTTGCCTATAGCCATTAGGAAAAAAACCAGAGAATGTACCAAACATCCACTCTACCCTCTTTCAAATTACTTATCCTTTAGAAACTTCTCACCTACCTATAAAGCCTTCCTTACTAACCTAAATAATACCTCTATACCTACTACCTTATCTGAGGCATTATCTGATAGAAAATGGAAGCAGACCATGAATTTAGAGATGGAAGCTTTAGAGAAGAATGATACATGGGAGTTAGTGACTTTACCAATAGGGAAGAAACCAATTGGATGTAGGTGGGTGTATATAATAAAATACAAAGCTGATGGCTCAATCGAAAGACATAAGGCAAGGTTAGTGGCTAAGGAATTCACACAAACTTATGGAGTTGACTACTTAGAAACATTTACTCCTGTTGCCAAAATGAACACGGTAAGAGTAATTCTATCCCTTGCAGCAAATTATGGTTGGAACTTGCAACAATTTGATGTAAAAAATGCATTTTTACACGGGGAACTTGAAGAGGAAATTTATATGCAGTTGCCTCCAGGATATGGTGGAAAGGGTGTTGCGAACACAGTGTGTAAACTGAAAAAGGCCTTGTATGGGCTGAAACAGTCCCCACGAGCATGGTTTGGCATGTTTACTAAAGTTATGACAAATTTGGGTTATAGACAAAGTCAAGGTGATCATACATTGTTTATCAAACACTCAATGTCAGGGGAAGTGACAGTGTTACTGGTTTATGTTGATGGTGTTATATTAACAGGAGATGATGTAAAGGAGCAAGAAAGGTTGAGTCAATGCTTGGCAAATGAATTTGAAATCGAGACTTTGGGTAAGCTGAAATATTTTTTGGGAATTGAGATAGCTCACTCCAAGAAGGGGATTTTCATATCTCAGCAAAAGTATGTGATAGATCTACTTAAAGAGACTGGAAAGTTAGCATGCAAGCCAGCCAACACTCCAGTCGATCCGAGCCAAAAGCTTGGGAATTCAGAAGAAGACATTGAAGTAGACAAAAATATGTATCAAAGGCTGGTGGGCAGACTTATATACTTATCTCACACCAGGCCAGATATTGCCTATGCAGTGAGTTTAGTCAGCCAGTTTATGCATACCCCAAAGGAGAATCATTTGCAAGCTGCACTCAGAATTGTTCACTACCTTAAAGGAACCCCAGGAAGATGAATTCTATTCAAACGTAATGGAAATGTTAAGCTTGAAGCCTATACAGATGCTGACTATGCAGGGTCAATTGTGGATAGAAGGTCAACAACAGGGTATTCTACCTTTCTTGGAGGAAATCTTGTAACTTGGAAAAGTAAAAAGCAAAGTGTTGTAGCAAGGTCTAGTGCTGAAGCAGAATTTCGAGCCATGGCACAAGGTATATGTGAGCTCCTTTGGCTGAAAGTCATCCTAGAAGATTTAAGGATAAAGTGGGAAGAACCAATGAAGTTTTATTGTGACAATAAATCAGCAATTAGCATAGCTCATAACCCAGTGCAACACGATAGAACCAAACATATTGAAGTTGACATACACTTCATCAAAGAAAAACTTGACAGTGGCTTGATATGCACACCATATGTGTCATCTCAAAATCAACTTGCAAATTTTCTAACTAAGGGACTCAACAGCCACAATTTTGAAAGAATCTTGTCCAAGCTAGGAATGGATAACACCTATTCACCAGCTTGAGGGGGAGTGTGGGAAATCTCACAGTATTTAAAGAAATTAATTTAGAAAACATGTAATATCTTCTTATTTATGTACAGATTGATATGATTAGGAAATCTCATTAATTTTAGAGATATGCAATTAGAATAGCATAATTACTATTTCCTTAAATAGTATAGGAATTCTGTATATATTCCTTGTACCTTTCTATGTTTAATATATGAGAAATAATTCACTTTTTCATAGAAGGTTTCCAGAAGTGCAATGCCGACCACTGTTGTTTCTTCATGAGATATCATTCGAGTTATATCATTTTATTACTTTATGTCAATGATATGTTAGTGGCAGTTGGGATCGCGAGGTGAAGCGGTTGAGAGGCAAGGATATTGCACTTGTGAAAGTGGCGTGGGGAGGCGCTGCTGAGGGCAATTTGACTTGGGAGTTGGAGAGTAGGATGCAGGAGTCGTATCCAGAGTTGTTCGTCTCAGGTATATTTTCGAGAACGGAAATTTCTAAGTGGGGGAGAGTTGTAACGCCCCAGTTTTGTGTGAGTTTTAATTAATCGAGTCGTTTGATTATTTTATTATTATTTTAATTTATTTTTGACTTTTATCTGAAAATATGTTATTTTTCTATGTTGTGATTTTTATCGGGTTTTGGGATCGTTTGCGAGATAATTGAGTGTGGGGGTATTTTGGTCATTTCATAATATTTTGATTAAGTAGTAAGAATAGAAAATAGAATAGAAGAGAGAAAAATAGAAAGAAAGAAAGGGAGAAGAAAGAAAAAGAGGAGAAAAGAGAAGAAGGAGAGAAATAGTAAGAAAACTTGGAAAATCAAAGAAATCAACTCCTAGAATCGATTTAATCGGGTAAAGGTGCGAGACTCAATTATTGTATGATTGTGTATGATTATGTATGTGTATTTGTGATGTTTGTTAGATTGAAATGAAAATATTTAGTAAAACCCATATTGTGTCAAATTGATTAGAAATTGATTAAATGTGTTGGAAATTATGTTTTTGGTGTTCATTCTTGTTGATACATGATAGATACATGTTGCTATGCATTGTATAGGTAATTTTCTGAGTGTAGGTGAAAAATTGGATGAATTTGGTTAAGAAAACGCAGAACAAAGTTCTGCAGAAATTTTTCTGGTTTTTCCAGGTCATACGCGTATGGGGCATGTTCATACGCGTATGGACCTTGGCAATACGCGTAACATGGGCGAGCCATGGGCCAATACGCGTATGGAATGTTATTTTGCTCGGCCATCTGCCCATTTGCGTATGATACGCGTAGCATTTCAGGGCAATACGCGTATGGTGTTGGCCCTACGCGTAATGGAATTAAAACGTGAATTTTGGGGGAAAATGGTTCTGCCCATACGCGTATGGCCTTGGGCAATACGCGTATGGCATGGCGGGGATTTTGGGCAATACGCGTATGGCCTTGGGCACTACGCGTATGGCCAGGAGAATGGTAAAATGAGACTTTTCAAAATATCGTTTTTCATTTTCTTTCGTAACTTTGGTTCTGTTTATCCGATTTTTACATTCTTGGTATCGTTGGAAAGCTATTGACCTGTACTTTCTTATTATGATGATTTTAAAATTGTTAGCCGATTTAATTATGTCGGAAAATCGGGAATAGTGTCAGTTGTCGACTTTTGTCGTTATAAGTGTGAGTAATTGATGTGTATTATGCAAGGTGCTGTTGTTTGATGTAAATGAATGCATTTATGTGTGCATATTAAATGTCATGAATCATGATATGCATTGTTGTGACGTCCTGAGTGACGGATTGATTCCAGAGGGAATCTGCTATAACGTCGTGTGCCCATGTGGGGTGTGAGCGATGATTATAGACGATCGTGTGCCTTATACAAAGAGGTGTGAGCGATCGGGTCGTGTGCCTTATACAAAGAGGTGTGAGAGATCCATAAACGTCGTGTGCCTTATACAAAGAGGTGTGAGCGACGGGGAACATCGTATGCCCGACGGGGAGTTACAGTGATGTAACGAGCGATGATTCCAGCAGAGTTCCTGAGTGAACTAGTGATGAGAAACATGGGAAGTCGGTACCGCATGTGCATATGCATAAAGTCGTTGTGTCGGTCTCTTGCATTGCATAAATCATTATGGTTATTTTATGTGTGGAATTGTGGATAAAATTGATATATGGATATGTGTTGGTGATAGAAATATGAATTATTCCTTGTATTGCCTTGTGTTTGAATTATGGCGTGAGTTGTGGTGAGAATCGTACGTATGTGTGTTTTTGGTGTTATATATATAATTGTATGCAATTATATTATGGTTGTTTTTCTCACCCTTCTGCTGTTTTATAATGCTCTATGAGGCATTGCAGATTAGAGTTGCTGGAGGTATTTTTGTGAAGCTTTGCGTCTTCATTCTTTTGTCGGTCGGCTCTGATATGTGACACCGGGTAGTTAGGGAGACCGTTTGTGAATATTTGTGTATTATGTATATATATCTTTTGGCTTTGGCATGTATAACTTGATGTATGACAAACTTTTGTGATATATATATATATATATATATATATATATATATATATATATATGTTATTCAGTTTTAGATTTTCCGCTTTTATTCTAAAATCTGAAATGTGGGTGTAAGGAACTGAGTTCCTCTGTTGATTGCTACCCCACTGTTGCATATCTTTATGAACAGGTGTTGTATGTATTGTTTCGAATTGATGTGACCCTTCAGTCTATGCCATGATAGTTTAGATATACTCTGACGAAATTTCGAATTTTCTTTTACTGCTTTATTTGATTGGGGGTATAGATTGGGGGTGTTACACCGACGCTCAAGTAAGAAAGGGTCAGAGAAAAAGGGCAAGTACAAAGTATGAATTCTTAGGGTGAATATTGGATACCTGACCCTCTCAAGCGAGAGGGTTTATATAGAGCCCCCAGCGCGTGGCCAACGGTCCTGTTTTTGGGGCGAAATAATCGTTTTTCCCAAAGAATAGGTAACTACCCAAACTAGCCGTTATGGCGGGCAGGGTGCCCAAAACTAGCCGTTATGTCGGGCATAGGCGTGGTTTCGGGCACCTGCCCATAGCTGTTCGGGGAGCAGTGAAGCCGTGCGTGACGGGCAGTAATTCCGGGGAGGAACGTTGCATTCCTTGCCCGGTTGGAGGGGCAGAAAGGTAACTTTTGCCCCCTCTGTGGATTGGACTTAGGCAATTTGGGCCGCTCTGGAGCAGAAGCGGATTGGGCCATGTCTAGCCATTGGTCCAGTCCAGAACACTATTTCCTTAAATAGTATAATAATTCTGTATATATTCCTTGTACCTTTCAATGTTTAATATATGAGAAATAATTTACTTTTTCATAGAAGGTTTCCAGAAGAGTAATGCCGACCACTGTTGTTCCTTCAAGAGATATCATTCGAGTTATATCATTTTATTACTTTATGTCAATGATATGTTAGTAGCAGGTCCAAATATTGATGAAATCAGAAACTTGAAGATGTAATTGTCAAAAGAATTTGACATGAAGGACTTGGGTCCAGCAAAGAAGATTCTTGGAATGCAAATCATGAGAGATAGACAAAGAGGAATTTTGCAGTTATCTCAGGCGGAGTACATCAATCGTGTTTTGCAAAGATTCAACATGGACAATGCCAAACCAGTTAACACACCTTTAGCTAGTCATTTTCGCTTATCAAAAGACCAGACCCCAGAGACGGAGGATGAAAAAGAATTGATGACTAAGATTCCGTATGCTTCATCCATTGGAAGTTTGATGTATGCGATGCTATGCACGAGGCCAGACATTGGCCATGCAGTGGGAGTTGTAAGCAGGTTTATGTCAAATTCAGGTAAAGCTCATTGGGAAGCTGTGAAATGGATTTTGAGGTATCTACGAGGCACTAAGGAGAAGTGTTTGTGCTTTAGTAAATGTGAATTAAAAGTACAAGGCTATGTAGATGAGGACATTGCTGGTGAAGTTGATCACCGAAGAAGTACCACCGGTTACATATTTACTGTTGGTACTACAATTGTTAGTTGGATATCGAGGATACAAAAGATCGTTGCTCTATCCACTACAGAGGCTGAGTATATAGCAGTAACAGAAGCTAGCAAAGAGTTGATATGGCTTCAAGGATTGTTGACAGCGTTGGGGTTCATCCAAGAGAGGAGTGTTTTGCACAGCGACAGTCAGAGTGCAATACATCTGGCTAAGAATTCAGCATTCCACTCTAGAACGAAGCACATTGATCTCTGTTATCACTTCATCAGAACTCTGCTTGAGGATGAGATACTAACGTTGAGGAAGATTCTCGGAAGTAAGAACCCAACTGACATGTTGGCAAAAGTGGTGACTATTGATAAATTGAAGTTGTGCTCAACTTCAGCTGGCCTGCTAGAATAACATACCAGAGAAGGCTGCTGCAAGATCGAGGTGTGAAGACCGACTGAAGTCAATCTTTAAGTGGGAGATTATTGAAAAAGTCATTGTTTTCTTATTATTTGGATGGTCATTGTTTTTTTATTATTTAGAAGTAAATGGAAGATGTTTCTACTTTATAGGAATCGTAATGAATGGGTTACGGATGATGCATCCAATACTTAGACTATATAAGATATCAAAGCCAAAATAATATTTATTCCAACATTGAGAGCATTTTCAATAACTCGAGAAATACACTAGTGAGAAAAACTCTGAGTGAGAGAAATTCTTAAATACAATGTGTATTTTATCTTTCCAGTAAATAAAAAGTCTGTAGCAGTTCGTATCAATTTTTGTGTGCCATTATTTCGCATTTATATCGCTATTCCATGAATCTGACTATGAGGAAATTTTGCGTAGTTTTCTAACACCAGATCTTAAGCAGACTCTGATGTCATGTTAAAAATTGTGGTTTATGATTAACTCATCTTTACAAAACTGACTTGTATTGTGAGGGATGTCACTTTATATAAACTCTTTAGAGATTTTATGTCTAACCAATGTAGGACTTAAAATATAACATGTCTGACTATATATTAAGTTGTTTCCTTATTAGTTTTAGGTATGATGAGGATCGATTAGAGCATTTCTTAATACACCCCATAGGCTTCCTAGTCACTGGGCGAAATTCCTTTTTGGCCCCCAGATTCTGGATGTGCACATCCGGACACACCATTCTTTAAAAAAACGTTGATTTGTTCCGGATGTGCAAATACGGAATGTTTCCTAATGTGCACATCCGGAAGAAATTCTTATAATTTCGCGTCAGAGCCTTCTGAAAAGTTAAGAATGAGAGGGGAGAAGGCTCTAGCGCGAAGTTATAAGAATTTTTTCCGGATGTGCACATTAGGAAACATTTCGGATTTGCACATCCGAAACAAATCAACGTTTTTTTAAAGAATGGTGCGTCCGGATATGCACATCTGGAATTAGGGGGCAAAAAAGGAATTTCGCACGGTACTTAAAAAGCCCATGGTGTGTATTAAGAAATGCTCATCGGTTATTCCTCTTGATCCTTAGGCCTTAGAATTGGACAAAGGCTGAACATCCAAAAACTTTTAGGAGAATAGAGTTTGGAATTGGGTTTTTATCATTTTGTGGAAGGTTTGAAATATTGTTCCCACCTCTGATTTTTCTTGCATGAGATATATCCAAGTAACTCGTGTATGACCTAAAGATAAGGAGGAATAATTGATCCTCATTATACTTGAAACTAATAAAGAAACAACTTAATACATTTTTTCTAAAACTGTACACAATAAATAAATACAAATCAGAATCATATTAATTCTGATAAATTCCCATAATTATCTACATTACAGTACCAATGCAACCATATCCTGACATGAATCAAAGGTGCCTTCATTTCTTTCTTACTAATCATGGCCTGAGTTCTTCACCAGATTATTTCTTCCTACAACTTTTGGGATTATTTAAGAGGTTCCAAGTGAATAAGTAATGATGTTTGTTTCATAATAAAAGTACAACCGATTCACCATTGTATATGTTCTCATAATTCATATAGTGATTTATGTAATTTGTGGAAATAGATGGAACAACTTGAATATCTGGACATTATGCAATATAATCTATATCTTCATGTTTGCATTTGCTTTACTTTTCTCTTACAACAAGTCCTCCTAACAAGATTTTAACTAGAATTAGTTTATATTGAAGTTGAGCACAAGATAAGCTAATACAAATATACACTAATCTGCATAACATATTATTCTAGTAAAAATCTTATGAGGTGGACCAGAAGTTGTTGAATGAGAGCTAAGATAGTTTCCTTTGGCAAAGCTCAATCAACAGGCCTTGAGATGGTGTTGGCATTGGATCCCTGCTGAAGGAATTGTCTGAAAGCAGCTTCCAACTGAACTTTGTCACAAGGTAGTGAATTGTCACAAGAGTTTCAATCTTAGCAAACTCATATCCTGGACATATTCTTGCTCCTCCTCCAAATGGAACATAGCAATAGGGTGGTGTAGATGCTTGGTTTTCAAATCTACTTGGATCAAACTTTGATGGCTCTGGGAATATTTTGCTGTCCATGTGAGTCATTGATGTGACCCAAAAGATCTATAAGAAAAGAAAATTTTTATGTTAACAAGAGTGCATGTGAGAATTTTTTCTATGATTGCCACCAGTGTAGTCAAGATCTAGTGTTGGATTGTAAAATCGTAAGATCTTACGTGCAAAGCATGTCTGAGAGTGCTACGATCAGAGAAAAATCGTTTTCGTCACCGGCGTGGTCAAGATCGAGCTTTTTAAAGCAAGATCGTAAAAAACACGTGTTGGGGCTTTTTTTTGGGCCTGTATTATAATTTTCATGTGTTTATGCATGTGTGTGTATATATAAGTATGAAATTATCATTTTCCTTTTCGGTTGGATCTTACATGCCGTGCTAATGATCCGGGTTTTACGATCTTTCACTAGGCGACAGATCCTACTTAAGATCTCGTGCTTGACTACATTGATTGACACTAAAGTTTCATTTACCTGCCACCCTTTGGGTATGATGTATCCACCATATTCAATATCTGATGTTGCTTTTCTGATTCCACCGAAAATCGGAGGAAACCTTCTAAGAGTTTCCATTGCTACTATCCAAGTATATTTCATCTTTGAAATGTCCTCCCATGTTAAAGCCTCTCCCAAGAGCTTGCCTTTTGCTATTTCTCCCTGTTCTGCAAGTGCAACCATATAATCAAATACATATATTTCTCTACCTTGAAGAATAGCTTCACGCACACAAGTCGATGCATACCTTGAAGAACAGCTGCACAAATATCTGGATCGTTAGCCAAGAGCCGTATAATGAAAGTGATTAGAATAGATGACGTGTCATGCCCCGCGACCATGACAAGCATAGCATTATGGATGATTTCCTTCTCAGTCAAAACTTGTTTATCATCTTCAACCATGCTAAGCAAGCAACTAATCAAGTCTTGGCGGGAATTTGGGCCATTTTTCTCATGTTCGACTTTCTTTTGGTGCACAATATCCTTCAACAAGTTTTGTATCCTTGCACTTTCCTTGAGACTGCGGTTGTAGCGTGTGAAGGGTATATTGATTGGGACTGACCACACTCCTTTAATCAATGCTCGGAAGGGATTCATGAGTTGATCTCTTTGTTTTCCACTCTCAAGACCAAACAAAAGAGAGCAAATTATGTTGAATGTTAGAGTCTTCATCAGGGGCAACACCTATCAGAAAAAAACAAACAGATATTTGCATAACATTTTTTTCTAACTTCAGTCACAAGTTAACACCATGTCGTTTTATTAGCTTTTGATTTTATTAAGTTTTGTAGCAGCTTACCTTGACCTGCTGTTTCCCTTCCCAATGCATCTGAAGGTGGCTCCTAACCTCTTGATCAATTTTACCGACATAGTGTTTCAAAGATTCCGGCTTCAAGAACGAGACAAGTGCACCTCTAACTCTTCTATGATCTTTGCCACTCAGTTCAAGCAAGTTCCTTTCACCTAATATCATCTTAGTAGACTGTGTTTGCTGGTTAACAATATTGTTACCGCTGTTGGTGAATATAAACTTATTTGCAGCCTGTCCATGAATCAAAACTGTTGGTTTTCCAAAGATATTTAGCTTAGAAATAGGACCATACTTGTTTATTCTGTCTTCAATCCATTTTTCTGCAGTGTTGGATCGCATAGCACGAAGAAAGCCAAGACTTTGACCGATAATGGGAATTCCAAGTGAACCTGGAGGCACCCTTTTGGATGGTTTGGTTCTTTTTAGCAGAAAGATAATCGGGACGAGTAAGAGGAGAGCAACGAGGAGAACACTAGCCATGGTTCAAGACTTTGTTTTTCAGGTTCTAGAATATCATGATAAGAGTGTTTTATTGATGCTTTTATAAGAGAGATTTGACATTTTCTATAACTACTTGAAGTTTTCAAATGAAAAATAGCCGGCAGGGAACATTATTATAACGAATATCATCTATTCTTTCTATTTAACTATATTATGCCATCTAATTTTGCCAATTGGCAAATGATAATACTACCTTTGTTATAAAAAATTTTGTGACAGAATGAATGATCCTTTATTAAAGAAACTTTCCATTTCTTTTGTAAACAAAGAGAATTCTGACTCTAATTAATACTACGTGCATCATTCTCGATTCAATATATTCCACTTTATTTTCATGGTAATTGTGAATCCGGTTACAATTTTTGTATTAAATTTGTTCTAGATGATCTTATCAGAAACGTACTAACAGAGAAAATATACAACACTTGAAAACATCATGACACACTTTTTACATGCTTTTTATGAAAGACAGAAAGCAATGCTTCATCAATGATCTCAGGCCTGTGTTGAAAAACAGTTTAGGACCATTTTCCTTTTGCTAGCTCATATTTGATCATAACAGATTCAGAGGGACTGTATGGATACATTTTGAAAGTCCTGATCTTCACTTTCTTCATTTTGTGCCTGAAATTATATACGATTATCACTATATATTTATACTTCAAACTTGAATAGTACAGGTAAAGAAAATTGAGGAATAAGTACCAATTGAGTTTGAGAATGAAGATAAGCAAACTGTTGAGGGACCCTTCCAAGCATTTTATGAAAGAAAGAAAGCATTGTTTCTTCCATTATCCGTCGTCTTTCTTGCTCGGCTTCCAGTTTCAGTTCTATTAGTTTTCTCCTTTCCCTTTCAACCTGCAAATCCAACTCCATCAACCTTCTTCTTTGTCTCTCCGAATCTAAGCTTGTTTCCAACTTGCTCACCCTCTCTTGTATATGAGGATTAATATCAGTAGCGGCGGAAAAAGTACTAGTTGAGCCTGATCCTAATCCTATTTCACAAACATCCCCAATTGGTTGTAAATGTATGGTTGAAAATGGAGTCTTTTCCTGTAACCAAGCACAAGTATATTTGGGACAGTGTCTCACTGTGTAATGTTTCACATTTTGCTGCAGCTTATAATATCCTTTAGAAAATTCAGTGATGTTTGGCAAACGTACGAGTTTCACCTCACGCAATTTTGGAAGTACTAAATTCTGTTTGTTTTCTTCTGGCACATGTTGACCTTTATCATCTTCATTGAAAAAGAAAACCTGTTCTATTTCAGAACACTCCTCTACAGTAATAAATTCTAATTCAGGAAATGGAGAAGGCGATGAATGAGAGAAAAGGAATTTCAAATTGTTGCACTGAAAGACATGAACAATGGACAGTAGAGGGAAGCACACTGAACGATCCGAACAAATTATTTGCTCCAACTTCTCACACTTGCTTACAACAAGTTCACTCAGCTCAGCAAGGCTTCCAACAATAGTAGGAGAGAAGATGGTTTCCAAGTTTCTACATCCAACTAGCACCAAACTCTTGAGCTTCTGGAGTCCGAGAACATCTTTTGGGCCCTTCCAAATAAGCCTCAACTCGGGTAAATCCTTTAAACATAAACGAGATAAGTTTGAATTCAATGGCCCTTGTTTTGCAGCTTGCAGTTGGAAAATACCTTCGACCATGGAATTCTCGAAAGTAAGATATTCCAAGGCTAGGACAGGTTCTTTGCTATCAGGAAAGACTACTCTCTCCTGTATCGAAAACTAGTCAATTTTAGATCACCATACTCGTTAGTTAATATACCACACTTATAACATATATAATATACCAGACTTAATCTCAAAAAAAATTTACGTGAAGCTAAAAATATTTGAATTCTTACCTCAATGGCCATGAGACCTTTCTGTTGATCTGAACCGAGCAAAGTCTTGTACATAAGGTTGGTTGATAAGCGAGGACATTCTCTGCATTCTATCTCTTTCAAATTTGGCGACTTTGGATGACAGTATTTCGGGAAAATGTCAATCAAATTCGACAATGATACAAGTGAGATTCTTCTTAAAGCAATGAGGTTGATGTTGGCCTTAACCTCATTCCCAATATTCTTGTCATCTCTGTGTGTACCAAATACATAATTTAACCCAAAGTTGTACCATATCACTATCTTCTCTAATCTCTCTAGGCTTTGAGCAAAAGGGACCGGAAAGATTGATTCTAAACTATGACATCCATGCACATGAAGAATCCTTAGATTTGGGAACACTTTCAAGGTGGGAATTGGATTACTAGCACTCTCATCTTCCTCGTGGTCATTTGCTATGATATGCTTCAACTTGCTGCAATCAAATATTTTTAATTCCTCTAGTAGCACTAAGCGCCGAGCAACGACAGGTGAAAAAAGTGATGATGTTAGCATTGGACACCACTGTAATCTGAGAATTTTAAGATTACACATATTTGAATTCCTTGGAAAAGATATGCTACTCAGTTGTGTGCAATACTCTATCTGCAGGTCTTGTAATTTTTCAAGAGAGCATTGGGAAGCTGGATCGTTGAAAACGCGTTTAAGACCATTCATCCATATCAACTTCAACGTAACCAACTCAAAGAATGCTGGCAAATTGGTATTTGTAGTATCAATGAGGCATTCTATCTCTGAACAAGATTCGAGTATTAGTCCAATCATCTCATTCATGCCTCCTTGATCCATGTGTGGGACGATGTTTTTGCATCCTCCCCGAAGATGTCCCATGTAAAGGTGCTCCGATCTCAGAAACAAATCTTTGATTGAAGATGAATCATGAATAAGAGCAGAGGCATCAAACTGGTCTATGCATAATGCTCTTGATGGCACATGATCCTCTAGATAAGCATCTATGAGGAATCTACAGTTTTCCCTGAACTTGTCACATACAATTACATATCTGTGCAACCTTGGTAAAGAGATAATCGGTAAAGAATCATCTTCAACTCTCCATATATACAATTCCTCTAGCTGTGTACACTTCCTTATCACTTCATAAGGGTTGTTCTTCTTGATGCGACAAGTGTATATATCCAGTAGTCTTAGTTTCTGCAAAGTTGTGATTCCTTGTGGCAGTTCATCGAATGATGAACTGCGCAAATCGAGAATCTCAAGTCTTGTTAAGCTTGTCAGTATAGAGATATCGCCTAAATCATATCCTCTTAGACAGAGAGTCCGTAGCATAGTTAATCTCTCCATCGATTGTGGCACGGCAAAGATAGACAATGATGAACTCAAGTAGCGCAGCGTATACAGATTGCGCCATGTGTAGTAAAATTTTGTAATCCCCAAGACTTCCAGCATTTGCATCTTTCCAAAATATTCATTTGGTAATTGTAAAGAAGATTCATCTGTGGAATGAAGTAAAAGAGTCTTGAGTGCCCAACACTGCAATTGATCAATAGAAGGAAGATTTTCCATGTTCCATAAGGACATCGCTGCGATCTCTTTTACATTTTCTTCTACTGCTACCGATGTTTTGGCCGGTACCTTAATTGCTTTACCTTCTTTTGAAGCAATCCATAAGGCTGCATCCCGAACTAAGTCATGCATTTTCACAAATTCTTGTTTACCACAAGGTTGCAACAAATATGAATCCTTAAGGATGTTCATGGTCACTTGTATCTCTCTCCTCACTTTCTCCATTGGTCCAATAGTCCCGGCAGATGGTCCGAGTCCCTTTATGTACCTAACCAAATCTTCCATATTGATCTCATAATCTTCTGGAAACATCGAGCACAACAAAAAGAGATTCTTCGAAACATTCTCTGTCAAATTGTCATAGCTTAACTTGATACATGCATAACAACTGCTCAACACTTCTTCAACATCAAGTTCCTGTGATTTCTCTAGTCTATCCAATGCTAGCTCCCAATCTTCAACTTCCTTCCCTCTTAACATACTTGCCATAGTCACAATTGCAATCGGGAGTCCTTTGCACTTTTTAGCAATTTTCCTTGGCACATTCTTCAACTTCAAGGCATATGGCGAGTCATCGATGATATTTGCACACCTTTTAAACAAAGTCCAAGCTTCCTCTTCATCCAAGAGAGACAACTCAACCGTAATTTGACAGTTCATAGACACGCATACAACTCGGCCGCGAGTAGCTAGCAAGACAGTGCAAGATTGTGGAATCCCTATGGCTTCAAAATCAAGATTCTCCCACACATCATCCAAGATCACAAGAGTCCTCTCAACTTGTAAGCTTGTCGAAAGTCTTTGTGCTCTACCAATTGTCGTCTCTTCCCTCAATATCAAATCCAAACTGTCTGCAATTTGACCTTGGATATTCGTCACGTCTGGATTGTGAGAGACAACAGCCATAACAACTTTGTCGAAAAGTTGTAACTCCTCGGCTTTCTTCCCAACCTCTTTCACCAAAGTGCTCTTACCAGATCCTCCCATCCCATGAAATCCAATCATCTTACATTTTCCATCTTTCAATGCCTCCATGAGTTTATTATAAGCACGCTCAGTGGACTTGGAATACACAAAGTTTTTGGATGAAAAGTATTTCATGCCAGGAAGCTCAGTGCGCCTAGAAAATGGCTCAAATATGCAGCTGCTATATAGATTCTTCATTCTCTTTGTCGCATTCTCTGCTTCTTTTGCTAGAAAGTATTGGAAAGGTACGCGGTAACACCCTTTGTTATCTTTAGTTTTTTCTTCAAGCTTTTCTACATCTTTTAAGACATTATTAACATCATTCATCCACCTCTCTACAGCTTCCTCGATTATTTCGGTTTTCCTTCTGGCTTCTTTCATGCGCTCCTTCACACTCTTTTGGGTTACTATCAAGTCATCCTTTTGATCATAAAGACTTCTAACGATTTGGTTGAAACCGAACACGTAACGAGCATTGTTTAATATAGGGTCGACCAAATATTCTGAAAGCTTAGCTGCAATGGAGACTGCAATGTCTGCCATATATGAATGGCAAAGCTAGGCAACCTTGTATTGTAAATTCAAATCATGGTAATTAGTTGAATATAATGCATACAAGTATTGGTTAACTACAATAGCAGAAATCTATCTTGGATTCAAAGATCAATTTCGGAATCAATTGCAAACTATGTCTTGTGGATTGATACTTCTCAGAATTTGAGTTGGGCCTAATTCATCCCTACAAAACCGACGACTTGGGGCGGACCGCAATTAAGGCGGAAAGTCCAACACAACCCCTCAATGAGCCCAAAGTGTAGGCAACGCGGGAAGTCGAACAATGGATGTAGGATAGGCTCTGATACCATCTCAGAGTTTGGGTTGGACCTAACTCATCCATACAAAACCGGCTTGTAGAGTGAGGATTGCCCCTATTTATAAACACAACACATGCCATATCTCTAAGCAATGTGGGACTAAATCCACCCCTTCAAAACTAACACAATGAAGTGTTAGGGGCTACAATGAGGCAAGCCAAAGTGCCACAATTAAGGCGACTAGGGGCGGACCACAATTAAGGCGGAAAGTCCAACAATACTGTAGCAGGGTTTTGGAAGAATATTCGTGTTAGGTTTTCGCACAATGACATTTTCCACATCTCAGACATCCAAGAGTGTCTTTATCGATTTCACCCAGGTACTCTTGATGTTTATGAATATTTCAGTATTTTTGGATTAATGAGAAAATTATTGCCCCCTTCCTTGTTGTAAATGTTCTTTTGCTTGCACTTGCGGTGTTGTTGATTATGCTAGAATATATCGCGAGCAAGACTACGTGATTCATTTCTTGAAAGGGTTAAACGAATGTTTTGCACATTAAAAATCACAAATCATGATGATGAATCTTCTCCCTGACATTGATAAGGTCTTCTCACTCGTCATTCAACAAGAATGTGAAATGGTTACAAGTGTTCCCATGGATTCTATTGAGTATGCACCTATTCCACTACATGTCAACTCTCAAAGTTATTCTAATTGCAAAGGAACTCAATTGGGTAAAGGATTCAATCTTTCTTGTTCTAAAGGAGTTAACACGGTATGCACTCACTATGGAAGAACAAACCATACAGTGGACACATGTTTCTTGAAACATGAATATCCAACAGACTATAGACAAACAAGGAAAACTCATAACTATGGATAAAGTTCTTCACAATCTCAAGTGAACAATACTTCAAATGCCCTTACTGTTTTTGAGGATTCATCCTCTTCCTCGTTTGGTTTCACTCAAGAAGAGTTTCAAAAGGTATCTCTCATCAAAAGTCTTATGTGGATATCCCTCCAACAAAATAGGGTGGTAGAGAGAAAGCACCAACATATTGAATGTATCTAGAGCCCTTACTTTTCATTCAAACACTCCATTGAATTTGTGGAATTTTAGTATTCAACATGATGTCCACTTGATAAATAGAATCCCCATCCCTTTACTTAATTACAAGTGTCCCTATGAGATGTTGTTTAAAATCTTTCTTGTTATCATTCATTTGAAAGTCTTTGGCTGCCTTTGTTTTGCAACAACCTTAAAAGCTCATAGGGATAAGTTTGATGTTAGGGAAAGAAAGGCTATTTCCCTTGGTTTTAAAGATGGTATAAAAGGATACATCTTCTATGATTTACAGTCTCATGCTTTGTTTTTATCTAGAAATGTGAATTTTTATGAGACTTTCTTTCCTTTCAAACAAGAATACAAACCTTCTTATATCTATGTATATGCAGTGGACAATATCATGTCCTTGAATCAGATGTCTCACGGGTCCCTATCCTGTCTACTGGACCTGTTATTCCTATTCCTGCTGGTCCCAGTATCCCTGCTACACATACTGATACTAGTCCCTCAAGTCACCATAACCCTGCTACAGACTGGTAGGTATGGAAGGGTGTATGAAAGAAAACGAAAAAAAGAAAGAGAGAGAGAGAGAGTAATAGCATAGTACTATTTGCTAGCTGTTATTGCACATGGGTTGGGACAGCTAACATTTGTGAGTGGAGAGAGAACCTAAGGATTGCCAATAAATGATTGGTGGCTGACACACCTGTGGAGCAGAGAATTTAGTGGATAAGACCCCTTTGGGAGAGTTTAGGCCTCTCTAAGAGCCTCTCTGCATTTGCCCTACTTTTCTGTTATTCTTCTTTTCTTTTCTGCTGTTTCTGTGTTGTTTAAAGAGGTAGATCCCGTTTGATCTCTAGTTCCTATCAATAAAGTTTATAACTTTTCTACTGCATTTGATTCTGCTCTATTTCTATTACTACATTTGTTGTTTTTTTCCCTTAGATACTAAGTTGAGTCTATCAATTTGGTATCTAGAGCCTTGGTTTTTTTTTTGCTGCGCTAAGTGAATGGTTGTGACGAGAAGCACCATGGAAAACCGAGTGGAAGCATTAGAACAACGGATGAACAATTTTGAGGTAACAATGGAACAGATCCGACAGTTAGTAATGGACCAACAATCAAGACCACAAGTCACAGTGGAAGAGATTCGCCAGCTGATTCAAGAAAACCCTAGACCTACTCAAATAAGACATAGGAGACATCGTATTCGTGAAGGTGATAAGGAGGAAGAGGATGAATGGAGTGAAAGAAGTACCATTTCAAGAGAATCACACCCACACCGTCGTCGCCATGGTGGTGAGGGTCAGTCTAGGTTTATGGGTCACAAAAGGGTAGAGATTCCAGTTTTCAAAGGAGATGATGCTTATGGGTGGTTAGTTCGTATTGAAAGATATTTTCAATTGAATGGAGTGAGAGTCCAAAACAAGCTGGATGCAGTAGTGCTGGCTATAGAGGACAAAACTCTAAACTGGTATCAATGGTGGGAGGAGCAAGCACCTTTGAGAACTTGGGAGGAGTTTAAAATAGCAGTAATGAGGAGGTTCCAGCCTGGACTCTTACAAAATCCCTTAGGACCATTGCTAAGTTTGAAACAGAAAGGATCAGTGGTGGATTATAGGGAGAAGTTTGAGATGATGGTAGCACCATTAAGGAGGGAAGAAAGAGTCATGTTGGACTCTATTTTTCTGAATGGGCTGAAGGAAGAGATTCAAGCTGAATTAAAGCTCCATGAGAGTCAAGATTTGGCTGAATTGATGGACAGGGCTTTGCTCATTGAAGAAAAGAATGAGGTGGTGCAGAAGAGAGGAAGTTCATGGAGGGAAAGAGGAGGAACTGTGAGGATCAAGGATCCTGGTGAAGTAGGTGGAAATAGGAAGGAGGGTGAGGGGGCCAATATGGGAGGAAAGGAAAAGTATAAAGGTAAAAGACTAGAACCTGCAGAACTGGAGGAAAGAAGTAAAAAAGGATTGTGTTTCAAATGTGGAGACAAATGGAATAGGGAGCATATTTGCAAATTCAAAAATATGAGCTTGCAGCTATGTGAAAACAGTAGTGGGGAGGAAAAGGGAATAAGAGGAATAGGGGTGCAAACAGATGGGGTGTGGGAAACATGGGAGGAATGTAAGACTTTGCAGCTGTCTATGCAAAGTAGGGGAGGGTTCACCTCTAACAAGTCATTCAAGGTTTGGGCAAATGTGAATGGAACAGATTTGATAACCCTAATTGATTCAGGTGCCACCAGTAATTTCATTGATGCTAGAGTGGTGAAACAACTTGGGTTGGAGCTGATAGACAGACCTCCTTATGTGATTGAGGTAGGAAATGGAGAGAGAGTGAGGTATCAAGGAATTTGTGAAGGGTTGAAATTCTTGATGCAAGGTGTAGAATTCAACCAACATTTCTTCTTGATGGAGTTAGGAGGGTCGGATATGGTGCTGGGAATGGACTGGTTGGCCAGTTTGGGCAACATTGAGGCAAATTTTGGAGAGTTATGCTTAAAATGGGCATGGGAGGGACAAAAGTTTAGCATACAAGGTGATCCTGCCTTGTGTACTAAACAAGCCTCCATGAAAGCTATGATAAAAGCTTTGAGTGATGAAGGAGTAGGGTTTGTGGTACAATCCTTAAAATCTGTACCAGAACTGGAAGATAAAGAGTTAACTGAATGGGAAGATGTTTTGGGCCAGTTTGAAGATGTTTTCACTCTACCTATGGGACTTCCTCCAGTAAGGGAACATGACCATGCTATTGTCTTGAAACCTGGTGCTGCTATACCTAATCTGAGGCCTTATAGGTATCCTTTCTATCAAAAAAATGAAATAGAGAAGATTGTAAAGGATATGTTACAAGCAGGAATTATCAGAAATAGTACTAGTCCTTTTTCTAGTCCTGTTTTGTTGGTGAAGAAAAAAGATGGGGGATGGAGGTTTTGCACTGACTACAGGGCCCTGAACAAGGTGACCATACCCAACAAATTTCCTATACCTGTAATTGAAGAATTGCTGGATGAGTTAGGAGGTGCTAACATTTTTTCTAAGCTGGACCTGAAATCAGGCTACCACCAGATCAGGATGAGAGCAGAGGATATAGCCAAAACAACCTTCATAACTCATGAAGGACATTATGAGTACTTAGTGATGCCCTTTGGGCTGACCAATGCTCCCTCAACTTTTCAGTCACTCATGAATGAAGTGCTAAGACCATATTTAAGGAAGTTTTGCTTGGTATTTTTTGATGATATCCTTATTTATAGCCGTAGTAAGGAGGAGCATAGAAGACACTTAATTGAAAATTTGCAAGTATTGAAAGATAAGAGCTTGTTTGCAAATAAGAAGAAGTGTTCTTTTGGCCAGTTGGAGGTGGAATATTTAGGGCATTTAATATCTGGAGAAGGTGTTGCCGCAGACCCCAAGAAGATTGAGGACATGATGAAATGGCCCATTCCTAAAAATCTGAAAGGTTTAAGGGGATTCCTGGGTCTGACTGGCTATTATAGGAAATTTGTGAAGAACTATGGTAAGATTGCTTGGCCTCTCACTCAATTACTCAAGAAGGACAATTTTGTTTGGAATTCTGAAGCACAAACAACCTTTGAGGGGTTGAAGATAACTATGACCACCATTCTGGTTTCGGCTATGCCCAATTTTGAGAAGGAGTTTGTGCTGGAAACAGATGCCTCTGGTAAGGGTATAGGAGCAGTGTTGATGTAAGAAGGAAAACCTATCGCTTATATGAGCCAGACCTTATCTGACAAGGCTCAGCAGAAATCTGTTTATGAAAGAGAGCTTATGGCTATGGTGATTGCTATTCAGAAATGGAGACCCTATCTTTTAGGCAGACACTTTAAGGTGCATACTGATCAAAAGAGCTTGAAATTCATCACTGAGCAGAGAGTGATGGGGGAAGAACAACAAAGGTGGCTATCCAAATTGTTAGGCTATGATTTTGAGGTGAAGTATAAACCTGGAAAGGATAATAGTGCAGCAGATTCCTTATCCAGGCAGAAGCAATACTCTCATATATCCACAGTCCAGAGTGATATTTGGGAAGGACTAGAGGATGAAGTGCAAAAGGATGATAGGTTAAAAGGAGTAGTCCAAGCCTTGCTGATAGATCCCATGAGTCAGAAGGGTTTTCAGTTGAAAGGGAGGAGATTGTACCATGGAGGGAGAATAGTGATCCCTAAAGCATCCCCTAGAATTGAGTGGATTCTTAATGAATTCCATGACACTGCAGTAGGAGGTCATTCAGGATATCTCAGGACTTATAAGCGGATTGCTGCTGTAGTTTATTAGGAGGGAATGAGAAGAAGGATACAGGACTATGTGCAGACATGTGAAGTCTGTCAGAGGAATAAATACCAGACCCTGACACCAGGAGGATTACTGCAGCCTCTGCCAATCCCCAAGCAGACATGGAGTGATATCTCCCTGGATTTTATAGGGGGTTTGCCTAAGGTCCAAGGAGTGGATACAATGATGGTGGTGGTTGACAGGCTGACTAAGTATGCTCATTTTTTCCCCATTAGTCATCCTTATACAGCCAAGGACATTGCTGATGTTTTTGTTAAGGAGGTAGTCAGGCTACATGGTTTCCCTATTTCAATTGTTTCTAATAGAGATAAGATTTTTTTGAGTACTTTCTGGGCAGAGTTGTTTAGACAAGTAGAAACCAAGCTCAAATACAGCAGTGCCTACCATCCCCAATCGGATGGCCAAACAGAAGTGGTGAATAGATGTCTTGAGACTTATCTCAGATGTGTGACTGGGCTCAAACCTAAGCAGTGGCCTAAGTGGCTAGCTTGGGCAGAATATTGGTATAATACCAACTACCATGCCTCTCTAAGGACTACCCCTTTTGAGGCACTCTATGGTAGACCACCTCCTGTGTTAATCAAAGGAGATATTCCACTGTCAGCTGTAGATGAGGTGAATAGAATGACAGCTGACAGGAATATGATAATTAGAGAATTACAGGATCAACTCTTGAAGGCTTAAGATTTGATGAGGAGCCAGGCTAACAAACATAGAAGAGATGTTGTTTATGAGGTAGGTGACATGGTCTTCCTCAAGATTCAGCCTTATAAGATGAAGAAGCTAGCAAAAAGACTCAATCAGAAGTTAAGTCCCAGATATTATGGCCCTTATGAGATAATTCAGAAAATTGGAGCTGTGGCATATAAGCTTAAGCTACCTGATGATACTAAAGTGCATCCTGTCTTTCATGCCTCCCTGCTCAAGAAGGCTGTGACTCTTCCTATGAAACCACAACCTCTGCCAAGTTGCATGAATGAAAAATGGTAGTTGGAACCAATGCCTGAGCAGGTGATCAGTTATAGGAGGAATGGACAAGGGGAGTTGGAGGCCCTAGTGAAATGGAAGGATCTTCCAGAATTTGAAAATTCCTGGGAATTAGCAGAAAAAATGAAAACAGAATTTCCACACTTTATCCTTGAGGACAAGGATAGTTTTGAAGGGGGAGAGTTGGTAGGTATGGAAGGGTGTATGAAAGAAAACGAAAAAAAGAAAGAGAGAGAGTAATAGCATAGTATTATTTGCTAGCTGTTATTGCACATGGGTTGGGACAGCTGGCATTTGGTGAGTGGAGAGAGAACCTAAGGATTGCCAATAAATGATTGGTGGCTGACACACCCGTGGAGCAGAGAATTTAGTGGATAAGACCCCTTTGGGAGAGTTTAGGCCTCTCTAAGAGCCTCTCTGCATTTTCCCTACTTTTCTGTTATTCTTCTTTTCTTTTCTGCTGTTTCTGTGTTGTTTAAAGAGCTAGATCCCGTTTGATCTCTAGTTCCTATCAATAAAGTTTATAACTTTTCTACCGCATTTGATTCTGCTCTATTTCTATTACTACATTTGTTGTTTTTTCCCTTAGATACTAAGTTAAGTCTATCACAGACCCTAATCTCATGAGTACTATTAGCCTCACTATCATAAACTTTGAACTCGACACCACAAACGACGACCTGACCTAACACCCCTTTCACAATCATCTTATTCAAACCAATATTGCTGATACCAGTCCAAATTCCAAATAACCCTGTTATCATATACATTGACCTCAACACCATATATGACAACCTGACTCAATATCCTTCCCATACTCAACCTGCCTAACCTACCCAACACAAAAAATCTTGGTACCCTTAGGAAACCAACCAGGACTAAACATATCCCCGATTATCTTGAATAATATCATTGTAGCCTTATCCCAAAATCATCTAACAATGCCTCTACCAAAATCTCTACCTCCATTGCCTATCCTATTTCAGATTTTATATGCTATGAAAAATTTTCCCCCACTTATAAAACTTTATTGAGTTATATGTCGTCCTTCCCTGAACCAAAAACCTATAACCAAGTATCCAAACATGATGGTTGGAGAAAGACAATGGATGTTGAGATACTTGCTCTTAGTTGGAAGACTTTTGTATCTTACAAATACATTCCCTGTTATCTCATTTTTTATGGAGCATCTCAATCAATATGTAACTAATCCCCCTGTCTCCCATTATTAAGCTGCAACCCGTGTTTTGAGGTACTTGAAGGCATTCCCTACATAAGGAATTCTTTTTCTCCAGCTCAAGCTCTCTCAAGTTGAATGGCTTTGCTGACTCTGATTTAACAAGATGTCCAGATTCAAGAAAATAAATCATTGGATATTATGTGTTGCTTGGTAACTCACTCATTTCATGGCAAACTAAGAAGCAAAATATTGTGTCTAGGTCACCAACTGAAGCAAAATATATGTCATTTGCATCCTTAACTTGTGAAATACAGTGACTCTCCTATCTTTTTTCCATATTTCAACATCTCTTTGTCCACACATGCTTCTCTCTATTGTAATAACAAATCAACCATATATCTTGCACACAACCTTACTTTTCACGAGCGAAGAAAATATATCGAGTTGGACTGTCATATCATTAGGCAGAAATTGCAGTCTAAGCTCATTCACTTACTTTTTGTCTCTTCAAGATCACAATTGGCATATGTAACATACATATTCCTACGCATTCCAAGTTATGTCTATGTAACATACATATTCCAACTTGTGGGGAGGTATTAGCTTAACTATATTAGTTAGTTTTTAATTAGTTGTAAAGTAGTTACAAGTTGGTTAGGATGATTTTATCTCTTGTACATGAGCTATGTATAAAGTTTCTTTCCTTCACTTTGAAGCATGTAACAAAATTATACATTGATAATGAAAAATTTCTCTTTCCAATTATTCTCTCAATATCAACATTAGTCATCTATATTTAAAAAATATTTGTGACCATGCAAAGAAGAAATAAACAGTGGTTCCTAAATATTAACATGAATTAAATTAAAGGCAGTAGTAATAATAGAAGTACTATAAGTACTAGAAGAAAAAGGTAGCCTGTATTGTTTAGCTAAATGATAAAAAATCACAAAGATGATTTTTATTGTATTTGATGAAAGTGCAGTCACGATATCGTATGGTATGATTATTTGTTTTGATGTTTTTGTCAATTTAAATGTAGTTATTTTAGTTTATTTGCGTATTTGTAATTTACTTCTCATTTAATATTCGTGTGCTTGTACTCTATTCATATTTCATTTGAATTGTAATTGTTTAGGCTATTTTGTTGTTGTATCAGTAAGAACCCCCCTTGCTCAATAAAACAAGAGTATTTTGATCCACTATATTGTTTATTTTTTAGCCTAGCAAGTTGCTACTTTGTCGTTTCATCAGGCATGACTTGAATCACAAGTTAGAACTTTTAAATCCCGATGTCGAGTTACTTGATTTGAATCAAGTATTAATCATGATTTGAATCAGAAGCCTTGTGAAAATTAGGAATTGCCTCTTGACAAATTGATTCAAATCACAACCTCATGTGATCTGAATCAAGTTAAAATACTGATTCGAATCAACTATCTCCAAGAAGCTATATCTGTGCTCTACTCAAAATGATTTGAATCAAAGTTTCTTCTTGATTCGAATCAAAGTTTCACAAGACCCATTTTCATCCTTGATTTAAATAGTTGTTTATTTGGTGAAAGAAACAAGTGTGTGAAACATATGGGTGAAACCCATATAGATAAAAAATATCAATTTTTATTTTCTCCTTAGCGTGTCTATACCTATCACCATGAATCTTTCTCTTCTTCATTAGAACAACCTCTTTACACTAATCCATGTCAAATTCACTTCTTTTTTGGTGCATCTTGTTCTTGTGCAATTTATTATTGGTTTGAGTGAATTAGAGAGAGTGAGTTGATTAATCTTGTTGTGTTGTTCATGATTAATCAAGCTCATGATAACAGTCAAGAACCAATACTCATTTACCCACAAATTTGAGAGAACCTTCTGTGTGTGTTCTTCATTCACATTCATCTAATCCCTTGACTAACACCTTGTGTTTTTAGATTTTTTATGAGATATTTTGGAACTGTTCATCATTTTCATCCTTAGTCTTTTTCCATTGCTAAAGACCTTCATCTCTAAATATTGAGTGCTGAAGGAGACTAGTGGTACATTAGGGTATCTAATGTTTTTTATGTGTAGATTGATGTTTGTAACAGGCGCATGTATCATTTCTTGAATTCACTATAGTCTTTATTGTTGTCTATCAAGGGGATAGTTTCAATCTACCCCATAAGGCGTAGTTGAAAGTTATCATTCTTTGGTGGAGTTGGAGAAAGATTGCTCGCGGACAAAGTTGAGAGTTGTCCAATCAATGCTTAGCTAGTGGCAATCGCTCAAACAAAAAACCGGTGGGGTCGGGTGGATTGCCACACACGAATACTTGGAGCAGGTTGTTATGGATAGTAAGGTTATTGGATTAAGATCGTTTAAAGATCTTGTTTTTGTTAGTAGTTTAAGTGTCTGCATCAACAGCGGGATTTATCGTGTGATAATTCATTGTAACTAAAATGCTTGTATCAAACTTATCAAAATAGTGGAAGACCATGATTATTTTCTAGTGGTTAACTAACATCATTGAAGAGTGGAGTAGGCAAGGCGATGACGAATACCTAACCACTATACATTTCTGTGTATCTTTTCTTCTTCCCTAATCTCCTTTATTTTACTAATATCCATTAATATCGCTATTGCATTATTGCATAATTACATTGATTGTATGCCACATAAGTTAGACTATGCTTATAAAGATTTTATGTATAAGCTTAGGCCTATGGTGCATAAATCTTATAGAATCATCATGAATCCAATTATGGCTTGATAGAATATCTATGTGAAGAGTTTTTAAATCACTTTGTTTAAATCGACTTTGGTTGTCTTGTGATTGACTTGCATTAGAAGCAATCGAGTACTTAGTAACATCATGTATTATTTCATTTGGTATAATTCATTGAGATGCTTTCAAACTTTCTTGTTTTTGGGTTTTGCTTCCGTGCTTCTTAAAATCTATGATTTCGTATATGAGATCTAAAATGTTTTTGAAATTCTCTTAAAGTGAAAGGGTCCATTCAACCCCCCCTCTAGACCTCTTTGTGCCCATACTCTCACCCAATAATTGGTATCAGAACGGGGCTTTTGATAAAAGTTTTGCGACTTCAAAAGCTAAGGATATCGTTCCTTCGATCCTATACGAGTTTTTCTAATCATTTGTAAGCTTATGCAATTCAATGAATCTACATTGATTTAATAATGTCTGATTATTTGTTACATGCATTACATAGATTACCTCAAAGTAAAATCTTACTGGTATGTTCTTAAAACATTAATTGTATTTAAGATATTCTCTTAGTTTTTATTCATCTAGGATTGAACTTACAATATTTTGAGGTATGTGCAGTGTAACCGAAAACTTGACACTATGTCTTGAAGTTTGCTCTTGATTCATCCTAATCAAAGATGAACACGCGTTCACACTACAACATGCTGGAAGTTTTGTGAGATAAAAAGAAATGAACAAAAAGCATCTTCTAAGTGACATATTCTTCCAAGGTTATCGTAAAAAAAAGACGAATTCAATTTTAAGACTATTGGCAATGATTCTCCGAAGTTTCAACGATTACAAAAGATTCAAGGATACATTATACTCCTTAAAGTTCTATCAATCATCAAAGAGTTGAATCGGTTATTCGAGATTGACAAGTTGTGTCAATCAGTAATAATCAAACCATCATCGTTTAACGTTTGTCTAAATCCTTATGAAAGTGAGTCTGATAGTATTCTTCAGATGTGCAAAAGGAGATTGTCACCAATTAGCATATGATTGTTCGTATTTCAAAGCTTATGATATTCTTGTTGTTGATTACTTATCGTTCTCGCGTGCAGCAAGTTAAGCCTAGACCGTCTAAATTGGTATGGTCGTTCCAACTCTCTTTTATTTCTTTTTGAGTATACATGGTTGTATTTATTCTATTGACTAAATGTGTTGTATGCTTGAAATATGTTTGTGTATGTAATATATTTGGGAATTTCATGTCTTAATCATTCAAACATTTAATGCATTGGTGTGATTTTTATTTCATCCGTTCATTGCGTTCATGTACATTATTCATACATTTATGTATCATCATTTGATTTCTTGTGCATTAATTTTTTTTTTTTTTTTGCATTCACAATAAAGTGCATTTTGCATTAAAATGACTCATTTTTCTTTACATTCATACATATCATTAAAAATTATCTTTCATTTGCATTAAAGATATTTCTTATCATTAAAATTAATTGAATTAGAAAAATCTCATTTTATCAATTTTTTTCTTCAAAAATGAACTATTTGATTCAAATCAATCGAGGATTCTACCTGCCACCCCCCCAATCGTACCTGGCACCCCCACACAACTAGTGAAAAGACTTAACTGACCCTAAAAAAAACATTCTCACATTTCAAAAAAACCGGTAACTACACGGATTTTTCAAAATTACAGGCGATACCGAGAATTTCATTGACCCTACCAGGGATTTCAATTTAACAAGATTTTCCAGTTTTTTTGAAATAACCAGTGAATATTATCGGTAATTTCATAAATCCCGGTATTTTCTTACCGGGAATTTCTAAATTACCGGTAATATTCACTGGTTATTTCAAAAAACCGGTACTTTTGATTTTTTTGTTTTTCCAGGAATTTTAAATTCCCAGTAGTTATGAAATATTTGTTTTATTTTTTATCTTTTTTTTTTTGCAGTGAAAACCAGAGGTCGTGATGGTAGCATCGCTGGGAGGGCGCTTGATTTGGTAGGAGGTGGTAGGGGTAGGGCTACAGCTGCTCCTGATGCTGAGTCTACGCATGTACGGGCTGGACGGTTGGTCCCAACCTGTTCACACCGGAAGCGGATGGCCGAGCAGCGGGGGCGTTTCCAGGCACCTCGCGCCGTTAGACGACGTGGAGGTCTTTCTTCAGTGCAGGCCACAGATGCGGACGTCCCTGTTATTCAGCCGGAGGAGGCTATTGTTGGAGATGTTCCGGTGGAGACTGTTGTTAGGGATGTGGTAGAGGAGACTGATGTTAGAGTGGCAGCTGAGGGTGAGGGTGAAGAGGCGGGTGATGCTGAGGGTACTCAAGAGGCTGCTGGTACAGGAGAGGCTGCTGGTACAAGAGGGGTTGAGGAGACCATTGACACCGATGTCACGGTCCCTTCGACCGAGCCATCGGTACACACTGAGACAGGATTCCCTGGTGGGCCCATAGATACGTCTGTGCTTACAGAGTACAGTGAGCATGTAGCATTACGATTATGGCATGAATTCGACAGGTCGAGAAGCTCTCTTGAAGTAAACTTCTGCCTTAATAAAAAATGTTGGAATAGCCATTTTTTTCAGATTTGTTTAACCACAAGACCTAACCCCTATTTATACAAACGTGCATCAATTCTGGGCCACACAAACTGTCGGTGGAGACTGCTGTTAGGGATGTGGTAGAGGAGACTGATGTTAGAGTGGCAGCTGAGGGTGAGGGTGAGGAGGCGGGTGATGCTGGGGGTACTCAAGAGGCTGCTGGTACAAGAGGGGTTGAGGAGACCATTGAGACCGATGTCACGGTCCCTTCGACCGAGCCATCGGTACACACTGAGACAGGATTCCCTGGTGGGCCCATAGATACGTCTGTGCTTACAGAGTACAGTGAGCATGTAGCATTACGATTATGGCATGAATTTAACAGGTCGAGAAGCTCTCTTGAAGTAAACTTCTGCCTTAATCAAAAATGTTGGAATAGCCATTTTTTTTCAGATTTGTTTAACCACAAGACCTAACCCTTACTTAAACAAACGTGCATCAATTCTGGGCCACACAAACTGTCGGTGCAATCACAACCATACAAAACTGTCGGCAAAATCTCGACCATTAAAAAAAACCCTAAAATTATACCTACCGAGAATTTCAATGGATGTGAAATTCCCGGTACCAAACTGCACTTTTCAACAATAACCGGATTTTTTAATACATACCGGGAATTTGAAATTACCGGTATACCGGTAATTTCAAATGAACTACCGGGAATTTTGATCCATACCGGAAATTTTTTTATAACTTCCGGGAATTTATTCCGGATATTGCTTGTAAAATACTAAGGGACATTTTTACCATTATTAAAATATGGGGGGTGCCAGGTACGATTGGGGGGGTGACAGGTAGATTTCTCAAATCAATCCTTTTTACCTTTGAATCTGATTCAAATAAAAAGCCTGGGACTTGAAACATTTTGGAACTGTTCAAATTGATTTGAATCAGCCATCGCACTTGATTCGAATCAAAGTGTTTATCTCTTAAATAACAAAACTCGTTATTCAAATAAGCTTTTACACTTGATTCGAATCACAAACTGAAAAGTCACGTTTATTTATTGAACTTCATTCAGTTTTCACTTTTTTTCTTTTCATTTTCACATCATTTCTATTTCAAACCACCAAAACCCTTTTTGAATAAAATCATAGTCATCACATAACATCATCATCATACATCCATTTCATCATTCATCTTAATCAATCATCATCGCCTTAGGCCTCAATTTGCGTTGAGCCAACACTATATAATCTTTAGAAATATATAATTTCAAATTTTTATTTTCTTAATTAATATATATATATATATATATATATATATATATATATATATATATATATATATATATATGGGTTATGCTAATGCACACCCATGTAGGTGTGCATTAGCAACATACATCTTAGTGTATTTTTGTGTGGGATCCACCAATTTTGGATGGAACCCACATTAGAAAGATGAAGAAAAAAAAATAGATTTCGTATATTTTTGTGTGGGGTCCACCAGTTTTGGGTGTATGTTAGCAATATATATATATATATATATAATATTAATTATAACATTGCAAAAAAAAAATAAAATTATATCATTCTTGTCTTTCAGATAATCGAAATTCATATTCACAATCACTTACAGCTTAAAGTATATATTTTCACCCACACATAGCTAATAGAAACTATAATACATAACTTAGAAAGATTCAAACACTAATGACATGTTAAGGGAGTATAGAGTATAATACGTACCGATTTGGAGAGAGTAGAAGATTGGCCCAATCACAAGTTAAACAGCTATATGTTGAATTCAATGTGGATGATGCAATGTAATGTAACAAATATAGTTTAGATGATTATATACTTCAAAGTGGTTGAGATTAATTAACATTAAAGGCTAGAATTAACAAATTGATATTGAAGCAATAAACGATTCCTTACTTCTTATATAGTATGAGATAAGGTATCAATAGCTAATTTTGTTTGTAAAGCTATTCCTTTACCTTATATTTGCTACCTTTGCTTTAATTTATGAAGATTTATACTATTTATGAAAAAAAACAAATATTGTTTACATAAAAGTCTCATTAAGTAAGAAAGATTAAGATTCATAACTCAATCTCACAATTTTTTACAAATTCGGATATGTAAAATTGTGTTTTTTTTATTTGAGACGGATAAAACGAACACTTCAACAATTATAATATAAAAAGAATATAGAATATCGGCATTAGTATTTGACATTTATTTATTTATCAATTATTAAAAGAATTAAAAATATTTTAATCAAATTTAATGTTTTTACTCTAAAAGATCGACATTGATCCGACACATATTTAATTTTTTTGGATGTGTGAGATTTGTTAAAAAAAAAAATTTAAGTTGTGGTGAAGAAAAAAAAAAGTATATTTTATTTGAAACATTTGTCAGCATTATTGATACATATGTTATATGAATGTTATACAAGTTTTAAATACATATTCAAAGAGTTTTAAAATATATTTTTTTAAGACAATATTTTTCTAAATTTTATGTAACACATATACATATAAGTGTGAGGATTATCAAAAAAAAAAAACATATGTGTGAGACATTGTGACACATGACACGCTTACTTTTAAAAGTGTGTTTTATTTGTAATTCTAATGCAATACCATTTCTCTTTATCCATTGAATTTTCTAAAAAAATCATTTCCACAAACAAAACCTTTTATATGACTTAGTTTCAAGAAAACAATCTTGTAAAAGAAACTTCAAAATTTTTTCTTTTTTAATCAAAGAATTTTCTTATAATTTAAGAAAAACGAAACGAATAAGGAACTTATATGCAAATAAAAGTTTGGTTCTTGGAACAAATATAAGTAAGGAACAAAAGAAATCAAAACTTGAATTCAACTAGGAACATCTGACCTACCAAAATAAAAGTATTTTCATAATGAGAAATTATATACATTGATAAGTGAATTAAAATACAAATTAATCAATTAATTTTTTTAAAACAAATAACTAATTTAAAATCTTAAGATATTAGATATAGTTATCCCACTTATAAAATATTAAATATCAATTTTTGTTATATGAAACTCGTATTCATATTCGATATACCAACAAAATCATCTAATACCAGTGTTGGATTAGGGGGTTTACGATGTGAGATTTGAACAATCACATAATGCATTCAAGATGATCCCAGTGTTTCGATAGAAAGAAAATAAAAAAAGGAAAGGACTGATAATATTAGGTTCATAAATAATATTGCAGGAAAAGCCCAATTCGCTACATACACAACAACATCAACTATCTGTTCCAAACTTTGAAATCACTAATTACAACCATCTAAATCATGTAGGTCACTCAACATTTATGTATTATAGTAATATGATGAAACACTTTTTCATCAGTCAGCCTTAGCAGGTATATGATTGCCACCAGTTGCTAGTTTGAAGAGATAAAACAGAGTCATGAGGCCGCTGCACCAAAAAAAACACAACTGTATTTAACTCCAGATACAAAACCAATACATTGCGTTTCTTAGGAAATGCAATTGATGCAAATCTCGCCAGCAGTAGTTTAGAATTGACAAACAACCAAAAATATATAAATGTCACAAAATGCATGTATAATGGAGCTTGATTCCTGAAGTCATGTTTGGAAAATAATATATAGATCTTCAAATCAACAAGATATTGAAACAAATCAAAAAGAACTTGCACTGAACAATGTCAGGATTCTTTTTGTTTTAATTTGTAAAACGAGAATTGTTCAGACTATAAACTCTTATTCTGTCCATTGTGTTGAGCGCGTAGATGATTATTTGAGTGACCCAACAGCTCATTTAGAATACTTCAGATTGTATATTAGATTTTGAACCTAACTAAACCCATAAAACCAGTTTGTTTGGCATGATAATTGCCCATATTTTTCAAATTCTATCTAAATCATATCCATAACCAATGTTAGATTTGAGTTTTTCTCCCAACGGATGATGATAGCAAACTACAGTTTTTCTTTTATTCTGAATATATGGAATGGTGAATCCTTCATTAGCATGGTTGTCAAGATAGGGAGGGGCTGGTAAGATTGTAAAGCATAAGACCGTAACTAAGATCGGAAGATTCTACCCAATTATTTTTGTAATATCAGGAGGGGGTAGCAAGATCTTAAAACATACGACCGTAACAAAAATAGTAAGATATTCCTAAAATGAAAAAATAATACTATTATTACTATATATTTGAAGATAATTTGGTAGACATGTGTATTCCAGGGAAAATGGCATCCGCTGAACTGTAATTGTTGCACTTTGGCATCTTGTCATTCTTCTCAGCAATTGTGGCCGGAACTGACCAAGATCGCACAACAGTGTTATCGATGGCGGATGGCGGTCCATGGTGGTAGCCAAAATCCCGCCACACCAGCTTCTTTGCGGCGCCGTTATTGCGGATTATAGCGAAAAAACCCACAATAGCGGACGATATTTACCATTGCGGCAAGTCCAAAAACCTTCATGTATATCAGCCATAGCGGCCATGGCGCCACAAGTTGATAACACTGTCGCACAAAATCAATGATTTTACGATTTTTTTTTCCGCAATTTGTCTACAACACACAATTCTACATAAGATCGGAATTGTAGGGGGTGAGTGGGATCGCAAAATCGTAAGATTTTAAGATCTAGATCATGATTTTGACAGCCTTGTTCATTAGTTAGTAAAAATAGTAAAAAGAACAAAATCACATCCGCTGTAGTAACTCTTCATAAAAGGTAAGTTCATGGATTTATAATCTACAAGACAACAACTTAGCCAATAACAAAATCATGTATAACTTCAAATTTAATTCCTACAAATAAAACTAAAGTATAATAAGTCCTTTTTAATTACCTGAGTCCTGCAATAATACCAGCCGGCATAATCTTAGATGTTTGCAAGTACCTCTGTCCCATGATCAAAGTTAGTGCACCTGCAGAAACTGTTTTGCAAGAGTACTTAGAACTGAGAAAAATTACTTTGAAAAAATATAAACAATATCTAAAAATGAAGTAAAATCTAAATAACACCAACACTGAAAAAAAGGCGTATCCGTGGCAGTGTCGGTATCTGAAACCGACACCAACACTTGTAATCATTTATTTCCTTTTATCAAATTATTACGGTGTCAACGCGTCAGTATTTGTATATCGATTGTGCCGTGTTTCGTGTCTCTTATTCATATAGTAAAATAAAGTTTACACAATCATTGGTATGACTTTAAAAGTATCTACGATCGAAGTCAAACATTTGTAATGTTCTCACTTCTCACTATTATGAATATAATATAATGTATGAATTCAATTCTTATTTTAATGCATTGATGAAAATCCACAAAGTACTACCAAGAAAGAAAAAAAAACCTAATTACAGCAATAATATCATCAAATCATGATCTATATATCATTACAACAAGTTCTAGATTCAGAATCAAGGATCAAAACAAGATCAATCATCGTGAAAAAATTATTAGTAATAATAGAAATGAAATGAAAAAACGAAAACATACGGATCTCGATAGCGAGAGCAAGGTAAGAGTTCTTCCGCTTTCCGAAGGCACTGAGACTGATATAACCGGCGAGGATGAGAAGCAAACCGATGCCGGCACCTCCGGCGAGTGACGCGGTGCTTCCTTTTTGGATGAAACCGAACAATCCTCCGCCGACTAATGCCAATCCGTAAGGGATCGTGAAACAGAAATCGTGCATTTTTCTTTCTCTCGGTTTTCTTTCCTTCGCAAATGAACTCGATTTTTCGGGAAAATTGGGATGAAATTGAAGTGAATTGGGAAAATAGATAGTAGAGGAGAAAGTCTCAAATTGAAAGCTTCAGAGATTGTGTGCGTAAAGGCGCGTGGATGGCACAGGTCAACTTCATTAGGTGAAATGACATGTAATTACGAGATTGTCCTTGTTCATGAACCAATGCTTATTTTATTTGAATTGATCAAAACTTAGCATTATTAACCAAGTCATTAACTATAAGTCACATTTATTTCAAATTATTTGTTGTCTTAAGAAAGGGAGACTACATTTGTTAACTTTATCCAATACAAATTATTTGAAATAAGAAAGAAAATTATTCATAACACTTCCCTTTCTCTTGGACGTTAATTTAGGATATGCCTTGTAAAAATCTTATTAAAAAAAATCCATTAGAAAAAAATCTAGCGAACGGAAAAAAAAGTATCTTATTAAGAAAAAATTATTTCTCCCCCTCAGCTAAATAATCATTTCTTTGATGATGAAGACTAATCTTCCATACTATTTGGTTAAAAGTTCTATTTGGGAGTAACTATAAGAAAAGATTTAGAAGATTATCATATGACCGAATTTGTGGGATGCGTATATCACCATTTTGTGAAGATTATGAGTGAAAATGAACTTTGGAGAAATATGTTTTGTCCAGTCTCTTTTAATGTAATAATCTTTCAATTGATAGATGCATTTAGTATTACCTTCATATTTGGTTGTTGTATTTATTTTTCCAAAAGGCAAAACACAAGTCTTTTGTGTGCGTTGAATTTGAGTTCTCAACTAACCGCATTCTCATCTTGCCTCGTGTAGTGCTAAAAGTTTCTTCATGATTAGATGAAGTTGCTGCTATGGTTTGTTTCACATGTCTCCATGAAATAGTTGTATCGCCATAAGTAAACAAATAATTTGTGCGATATACCATTACGAGGATCTAACAAGTAACTTGTTTCTGCATAACCTGTTAATTGTAATTTGGATACTTTTGAAATAAAACAAACTCATGTCCATTGTACATCTAAGATAACAAAGTATATGTTTAACTTTGTTTAATGTCTTCGTGTATGTGAAGAACTATATCTTGCTAACATATTGATAGAAATTTATATATCATGGAATGTATAATTAGCAAGATAGATCAATGCTTGGATTACGTTGAGATATGGTACTTCTGAACCAATTGATTTTTTCACCCTCTTCTCGAGGTCTTAAAGAATCTTCTATACATCCAATGATCTAACATCATAAGGGTAAACAACATATAAGATTTGTCCATATAGGTATGTTTGTTGTAACACCCCCAATCTATACCCCCCAATTAATTAAATCGATAACAAATAATCAGAGTATAATTAAAACATTCATGGCATAGACGGAGGCGTCACATCAATTGGAACAAAATACAACAACCTGCTCATAAAGATATGCAACAATCAGGTAGCAAATAACAGAGGAACTTAGTTCCTAACACCCACAATTCAGGTACAGAATAAAAGCGGAAAATCTGCAATTGAAATCTCATATATATATCACATAAAAAGTTTGTTTGTCATACACAGATTCCTACATATACAATCCAAAAAGAACATATACGTATACACATAAATCACAAACGATCTCCCCGACCACCCGGTGCTACATATCAGAGCCGACCGACAAAAGAATGAAGACCTAAGCTTCACAAAAAGACCTCCAGCATCTAATCTGCAATGCCTCATAGAGCATTCAAAACAGCAGAAGGGTGAGAAACACAATCATAATTTAATTGCATACAATTATATAATAACACAAAAATACACATATAAAATATTCTCATCACAACTTACACCAGAATTCAAATACAAAACACCACAATGCATATCTCATATTTCCATCACCAAGACATATCAATTGTAATGCCCTGTATAATATATACCTAGAATAATACAATACAAGCATTTTATTTGGTACTGACACCATCATAAGTGCCTAATGGCGTAATTCACATACTTGGCCATTTAAAAACATAATACTACTATGGTACAAGCTATGGAAATTAGCCAAACAATAAAATAAAACTAAGATCAATATACAATATTCCTCATTGTACAAGAACAATAAAATACACAGCGGAATAAGCTTAACTAAGCTTCTCTTGAAACATCTCAGCATCGCTCCACTTGTAAATCAAACCTGCAATCCGAACCTGAAATATAGCAACTATAGTGGGGTGAGATACATCAAATCTCAGTGAGTTCCCTATCTTAAAGTCCTCTCGGCTTTACAGGGTTCTAATAAACCTAACTCACGTCAAAGGGGAAAGGGGAGTGACCATGAGTACACACACACAAGTAACCACAATGTGAGCCTGTAAACTCACACTAGTACCGAAGTACGTTCTGAGCCCGTACACTTAAGAACTCACAAAGTACCGAAGTACCTCTTGAGCCTGTAAACTCAAGGATTCACATATCAATAACCAATACCAAGGTATCCCCTTTTCCCGTACCCTTCTACGTCTAGAAGGCGATTCGAGTCATGGATCCTTGTAGCTACTTGGCATACGAATGGATTCGGGATCACCGGTCCGTACACCGTGATCCGTCACTTCACACGGCCAGTGCACCGTCACAAGTCTCTACCCATAGGTTCCATCGTACTATCACGGGACTCAAACCTGCCAAGTAGTTGTGTATAATGTTCAGAGGAGGTGCTCGAGTCTCATGAACTACACCGCACAAACAGTGGTTATTGATAAACAAAAAGCACACGCCTCGGCCTTTCATGCACGAGCGTTGCCACACAGATTCTCTACCACAATCCTAGTTACAACCTAGAATTAAACCATTTTGTTTTGGGGTAAAGTTTCCTCACTCTTCCTAATTCATATTTTAGCATGCATATTCCCTTAATCATGTTTCACAACAATTAAATAGACATGGTATAACACAATTAGCATATAACAACATCAAACATAAAACAACACATAAAAGCATAACAAATCACTTCTATCCCCTACCAAGCATACTTGGTTAAATCATGGTCTCACATCACCATTCACTACCTTATGGGATTATCTATCCAAAGGCTTTGGACTCGTAACAATCGGATTCCCGATTCTTGAGTTTCGGTGGAATCAAAATCACACTTTCCACATTCATCACAATATTTAATTCTACCATAACAATCCATGACATAAAATCATGTTTCTACCTCACCATCTCATAGAGCATAAAATTATCTTTCCAACGCTTCTGACCGTGCGTCAATCCGAGTTACGGATCTCAAGTTATGGCGAAAATACGAAAAATAATGTTTTTGCTGTCCCAGGCAAATTCGCCTGGCGAATCAGACTCGCCACCCACTCGCCTGGCGAATCTGGACGGACCAGAATTCTCCAAAAATGGGTTTGGGATCCAAAAATGATCCAAACCTTCAACCCACATGATATTAATGCATCCAAATACCCAAAACAACATGTTAGAACATATTTAGACATCCATTTCATCAATCTATCCGTTAGATTTCATCGATTTCTCCGATTAATCATTTTCTCTCAATTCTAACCTAAGTTCTAAACTTATATTTCTAGAACTTAGAGCATCTAACTAGAACCCACCTGATGATCGAAGAGGAGTTTGAAGAAGATGATGATGATCCAAGCTTCTTCTTTTCTCTTTTCCCCTTCTTCCTTCTCTTTCTCTCTTCTTTCCATTTTCTTCTTCTTCTTCTTCTTCTTTGTTTTTTCTTTTCTTTCCTTTCTAACAATATATATATATATATATATATATTATATAATATAATCCAACAGGGCAAAATACCTCCAATTGATATTTTGTCGTTTCAACCCAATTGATCAATTATTAGAGTTACCTTAAAATTAACTTCCTTGAACTATCAATTATTAATTCATCTCTTTAATAAAATAATTGATCTCTTCAGAGTTCATTAGTTGCTCTATTGAATCCAATTGACAATACTTAAAGTACTTAGAGGATTCCATTAATCCAATTATCCAAAGACAGAATACACAAAAGTTCATCTGATCTCATCTGATATCCAATTGAGCATTTAAATAATACGGGGTATTACACTCTCCCCCCCCTTAAATTGAAATTCGTCCCCGAATTTCCTCTATTAGAAAACAACTGCAACTTGTATAACTGACTTAGATCCACACTTAAATTTACTTTCGTTCAAATTTCTGACGTATTCCCATTCCAAGTCAACTTCACAGACCAAGATCTTATTTTCACAATTTATCAGACTTCATGACCCTAGTCTTACTCTTACTCCAACATTGGGTTAACTTCTAACTTTGCTTCCTCTTAATTCATCTGTTGTTTCATACAAAAGACTTAGTCACAACTTACTTCGGAAAGGATGTACCATTCTACATCCCTCTACCGAGTCACAAAACGAAACCATAACACCTTATCTTGGTTCAAGGTAACAACCACTCATCAAATTCTCATGAGGTAATTCGGTGATTCCTTAACTCCATACAATTACCGACAACTATTCCTCCGTAAATCCTTCAACATTCAGAACCACTTCACCATTAGTCAAACGACTCAATTACCAATTCCATCTAGCCTGATGTTGTACACTATACTCATTCAATCCGATATTTCATCTCTTTCGTATCACACCAAAGGGTAACACACTTAGAACAAAATCTTCTTACTGCCATCCTTGCATTGAACATCTGGTATTATTTAGACACTGACAGTTGCCAAGTAGACAGGAATGTCATTTCTATCCTTACAAGTAACAATCATTCTAATCCCCAGTAGTCTGACTAAGCTCTTTCATCTGTCACCTCCCACTGCGCAACCCAAATTCTAACAGTAGAACACCACGGTTTCTTAATCACTATTAAGTAGCTAACAGTCCACGGAGAACACACTTATCCACTGGGATCCTTAATAATCAACGATACAAGACTTACTGACGTCCTATAGTAGAACAATTTCTTTACCAACACATAATATCTTAACCTCTGTCCAATATTCCCCAGACGATACAAGTACAGGAGTTACACTGCTCCAAATTCATTCAAAACTCGAATAATTCATCCAAAAATAGTTTAACAATTTCTGTTTCTAGTTACCACATCCCATATCAATTATTCTTACGGTTTTCTGATTTACTCAAAGTTCCTTGCTGATTCGAGATCTTAACCAATCCCATGTAACACCATTACAAATCTTCATTCATACGCGAATCACCACCCTTCAAAACTTTAACCACTCAAAGCACAAACGTGAGTTTTCATATTATTCACCAATTTATGTACAACACTCCACATACACACACACTTTCAAAGTCCATACTACACTTCTCAGTTAAGTCAACTCTTCTCATTCGTTCCATTTCATAAACGATTCCAAGTTACATACTTAACTTCGGAACGTCCCATTCTTACTAGTACTTGGAAAGATAATTTTCAAATTCCTTCTCTGGTTAGAACACAACTGCACACAATTGATACCACTTTCACGGGGTCTAAATCCAAAACTATGAACTCACGGAAGTTAACAGTTACCAACTTTGACCAACCGTTCGTTCTTTACTAACACCATAAATTACATTACCGAAAAGGTCTTTTCGAGATCAACACTTCGAGAGTATCTTCCAACTTCTCCCTGAAGTCCTTCAACAGTAATACACTTAAGACTTTCTCCTACTCAACACAATTTACAAGATTATTTCCCCAAAGTTAAACTTCTTCGTCGTCTAAACAAATGGTCAATTACGCAACACCTTCCAGAAGTTCCAATTTCAAAACACAATTCCTCTTTTATTTACTTATAGTCCTGTTTTCCAGTCACACAACACTCTCAAATCGGAGCAACATAAGGTAACAAAACACAGATGATGGTTCTCAAGAGATTCCATAACTTACCCAAACCATCCATCCGATTTTTTTCTAAGCTGAAGTATCATTCTCAACTCGTGGCTCCTTAACTTGTGTAAAATTCACTAACCATGATTCACTTAAGATAAAACCGACAAAGTCGACGACACACTCCACCAAGTGACAAGGAAAATTTCCAAATTCTGTCGCAGTCACCCTACAATTTCAGCGAAACAGTTCACTCTCTGTTGATACAACAACACTAGCAGAAAGTCAATAATGACGACATTCTAGGGTTTTAGCCACAACTCTTACTCGATTCGTCCATAAGCAAAACCCAACACACAACCATTGTACGATACCACAAAAGAGATGAACATCTCATATTAAGCATACCACCTTGTCCTCTCACTTGTAATTCCTTGGAGAAATTAAAACAACAAAGTTCTTAGTTCAACAAAAGGTAGATTCCGAATATTTCGATTATTCATAACTACAGAAGTTCTCTATACTTGAAAATAGATCGGGGCAATGCATCCTCTTGAAGAACCTTTCCATACAACGTACACACTAATCAGAATTTCTTACCCTTCACTATCCATTGGAAACTTCACTTACCAAATCACTTAAGGGAAGATTCGCAACCGACAATTCTCATCAACTATTTACAAAACCATTCCGGTATAAATCGTTCAATGATTTACACTTAGTCCATAATAAATCTTGGTTTGCTTCTCGTTGGTTACCGCACACTTACTTCTTAAAATACAATACTCACTGCTTCACAAGGTACGTCCCTTCACACTTGTCTCAAGAATGAGAATCCATCCTGTACTCTTGTGACCAAGCTGTAACTTTCTCATAACCATACTGTTAATACCGTTTATTCCACATAATCGAATAAAATCCACCTCATAAATAATATTTTCACTTTCCACAACATAGAACACTTCCATAGCTTCATATCGATATAAAGAACGCTTAAATCGGACACCCGAGCCAAAAGATATGAAGTTTTGAAGAAAGGAAAAATTATTCAAAAACTGCCAGATTCGCCTGGCGGTTAAGAATTTCGCCTGGCGAATCCCCCTTCGCCAGCACTTCGCCCGGCGAACATGCGGCGAATCCTCATTCCATAAAATCCCAAAAGTTCCAGTAGCTACACAAGTCCTGTTTCTTCATTTTTGCCTGGCGACTAAGTAATTCTCCTGCCGATTTCCTCTTCGCCAGCTCTTCGCCTGGCGAACCAATGGCGAGACTCCATTCGCCTGGCGATTTCCTGATTCGCCTGGCGAATCACACCAGAAGCAGAATTTTCTGCTGTGTTTTCCATGGTCTCCACACTATAAGGTCCAACTTTTCCAAACCAAAACACTTTCAAATTCCAAATTGGTCTCTCATCGAATACAGAAAATCCCGATGTAACATCTCAACTTAATCTCTCTACGTCATTGGATATACTCAAGTCATCACCCACTATTTGTCCGGCACATACTTGTTTCCCTTGAAGTATGCAAACGCATCCTTGGGTTCCTTCTCATACTTCTTTACTACTTTAAGTTCCCATAAAAAGTCAAACGTCCTCAACTTCCAAATCTTAAACCAATTGGAAGATACTGTTCTGAACGCATTCCTTAAGGTACTCTCGTCCATTCAAGATATTATAACGACCTTAAAAACTGAAGCACCAAAACTTATCTCACTTCCGGACCTTACGTCACACGTTCCACAAAACAACTTTCTTTTCCACGGAATGAGATTACTTGAAATCCTCATCCGTACTAGTGGTCAATCCAGCTCTACTAGTAACTTTACATATTTCTTGATACCTTAACCAATCGCCCAATAGAGATCCTTAACTTTCGGACTCCATCCGTTCCAAAGGATTACTTAAACCACACATTACTCTTTAAGTCCATGCTACCCAAGCACAACTTCTACTAAAACCTCCACTGAGCCGACCAAAACTCCTCACTAATAACTCTTGGCTTGAACCTGCTCTCACAGCATTAGTTCCGACAACACTACGGAGTCCTCGTGGTCGCTCAACCATGATTCTACCTATCACATACATAGTATTAGGTTGATCAGGCCCAACACTACATAGTATGATATTAAGTTTCATGATGACAAGACACACTCAAGAGGCAGGAATAGATTTACTTATGATGTTTCAAGGCTAGGTCGAGGATACGACCTGCTCTGATACCAAATGTAATGCCCTGTATAATATATACCTAGAATAATATAATACAAGCATTTTATTTGGTACTGACACCATCATAAGTGCCTAATGGCGTAATTCACATACTTGACCATTTAAAAACATAATACTACTATGGTACAAGCTATGGAAATTAGCCAAACAATAAAATAAAACTAAGATCAATATACAATATTCCTCATTGTACAAGAACAATAAAATACACAGCGGAATAAGCTTAACTAAGCTTCTCTTGAAACATCTCAACATCGCTCTACTTGTAAATCAAACCTGCAATCCGAACCTGAAATATAGCAACTATAGTGGGGTGAGATACATCAAATCTCAGTGAGTTCCCTATCTTAAAGTCCTCTCGGCTTTACAGGGTTCTAATAAACCTAACTCACGTCAAAGGGGAAAGGGGAGTGACCATGAGTACACACACACAAGTAACCACAATGTGAGCCTGTAAACTCACACTAGTACCGAAGTACGTTCTGAGCCCGTACACTCAAGAACTCACAAAGTACCGAAGTACCTCTTGAGCCTGTAAACTCAAGGATTCACATATCAATAACCAATACCAAGGTATCCCCTTTTCCCGTACCCTTCTACGTCTAGAAGGCGATTCGAGTCATGGATCCTTGTAGCTACTTGGCATATGAATGGATTCGGGATCACCGGTCCGTACACCGTGATCCGTCACTTCACACGGCCAGTGCACCGTCACAAGTCTCTACCCATAGGTTCCATCATACTATCACGGGACTCAAACCTGCCAAGTAGTTGTGTATAATGTTCAGAGGAGGTGCTCGAGTCTCATGAACTACACCGCACAAACAGTGGTTATTGATAAACAAAAAGCACACGCCTCGGCCTTTCATGCACGAGCGTTGCCACACAGATTCTCTACCACAATCCTAGTTACAACCTAGAATTAAACCATTTTGTTTTGGGGTAAAGTTTCCCCACTCTTCCTAATTCATATTTTAGCATGCATATTCCCTTAATCATGTTTCACAACAATTAAATAGACATGGTATAACACAATTATCATATAACAACATCAAACATAAAACAACACATAAAAGCATAACAAATCACTTCTATCCCCTACCAAGCATACTTGGTTAAATCATGGTCTCACATCACCATTTACTACCTTATGGGATTATCTATCCAAAGGCTTTGGACTCGTATCAATCGGATTCCCGATTCTTGAGTTTCGGTGGAATCAAAATCACACTTTCCACATTCATCACAATATTTAATTCTACCATAACAATCCATGACATAAAATCATGTTTCTACCTCACCATCTCATAGAGCATAAAATTATCTTTCCAACGCTTCCGACCCTGCGTCAATCCGAGTTACGGATCTCAAGTTATGGCGAAAATACGAAAAATAATGTTTTTGCTGTCCCAGGCAAATTCGCCTGGCGAATCCCTGGCGAATCAGACTCGCCACCCACTCGCTTGGCGAATCTGGACGGACCAGAATTCTCCAAAAATTGGTTTGGGATCCAAAAATGATCCAAACCTTCAACCCACATGATATTAATGCATCTAAATATCCAAAACAACATGTTAGAACATATTTAGACATGCATTTCATCAATCTATCCGTTAGATTTCATCGATTTCTCCGATTAATCATTTTCTCTCAATTCTAACCTAAGTTCTAAACTTATATTTCTAGAACTTAGAGCATCTAACTAGAACCCACCTGATGATCGAAGAGGAGTTTGAAGAAGATGATGATGATCCAAGCTTCTTCTTTTCTCTTTTCCCCTTCTTCCTTCTCTTTCTCTCTTCTTTCCATTTTCTTCTTCTTCTTCTTCTTCTTCTTTGTTTTTTCTTTTCTTTCCTTTCTAACAATATATATATATATATATATATATATATATATATATATATATATATATAATACTATATTATATAATATAATCCAACAGGGCAAAATACCTCCAATTGATATTTTGTCGTCTCAACCCAATTGATCAATTATTAGAGTTACCTTAAAATTAACTTCCTTAAACTATCAATTATTAATCCGTCTCTTTAATAAAATAATTGATCTCTTCAGAGTTCATTAGTTGCTCTATTGAATCCAATTGACAATACTTAAAGTACTTAGAGGATTCCATTAATCCAATTATCCAAAGACAGAATACACAAAAGTTCATCTGATCTCATCTGATATCCAATTGAGCATTTAAATAATACGGGGTATTACACTCTCCCCCCCTTAAATTGAAATTCGCCCCCGAATTTCCTCTATTAGAAAACAACTGCAACTTGTATAACTGACTTAGATCCACACTTAAATTTACTTCCGTTCAAGTTTCTGACGTATTCCCATTCCAAGTCAACTTCACAGACCAAGATCTTATTTTCACAATTTATCAGACTTCATGACCCTAGTCTTACTCTTACTCCAACATTGGGTTAACTTCTAACTTTGCTTCCTCTTAATTCATCTGTTGTTTCATACAAAAGACTTAGTCGCAACTTACTTCGGAAAGGATGTACCATTCTACATCCCTCTACCGAGTCACAAAACGAAACCATAACACCTTATCTTGGTTCAAGGTAACAACCACTCATCAAATTCTCATGAGGTAATTCGGTGATTCCTTAACTCCATACAATTACCGACAACTATTCCTCCGTAAATCCTTCGACATTCAGAACCACTTCACCATTAGTCAAACGACTCAATTACCAATTCCATCTAGCCTGATGTTGTACACTATACTCATTCAATCCGATATTTCATCTCTTTCGTATCACACCAAAGGGTAACACACTTAGAACAAAATCTTCTTACTGCCATCCTTGCATTGAACATCTGGTATTATTTAGACACTGACAGTTGCCAAGTAGACAGGAATGTCATTTCTATCCTTACAAGTAACAATCATTCTAATCCCCAGTAGTCTGACTAAGCTCTTTCATCTGTCACCTCCCACTGCGCAACCCAAATTCTAACAGTAGAACACCACGGTTTCTTAATCACTATTAAGTAGCTAACAGTCCACGGAGAACACACTTATCCACTGGGATCCTTAATAATCAACGATACAAGACTTACTGACGTCCTATAGTAGAACAATTTCTTTACCAACACATAATATCTTAACCTCTGTCCAATATTCCCCAGACGATACAAGTACAGGAGTTACACTGCTCCAAATTCATTCAAAACTCGAATAATTCATCCAAAAATAGTTTAACAATTTCTGTTTCTAGTTACCACATCCCATATCAATTATTCTTACGGTTTTCCGATTTACTCAAAGTTCCTTGCTGATTCGAGATCTTAACCAATCCCATGTAACACCATTACAAATCTTCATTCATACGCGAATCACCACCCTTCAAAACTTTAACCACTCAAAGCACAAACGTGAGTTTTCATATTATTCACCAATTTATGTACAACACTCCACATACACACACACTTTCAAAGTCCATACTACACTTCTCAGTTAAGTCAACTCTTCTCATTCGTTCCATTTCATAAACGATTCCAAGTTACATACTTAACTTCGGAACGTCCCATTCTTACTAGTACTTGGAAAGATAATTTTCAAATTCCTTCTCTGGTTAGAACACAACTGCACACAATTGATACCACTTTCACGGGGTCTAAATCCAAAACTATGAACTCACGGAAGTTAACAGTTACCAACTTTGACCAACCGTTCGTTCCTTACTAACACCATAAATTACATTACCGAAAAGGTCTTTTCGAGATCAACACTTCGAGAGTATCTTCCAACTTCTCCCTGAAGTCCTTCAACAGTAATACACTTAAGACTTTCTCCTACTCAACACAATTTACAAGATTATTTCCCCAAAGTTAAACTTCTTCGTCGTCTAAACAAATGGTCAATTACGCAACACCTTCCAGAAGTTCCAATTTCAAAACACAATTCCTCTTTTATTTACTTATAGTCCTGTTTTCCAGTCACACAACACTCTCAAATCGGAGCAACATAAGGTAACAAAACACAGATGATGGTTCTCAAGAGATTCCATAACTTACCCAAACCATCCATCCGATTTTTTTCTAAGCTGAAGTATCATTCTCAACTCGTGGCTCCTTAACTTGTGTAAAATTCACTAACCATGATTCACTTAAGATAAAACCGACAAAGTCGACGACACACTCCACCAAGTGACAAGGAAAATTTCCAAATTCTGTCGCAGTCACCCTACAATTTCAGCGAAACAGTTCACTCTCTGTTGATACAACAACACTAGCAGAAAGTCAATAATGACGACATTCTAGGGTTTTAGCCACAACTCTTACTCGATTCGTCCATAAGCAAAACCCAACACACAACCATTGTACGATACCACAAAAGAGATGAACATCTCATATTAAGCATACCACCTTGTCCTCTCACTTGTAATTCCTTGGAGAAATTAAAACAACAAAGTTCTTAGTTCAACAAAAGGTAGATTCCGAATATTTCGATTATTCATAACTACAGAAGTTCTCTATACTTGAAAATAGATCGGGGCAATGCATCCTCTTGAAGAACCTTTCCATACAACGTACACACTAATCAGAATTTCTTACCCTTCACTATCCATTGGAAACTTCACTTACCAAATCACTTAAGGGAAGATTCGCAACCGACAATTCTCATCAACTATTTACAAAACCATTCCGGTATAAATCGTTCAATGATTTACACTTAGTCCATAATAAATCTTGGTTTGCTTCTCGTTGGTTACCGCACACTTACTTCCTAAAATACAATACTCACTGCTTCACAAGGTACGTCCCTTCACACTTGTCTCAAGAATGAGAATCCATCCTGTACTCTTGTGACCAAGCTGTAACTTTCTCATAACCATACTGTTAATACCGTTTATTCCACATAATCGAATAAAATCCACCTCATAAATAATATTTTCACTTTCCACAACATAGAACACTTCCATAGCTTCATATCGATATAAAGAACGCTTAAATCGGACACCCGAGCCAAAAGATATGAAGTTTTGAAGAAAGGAAAAATTATTCAAAAACTGCCAGATTCGCCTGGCGGTTAAGAATTTCGCCTGGCGAATCCCCCTTCGCCAGCACTTCGCCCGGCGAACATGCGGCGAATCCTCATTCCATAAAATCCCAAAAGTTCCAGTAGCTACACAAGTCCTGTTTCTTCATTTTTGCCTGGCGACTAAGTAATTCTCCTGCCGATTTCCTCTTCGCCAGCTCTTCGCCTGGCGAACCAATGGCGAGACTCCATTCGCCTGGCGATTTCCTGATTCGCCTGGCGAATCACACCAGAAGCAGAATTTTCTGCTGTGTTTTCCATGGTCTCCACACTATAAGGTCCAACTTTTCCAAACCAAAACACTTTCAAATTCCAAATTGGTCTCTCATCGAATACAGAAAATCCCGATGTAACATCTCAACTTAATCTCTCTACGTCATTGGATATACTCAAGTCATCACCCACTATTTGTCCGGCACATACTTGTTTCCCTTGAAGTATGCAAACGCATCCTTGGGTTCCTTCTCATACTTCTTTACTACTTTAAGTTCCCATAAAAAGTCAAACGTCCTCAACTTCCAAATCTTAAACCAATTGGAAGATACTGTTCTGAACGCATTCCTTAAGGTACTCTCGTCCATTCAAGATATTATAACGACCTTAAAAACTGAAGCACCAAAACTTATCTCACTTCCGGACCTTACGTCACACGTTCCACAAAACAACTTTCTTTTCCACGGAATGAGATTACTTGAAATCCTCATCCGTACTAGTGGTCAATCCAGCTCTACTAGTAACTTTACATATTTCTTGATACCTTAACCAATCGCCCAATAGAGATCCTTAACTTTCGGACTCCATCCGTTCCAAAGGATTACTTAAACCACACATTACTCTTTAAGTCCATGCTACCCAAGCACAACTTCTACTAAAACCTCCACTGAGCCGACCAAAACTCCTCACTAATAACTCTTGGCTTGAACCTGCTCTCACAGCATTAGTTCCGACAACACTACGGAGTCCTCGTGGTCGCTCAACCATGATTCTACCTATCACATACATAGTATTAGGTTGATCAGGCCCAACACTACATAGTATGATATTAAGTTTCATGATGACAAGACACACTCAAGAGGCAGGAATAGATTTACTTATGATGTTTCAAGGCTAGGTCGAGGATACGACCTGCTCTGATACCAAATGTAATGCCCTGTATAATATATACCTAGAATAATATAATACAAGCATTTTATTTGGTACTGACACCATCATAAGTGCCTAATGGCGTAATTCACATACTTGACCATTTAAAAACATAATACTACTATGGTACAAGCTATGGAAATTAGCCAAACAATAAAATAAAACTAAGATCAATATACAATATTCCTCATTGTACAAGAACAATAAAATACACAGCGGAATAAGCTTAACTAAGCTTCTCTTGAAACATCTCAACATCGCTCTACTTGTAAATCAAACCTGCAATCCGAACCTGAAATATAGCAACTATAGTGGGGTGAGATACATCAAATCTCAGTGAGTTCCCTATCTTAAAGTCCTCTCGGCTTTACAGGGTTCTAATAAACCTAACTCACGTCAAAGGGGAAAGGGGAGTGACCATGAGTACACACACACAAGTAACCACAATGTGAGCCTGTAAACTCACACTAGTACCGAAGTACGTTCTGAGCCCGTACACTCAAAAACTCACAAAGTACCGAAGTACCTCTTGAGCCTGTAAACTCAAGGATTCACATATCAATAACCAATACCAAGGTATCCCCTTTTCCCGTACCCTTCTATGTCTAGAAGGCGATTCGAGTCATGGATCCTTATAGCTACTTGGCATACGAATGGATTCGGGATCACCGGTCCGTACACCGTGATCCGTCACTTCACACGGCCAGTGCACCGTCACAAGTCTCTACCCATAGGTTCCATCATACTATCACGGGACTCAAACCTGCCAAGTAGTTGTGTATAATGTTCAGAGGAGGTGCTCGAGTCTCATGAACTACACCGCACAAACAGTGGTTATTGATAAACAAAAAGCACACGCCTCGGCCTTTCATGCACGAGCGTTGCCACACAGATTCTCTACCACAATCCTAGTTACAACCTAGAATTAAACCATTTTGTTTTGGGGTAAAGTTTCCTCACTCTTCCTAATTCATATTTTAGCATGCATATTCCCTTAATCATGTTTCACAACAATTAAATAGACATGGTATAACACAATTAGCATATAACAACATCAAACATAAAACAACACATAAAAGCATAACAAATCACTTCTATCCCCTACCAAGCATACTTGGTTAAATCATGGTCTCACATCACCATTTACTACCTTATGGGATTATCTATCCAAAGGCTTTGGACTCGTATCAATCGGATTCCCGATTCTTGAGTTTCGGTGGAATCAAAATCACACTTTCCACATTCATCACAATATTTAATTCTACCATAACAATCCATGACATAAAATCATGTTTCTACCTCACCATCTCATAGAGCATAAAATTATCTTTCCAACGCTTCCGACCGTGCGTCAATCCGAGTTACGGATCTCAAGTTATGGCGAAAATACGAAAAATAATGTTTTTGCTGTCCCAGGCAAATTCGCCTGGCGAATCCCTGGCGAATCAGACTCGCCACCCACTCGCTTGGCGAATCTGGACGGACCAGAATTCTCTAAAAATTGGTTTGGGATCCAAAAATGATCCAAACCTTCAACCCACATGATATTAATGCATCTAAATATCCAAAACAACATGTTAGAACATATTTAGACATGCATTTCATCAATCTATCCGTTAGATTTCATCGATTTCTCCGATTAATCATTTTCTCTCAATTCTAACCTAAGTTCTAAACTTATATTTCTAGAACTTAGAGCATCTAACTAGAACCCACCTGATGATCGAAGAGGAGTTTGAAGAAGATGATGATGATCCAAGCTTCTTCTTTTCTCTTTTCCCCTTCTTCCTTCTCTTTCTCTCTTCTTTCCATTTTCTTCTTCTTCTTCTTCTTCTTCTTCTTTGTTTTTTCTTTTCTTTCCTTTCTAACAATATATATATATATATATATAATACTATATTATATAATATAATCCAACAGGGCAAAATACCTCCAATTGATATTTTGTCGTCTCAACCCAATTGATCAATTATTAGAGTTACCTTAAAATTAACTTCCTTAAACTATCAATTATTAATCCGTCTCTTTAATAAAATAATTGATCTCTTCAGAGTTCATTAGTTGCTCTATTGAATCCAATTGACAATACTTAAAGTACTTAGAGGATTCCATTAATCCAATTATCCAAAGACAGAATACACAAAAGTTCATCTGATCTCATCTGATATCCAATTGAGCATTTAAATAATACGGGGTATTACACTCTCCCCCCCTTAAATTGAAATTCGCCCCCGAATTTCCTCTATTAGAAAACAACTGCAACTTGTATAACTGACTTAGATCCACACTTAAATTTACTTCCGTTCAAGTTTCTGACGTATTCCCATTCCAAGTCAACTTCACAGACCAAGATCTTATTTTCACAATTTATCAGACTTCATGACCCTAGTCTTACTCTTACTCCAACATTGGGTTAACTTCTAACTTTGCTTCCTCTTAATTCATCTGTTGTTTCATACAAAAGACTTAGTCGCAACTTACTTCGGAAAGGATGTACCATTCTACATCCCTCTACCGAGTCACAAAACGAAACCATAACACCTTATCTTGGTTCAAGGTAACAACCACTCATCAAATTCTCATGAGGTAATTCGGTGATTCCTTAACTCCATACAATTACCGACAACTATTCCTCCGTAAATCCTTCGACATTCAGAACCACTTCACCATTAGTCAAACGACTCAATTACCAATTCCATCTAGCCTGATGTTGTACACTATACTCATTCAATCCGATATTTCATCTCTTTCGTATCACACCAAAGGGTAACACACTTAGAACAAAATCTTCTTACTGTCATCCTTGCATTGAACATCTGGTATTATTTAGACACTGACAGTTGCCAAGTAGACAGGAATGTCATTTCTATCCTTACAAGTAACAATCATTCTAATCCCCAGTAGTCTGACTAAGCTCTTTCACCTGTCACCTCCCACTGCGCAACCCAAATTCTAACAGTAGAACACCACGGTTTCTTAATCACTATTAAGTAGCTAACAATCCACGGAGAACACACGTATCCACTGGGATCCTTAATAATCAACGATACAAGACTTACTGACGTCCTATAGTAGAACAATTTCTTTACCAACACACAATATCTTAACCTCTGTCCAATATTCCCCAGACGATACAAGTACAGGAGTTACACTGCTCCAAATTCATTCAAAACTCGAATAATTCATCCAAAAGTAGTTTAACAATTTCTGTTTCTAGTTACCACATCCCATATCAATTATTCTTACGGTTTTCCGATTTACTCAAAGTTCCTTGCTGATTCGAGATCTTAACCAATCCCATGTAACACCATTACAAATCTTCATTCATACGCGAATCACCACCCTTCAAAACTTTAACCACTCAAAGCACAAACGTGAGTCTTCATATTATTCACCAATTTATGTACAACACTCCATATACACACACACTTTCAAAGTCCATACTACACTTCTCAGTTAAGTCAACTCTTCTCATTCGTTCCATTTCATAAACGATTCCAAGTTACATACTTAACTTCGAAACGTCCCATTCTTACTAGTACTTGGAAAGATAATTTTCAAATTCCTTCTCTGGTTAGAACACAACTGCACACAATTGATACCACTTTCACGGGGTCTAAATCCAAAACTATGAACTCACGGAAGTTAACAGTTACCAACTTTGACCAACCGTTCGTTCCTTACTAACACCATAAATTACATTACCGAAAAGGTCTTTTCGAGATCAACACTTCGAGAGTATCTTCCAACTTCTCCCTGAAGTCCTTCAACAGTAATACACTTAAGACTTTCTCCTACTCAACACAATTTACAAGATTATTTCCCCAAAGTTAAACTTCTTCTTCGTCTAAACAAATGGTCAATTACGCAACACCTTCCAGAAGTTCCAATTTCAAAACACAATTCCTCTTTTATTTACTTATAGTCCTGTTTTCCATTCACACAACACTCTCAAATCGGAGCAACATAAGGTAACAAAACACAGATGATGGTTCTCAAGAGATTCCATAACTTACCCAAACCATCCATCCGATTTTTTTCTAAGCTGAAGTATCATTCTCAACTCGTGGCTCCTTAACTTGTGTAACATTCACTAACCATGATTCACTTACGATAAAACCGACAAAGTCGACGACACACTCCACCAAGTGACAAGGAAAATTTCCAAATTCTGTCGCAGTCACCCTACAATTTCAGCAGAACAGTTCACTCTCTGTTGATACAACAACACTAGCAGAAAGTCAATAATGACGACATTCTAGGGTTTTAGCCACAACTCTTACTCGATTCGTCCATAAGCAAAACCCAACACACAACCATTGTACGATACCACAAAAGAGATGAACATCTCATATCAAGCATACCACCTTGTCCTCTCACTTGTAATTCCTTGGAGAAATTAAAACAACAAAGTTCTTAGTTCAACAAAAGGTAGATTCTGAATATTCCGATTATTCACAACTACAGAAGTTCTCTATACTTGAAAATAGATCGGGGCAATGCATCCTCTTGAAGAACCTTTCCATACAACGTACACACTAATCAGAATTTCTTACCCTTCACTATCCATTGGAAACTTCACTTACCAAATCACTTAAGGGAAGATTCGCAACCGACAATTCTCATCAACTATTTACAAAACCATTCCGGTATAAATCGTTCAATGATTTACACTTAGTCCATAATAAATCTTGGTTTGCTTCTCGTTGGTTACCGCACACTTACTTCCTAAAATACAATACTCACTGCTTCACAATGAAAAATAATATATTATCAAATAAAGGTCAAGAATAAAATAATATAATAATAAAAATAATCAAATCGACTCGATTAAATAAATCTAACAAAACTGGGGCGTTACAACTCTCCCCCACTTAGAGATTTTTGTCCTCGAAAATATTACCTGAGACGAACAACTCCGGATACGACTCCCGCATCCGACTCTCCAACTCCCAAGTCAAATTGCCCTCGGCAGCGCCTCCCCACGCTACTTTCACAAGCGCAATATCCTTGCCTCTTAACCGCTTCAACTCGCGATCTAAAATTCTCACTGGTAATGCCTCAACCGTAAGGTTCTCCCTTACCTCGACCTCATCCATCAGAATCACATGCGACGGATCCGGAACGTACTTCCGAAGCTGTGAAACATGGAACACATCGTGCAAATTCGAAAGATTCGGCGGCAACGCCACCCGATAAGCCACAGCACCCACTCTCGCGGATATTTGATAAGGACCAATAAACCGAGAAGTAAGCTTCTTCGACTTCAATGCACGCCCAACACCCGTCACCGGTGTAACTCTCAAAAATACATGATCGCCCTCTTGAAACTCAAGATCTTTCCTCCTTCGATCATGATAATTCTTTTGCCTACTCTGAGAAGCCTTCATTTTCTCACGAATAAGTTTCACCTTGTCCGTAGTCTGTTGCACTAACTCCGGTCCAACCACCGAACTCTCACCAGATTCATGCCAACACAAAGGTGTTCGACTCTTCTTCCATACAACGCTTCAAAGGTGCCATTCCAATACTCGAATGGAAACTGTTGTTATACGTGAATTCAACCAACGCAAGATAACTATCCCAAGCACCACCTTGCTCAAGAACACAAGCCCGCAACAAATCTTCCAACGACTGAATAGTTCTCTCGGTCTGACCATCTGTCTGCGGATGATAAGCAGAACTCAATCTCAACTTGGAACCTAACGCCTTTTGCAAACTTTCCCAAAATATGGATGTAAACCTCGGATCTCGATCTGAAACAATACACAACGGAACACCATGTAGCTTCACAATTACACAGATATAAATCTCAGCCAACCTCTCCAAAGAAAAACTGATGTAAATCAGAATGAAATGCGCTGATTTAGTCAATCTATCCACAATCACCCAAATGGAATTATGTCCCCTCTGTGTATTCGGCAACCCTGTCACAAAATTCATAGAAATGCTGTCCCATTTCCACTCGGGAATATCCAACGATTGCAACAATCCACTAGGCTTCTGATGTTATACCTTAGACTTCTGACACGTCAAACACGCATAAACAAACTGAGCCACATCCCTCTTTAATCCAGACCACTAAAAGATCTTCTTCAAATCTTGATACATCTTATTAGCTCCCGGATGTATACTCAAACTACTCCGGTGTCCTTCCTCTAAAATCATCTTTTTCAAGTCTGAATCATCAGGAATACAAATTCTATGACGGAATCTCAAAACACACTTATCATCCACTTTAAAGTCACCATTCACACCTTGATCTCCAACCGTCATCAAGTCAACAAATTTCACATCCAACTTCTGTTTCTCGCTAACGGTTAACAGAAAATCATTAGTAACCTTTAACATACCAAGCCTCACGCTGTCAGACGTCAATTCGCACACCAAACTCAAATCTCTAAATGCTTTCAAAAGTTCCCACTCTTTAACCATCAAAGCGGACATATGCAAAGATTTTCGGCTTAACGCATCGGCTACCACATTAGCTTTACCAGGATGGTAATTCAAGCCAAAATCATAGTCCTTCAAAAATTCCAACCATCTCCATTGCCTCATATTCAACTCTTTCTGATCAAACAAGTATTTCAAACTTTTATGATCACTAAAGACTTCGAATCTTGCACCATAGAGATAATGCCTCTAAATTTTCAATACAAAAACCATAGCCGCTAATTCCAAATCATGAGTAGGGTAATTCTTCTCATGAACCCTCAATTGCCTCGAAGCATAAGCCACAACCTTACCTTCTTGCATCAACACACCACCTAAGCCAATCAAAGACGTATCACAATACACCACAAATGGTTCACTAGGATTCGGTAAGACCAAAATCGGAGCTGTAGTCAATCTTCTCTTCAGCTCACTAAAACTTTCCTCACACTGAATATCCCAAATGAACGCTTTACCTTTACAAGTCAACTGGGTCAAAGGAAGTGCTGGCTTAGAAAAACCTTCAATGAATCTTCGATAATAACCAGCTAAACCCAAAAAGCTTCTAATTTCAGTAACAGATCTAGGAGCCTCCCATTGTAGAACTGCATCTACTTTAGATGGATCCACAACAATACCATTACCTGAAATCACATGCCCAAGAAAACTCACTTCTGACAACCAGAACTCACACTTAGACAACTTGGCAAAAAGTCTCCTTTCCTTCAAAATTTGCAACACAACACGCAAATGCTCTGCATGTTCCTACCGGGACTTAGAATAAATCAAGATGTCATCAATAAACACAACAATAAATCGATCCAAATGCTCATGGAAAATACGATTCATATACTCCATAAACACACCCGGCGCATTAGAAACCCCGAACGGCATCACAAAATATTCGTAATGACCGTAGCGTGTCCTAAAAGCCGTCTTCTGAATATCTTCCTCTTTCACCCTAATCTGATGATAACCTGACCTCAAATCAATCTTACTAAACACACACACACCTACCAACTGGTCCATCAGATCATCAATTCTCGGAAGAGGATACTTATTATTAATCGTCACCTTATTCAGCTGGCGATAATCAATACACAATCGCATGCTTCCATCTTTCTTTTTCACCAACAAAACTGGAGCACCCCAAGGCGATACACTCGCCCTCACAAACCTCTTTTCTAACAATTCATTCAACTGTTTCTTTAACTCAACCAACTCAGATGCCGACATACGATAAGGTGCCATAGATACAGGTCTAGTACCAGGAACTAGATCTATAGAAAACTCCACCTCTCTCTCTGGCGGCACATCTGAAATATCCTCCAAAAACACCTCTGAAAATTCACACACAACTGGAAACACATCAAGTGCAACTTGACTATCCACAGTCAACTATGTAAACAACCCAAACAACTGAGCTTCATCCGCCAAAAGTTTCTTCAACTCTTTGGTAGATAAGAAACTCAATTCCTCGTCTTCTTCAAGAGAAGGAAATCTCACCAACTTATGATAACAATCAATATGAACTCGATTAAACTGCAACCAATTCATACCCAGAACCACATCTAAACCCTCCAACGGCAAACACACCAAATCCATCTCAAAATCTTTACCATAAATGGCCAAAGGACAACTTAAACAAACCATAGAAGTAGTTACTGACCCCATTGCTGGAGTATCAATAACCATCTCTCCACCCATCGAAGACAACAAAAGATTCAAACACTTCGCGCACTCAGACGAAATAAATGAATGAGTCGCTCCGGTATCAATAATAGCAACTAAAGGCGTACTATTAATAAAACAAGTACCTCTGATCAGACGGTCTGCACTAGTAGTCTGAGTTCATGCCAATGCAAATACTTTCCCTCCAGCCTGAGCTTGCTTTGGTTTCAGACACTTCATAATAATATGACCAGGTTCCCCACAGTTGAAACACTTCACCACATTCCTCTTACAATCAGCTGCGACATGTCCTATACCTCCACAATTGGAACACTTTCTCATATCCTTTCTACATTCAAATTGACGATGTCCTAAGTCACCACACCTAAAACATCTCAGAGGATTATACATACCTTCCCCACTTGGCCTTTTCTCAAAATTACCCCTTTGCTTACCCTTGTCAGCTGGTGTCACATAAGGACCACCACGAAACGGTTGCTTCCCTTTCCTTTCGTTCACACTCTTATAGTGAGTAGAATGAGCTTTGCTATCCTCCTCATAAATTCTACAACAATCCACCAAATCCAAAAACCTTCTAATCCTTTGATAACCGATTTCCTGCTTGATCTCAGGATGCAATCCGTTCTCAAACTTCACACACTTGGAAAACTCCGCAATCGCTTCAGCATAATGTGGATAAAACTGAACCAGTTCCACAAACCTAGCAGTGTAATCCACAACAGACATGTTACCTTGTTTCAACTCCAAGAACTCTATTTCCTTCTTTCCTCTTACATCTTCGGGAAAATACTTCCTCAAAAACTCCCTGCTAAACAAAGCCCAAGTGACCACCTCATCTGCAGCTTCCAACACATGACATGTACTAACCCACCAATCATCAGCTTCCTCCTGCAACATGTGAGTACCCAGTCTCACCTTATTTTCCTCAACACAGTCCATCACTCGAAAGATTCTTTCAATCTCCTTAAGCCAAATCTGTGCACCATCAGGATCATGCCTCCCTTTGAAGATAGGCAGTTTGTTATTCCTGAACTCATCATTCCCACCAGCATTAGGTGCACCCTGCACAGCCCGAGCCATAGCTTGCATAGCAGCAGCCAAAGCAGCGTCATTCCTACCAGCCATATTCTGTTCATTTCCAATAACAGCAACTATGTTTAAACAAACAGCTCACCCAAACACAACGACCAACAAGGACCGACACAAACTGACACGGACTGGCTCTGATACCACTTAATGTAACACCCCCAATCTATACCCCCAATTAATTAAAGCGATAACAAATAATCAGAGTATAATTAAAACATTCATGGCATAGACGGAGGCGTCACATCAATTGGAACAAAATACAACAACCTGCTCATTAAGATATGCAACAATCAGGTAGCAAATAACAGAGGAACTTAGTTCCTAACACCCACAATTTAGGTACAGAATACAAGCGAAAAATCTGCAACCGAAATCTCATATATATATATCACATAAAAAGTTTGTCTGTCATACACAGATTCCTACATATACAATCCAAAAAGAACATATACGTATACACATAAATCACAAACGATCTCCCCGACCACCCGGTGCTACATATCAGAGCCGACCGACAAAAGAATGAAGACCTAAGCTTCACAAAAGACCTCCAGCATCTAATCTGCAATGCCTCATAGAGCATTCAAAACAGTAGAAGGGTGAGAAACACAATCATAATATAATTGCATACAATTATATAATAACACAAAAATACACATATAAAATATTCTCACCACAACTTGCACCAGAATTCAAATACAAAACACCACAATGCATATCTCATATTTCCATCACCAAGGTATACCAATCATGCTCAATGCATTTATCAACAACATATATATATATATATGTATCTCAACTCATCAATTCCATTCACAATTCCACACAAAATCAATCCATTCATGATTTATGCATATGCAAAGAGACCGACACAACGACTCTATGCAAATGCGGTACCATCCATCCGTCATTCTCATCATTAGTTCACTCAGGAACTATTGGAATCATCGCTTGTTACTTAGTGTAACTCCCCGTCGGGCAAACGATGTTCCCCGTCGCTTTATGTCCTCTTTGTATAAGGCGCACGACATTTATGGACCGCTTTAGATCCTCTTTGTATAAGGAACACGATCCGATCGCTTTAGGTCCTCTTTGTATAAGGCACATGACCGTCTATAATCATCGCTTTAGGTCCTCTTTGTATAAGGCACACGATGTTATAGCAGATTCCCTCTGGAATCGATTCGTCGCTCACACCCCATAAGGGCACACGACATCACAAGAATGCATATCATGATGCTAGGCATACAATGACTCATGACATTCAAATGCACATATATACACATCCATAATCATGCATTCACATCATATAACATCACACAAGTTATACGATATCCATATCAAAAGCACATTGCATGATACACATCAATTACACACAATTAAAACGGTAAAAGTCGACAAAACGACACTATTCCAAATTCCCGACATAATTAAATCGGCCAACAATCTCAAAACCATTTTAATAATAAATTACATCTCAATAGCTTTTCAACGATACCAAGAATGTTCAAAACGGATAATCAGAACACAAGTTATGGAATAAAAAAGAAATGGAATCGCGAAAAGACAAAATTCTGCACCCTCGCTGGCCATACGCGTATTGCCCTGAGCCATACGCGTATTGCCCAGCCCCATACGCGTATCATTACGCATTTCAGCAGATGGCCGAGAAAAATGGATTTCCATACGCGTATTGCCTTAATTTGCACCTGCCATACGTGTATTGCCCCACCCAATACGCGTATGGACATGCCTCATACGCGTAACAGCAGCGACAACCCATAATTTTTCTGCTACGGGTTCAACCTAAAACACCCCTAAATCTCATCTAAACACCATAAAATTACCAATCCAATGCACAACAACATCTATCCAACATGTCTCAGCAATTATGATCATTAAAACATGATTTCAGACACAATTTGAATCAATTTCCAACAATTTCAACATATTATAGTTTTGGTTCCATACCCAATTTCAACCCAACAACAACCAAATACAAACATACATAATCATATACAAGTATAGAATAATCAAGTTTCACACCCTTACCTGATTTAATCGTGTTTTCAATAGTCGGTTGAAACGTTTTCTTCCTCTCCAAGTTTTCCCTCTTTTCTTCTTTCTTTCTCTTTTCTTTCCCTTTTCCTTCTTCTCTTTTTCTTTCTCTCTATTTTTCTCTCTTTCTATTTTTATGAAAAACATAACTAACCAAGCCAAAAGACCAAAATACCCCTACACTCAAATATCTCGCAAACGCTCCCAAAACGCGGTAAAACATAACAATAATGAAAAATAATATATTATCAAATAAAAGTCAAGAATAAAATAATATAATAATAAAAATAATCAAATCGACTCGATTAAATAAATCTAACAAAACTGGGGCGTTACATTTGTACCAACTGATTTTCATCCTTTTCTCAAGGTCTTAAAGAATCTCTTGCACATCTAATGATCTGACATCATAGGGGTGGACAACATATGTGATTTGTCCATATAGAAAGGTTTTAACACTTTTGTTATATAACACGTGATTATATTAATGAACATGCATTAATCAAATTTAATCAATCATATTCTATTTAACTCGAATTAAGTAAATAAGGCACATAAAATATAATTGAAAAGTAATTGAATAAAAATTAGGCAAAACAATAACCTCAAAGTCTTGATGAAATCTCGAAATAGTGGATCAACCTTAGGGTTTACCCGACCAGAAAATCCTAATGCTCTATCTTCTAATTCATAAATGTTGTATGTTTTCTCCCTAATGTTGTGAATTCACTTAAGTAGTAACGAGAATTGGACTTTTACAACCGGTCCACAAAACATAAGTTTGCCCCAAAAACTAACTAATTTATTTTCGTTATGTCTGGAACGAAAACTGATAATTTATGTTCTCTACACTCCGAATTATCTTCTAACATCAACATTAAACTTGTAGCTTTTTCTCTTAACTTTCCAACGCATATTTGGAAGTTTTAAACAAATTCTCGTCGCTCAAGTTATGATCTGTATAGTGAGAAGGTTTCAAAATACAACTTATTCCGAAAATAAACAACAGAAATAAAATAAAAGCAAATTTAAACTTAACTTCAAAAACATATTAAAAGCAATGAAAATAACGCGAGAAGTCACAAAATTTTCTTAGCACAAAGTAAAAGGTGGTGTATTAAAATAAACTGATCATTAGTCCTGAAACAAACTCGGAGGGCTTCAAAAGCCTTCCTACATCAGTCTCCTCCAGCTCTGAAAAACTCGACCCCGAGTTCTCTTCTTGATAAAGAGCCTCAACTGCTTGATATTTATAAATGTCAACAATATTGAAAGTATTAAATATATTTGTTGTTTCTTTTGGATTGACTTCATTATGCAAAACAACACGGTATGTTCAAGTTGTTTTTGTGTAGAAATGACACATGTGGGAATGGATGTCCCAAAATGTGTGCAGCATCTGGCCCTTGTCAACAGGCCATGATGAATGTTGTTTGGGGCGTATTTTCTTTATTATGATTCAATCATATTTGTTACGGTGAGAATCGGATAACAAGCTATTAATTAACTTGCATCACAAAACTTTGAATTCACCACCGACTTTGATTTATCTAAAGGAAAGGTTCAAGATCGAGAAAACCTAAAGGGGGGAGATCTAGGTTCGGGGGTTGGTTATACTAAGGGAAGGTATTAACACCCTTAATATTTGTAGTACTCTACAGGAACCTCTTGTTTAGTTTATGTTATGTTATGTTTGTTTGCTAAGGTAAATCTGCTAAAGGTATATACATTGAATTTTGCTCTCCAAGACGTCGCATCTTGTGCCTATGTATCTGACTAAAGAATCAGAGCAACCATAGTTCACCTAACTCAGGGTGAGGAACCATTGACTATATAGCCAAAGTTCCAAGGGGGAATGAGTATGAGCTCATATAGAGTTTAAGAAACTCTCTAAGTCTAAGTTGTGACAGGGAGAAGTGAATACTCAAGGTGATGAGTCTCACATAGAGTTCAAAAACTCTAACTTGTTGTAAATTAATATTGATTGGCTATGAGGCCAAGGAGGAGTGGCTATGACTATGAGGTCAAAGCCTACCTATGACTATGAGGTCAAAGGTTTAAGAGGTGGCTTTATGATTATGAGGTCAAGAGGGGATCCTATGACTATGAGGTCAAAGGAGAATGGCTATGACTATGAGGTCAAAGCTAACCTATGACTATGAGGTCACGGTTAAGAGGTAACTCTATGACTGTGAGGTCAAAAGAGAATCCTATGACTATGAGGTCAAAGGAAGAAAGGCTATGACTATGAGGTTAATGCTTAACCTATGATTATGAGGTCAAAGGTTAAAGAGATAACTCTATGACTATGAGGTCAAAAGGGAATCCTATGACTATGAGGTCAAGGAAGATGGCTATGACTATGAGGTCAAAGCTTAACCTATGACTATGAGGTCAAAGGTTAAAGGTTTTGCCAATGACTATGAGGTCAAGGGCTACCTATGACTATGAGGTAAAAGGTCGAAGATGTAACTCTATGACTATGAGGCCATGGGAGATTCCTATGACTATGAGATAAAAGAACATGGCTATGACTATGAGGTCAAAGGTTCAAGAGATAACTCTATGACTATAAGGTCAAATGAGAATCCTATGACTATGAGGTCAAAGGAAGAAAGGCTATTACTATGAGGTCAAAGCTTACCTATGACTATGAGGTAAAAGGTTAAAGATGGCCCTATGACTATGAGGTCAAGAGGGAATCCTATGACTATGAGGTCAAGGAAGAGTGGCCATGACTATGAGGTCAAGGCTTACCTATGACTATGAGGTCAAAGGTTAAAGGTGTAACTCTATGACTATGAGGCCATGAGAAATTCCTTTGACTATAAGGTCAAAGGAAAATGGATGCCTATGACTATGAGGTCAAAGGTAGTAATGAGCTTTTTATAACCTTGAGGTCAACAAAAATACTTTCCTTTGGAAGGAAGGGGAGGCAACTTCTTGTGAACAAGAATTGAAATGGGATTGAGATTAAATGAACAATACGAGTTCAAGGATTCAAGGGGATAACACTAATCAAGTGGGCATAACATTAAAGCATGATATATACATCCAGGTATGAGCATGGCAAAATATGGTGAGATAGTTCACAACAAGCGTGAATAAATGAACACAAGTATGGCAAAGTTTTCAAGAACTATGAAATTAAGAATGAGACAATCATATCAACATAAATTCCATCTTTGCAAGAAAATTCTAAGAAGTGCCACAAGTTATGGACAAGAGTGATGAGGTATTAATCAAAATTCAAACAAAACCCACTTCAAAAGTTTTTAACAAGGTTGTCAACCCCACTTAAAATAACCTCTTAAAAATATCTTGGAACAACTTAGAAAATTGTCTCAAAAGTGGTAAGAAAATAAGTTCAAAATTAGGATTAAGACGAAGTTCTAAAAGTCCATAAAATAATAGTATTAAAGTGGAAATAAAATAAAAAATAAAATAAAATTGAACATCAAAATATTAATATATTTTTTTGGGAAGTTTTTGGGTTAAAGAGAATATATATAAATAATTGCAGTAAAAATAAAAAAAGAAAATAAACTTTGAAACAAATTAGGCCAGGGGGTGCATTGGTAAACTTAGCATGAACTAAGGGTTAGTTGTTTCTGCGCATGGGCCTTGGTGTCGGGGGTGCTGTTAGCGCATGATGAAGCCCAGGGTAAAAAAAAAAAGAAATAAAACAGTTAGGCAAAATAAAAACAAGCTCGTGTACAAGTTTACAATGAGACATTTATCAATTGGCCATTAAGAGGTTAAGTTACTACATGACAAAGCAAGGACATAGCCTATCACGCGCTGCCAGCAAATCATCTCTCCCATGCAACTTATACAACCAGAAACCCCATCATGAACAAAACCAGAGAAACACATGACTTTCTCTCTACTTTCCCGACCATCTCCAAACTTATTTCTCGACTAAAATCAATAAAACAAACATCATGGAGTAGTGCTCAGAAGGTAGAATAATATCAGACTCTATACAACTCAAAACAACAACCTAAACATGGAGAAAAACCACGTGGAAGTGGGGCATTCAAACTGAAACCAACACATTACATAGTGACGTATGATCAATATCTCAAACAAACAGATACATTATCATTTCAAAGCAAAATGGATGCATATTATGGAAGACACGACATCGTTCAGAAATGGTTATATATTGAACATGAAGGCATGTAGATCATAAATGTGAGAAAAGAAAGAGATACTTACTAAGTGGAGTAGGTCCACTGCGTCTCTACTTGTGAGCTTTGAACTCGACCTGCTCAAGCTTTTGTTCTGGTTGATGATGATGTGAAAAGGTCACAACTTCTGGTTCCTTCTTTGATGCTCATGAGCTCTCAACCTCACTTGCTTTGAATGATGTGTATTTATGTGGTGAAAGGCTATTTTGGTTGTTATGTTCTTCTTCAGATTCTTGGTTTTCTTGCAAAGTTCACAAGTTTCTTTGATGATGTGTTTTTTGCTCTGCTTGTTGAAGCAAGGAAGAAACTCACAAGCTCTTGAGTTTTGGTGGATTGCAATGCTGGTCCGATGTTGTATTGATGGTTCTGATATTGTTCGTTGATGTACTGAACAAAGGAAAATGACCCTCCTTTTATAGGCAGAGCAACTGGTTAAAACAATGAAGACACAAGGGATATTGGTCTTGTCCAAAAGTGAAACAATGCTGAGGTTTAGCTTCTGCACTCATGAACTTTATGCTCTATCCTTCTTGAGCCAAGTGAAATCCTTTGCTTGCTTGTCCTATGGTTCTTGTCAGCTAAGGAGAAAATCAAAGTCTCAAGGGTTTGAGGTGCCATAAGGTTTACACGATGGTTTTTGGTCCTTGTGTAGCAGAATGTCAACTCAACAAATACAAAATGGTTATACTTCTGCACATCTCTTCTTGCATGATTTATGGAAAAGTGGCATGTTGGCATTTAATGAGAAGTCAGCACATGTACTTGTCATGGCTTTGGCTCAGATTTTTCCAAATTGTAAAGCATGGTGGCGTGAAGAATTGATGGAAAAAGGACAGTGGTGTGACAAGATGAAACAAAGTTGTGTAATATCCATGAGCCACACGATGGTTTTTGCTTTTGGCTAGTACATGCTCACTTTGCAAAGTACAAAAGTTGTACTTGGGTTCCTCTTTACACGGGCTGGTGATAGAAAAGAATGCTGGAAGTGTTGGTTTGTTAAGTGAAATGCACTTCAGTTTGGGATAAGATTTTGGTTCAAGTGGCAAAGTATAGTTTCACAAAGAAACTAAATCGTACCATGCTCTTTTTAATACACAAGCATTGTTCACTTAATGGACCAAACAACAAATTCTTATTCCTTGGAAAGAATGGTGCAAGACATATTTTGGAATTGGCCTTAGAAACAAATGAAAATGAGTAGCAAGGTTGATGTAACAAAATGTTCCAAAAAATAAGAATTTTTTCTAAGTGTAACATATTTCACCATGTCACCTTTAGTGTACCATAACTTAATAACCATACCACCAAATCTTGAAGGTTTTTGATTCTATGTAAAGAGGGCATTTGATAGATCAATTCTCATGTGGAAATTTGCTTGAGATAGTGCTTGTAACAATGAGAAAAATCTCCACAAAGTCATGTACATGAGTTGGCAACAAGGACTTGGAAACTTTCTCTAAGTTATTGAGTTTTTACAATTTGAAGCAACCAACTTTAAAGCATCATAACTTGAGATTGGTTGATCCAAATGAGGAATTCCACATATGCTTGGAAAGCTTGAAGAACAAGGAACAACTTTCATGTCCTAATATTATTGAGTTGATGTTTGGAACAAGGTGAAAAATTGAGTTAAAGTTGGATGAAAATTAAGGTGAAAACGACCAAAATCTCACTAAGTCCCAATGGTAACTTCTCTGCCAAGTCTCATAACTCAAGAATCATGCACTTTTTGGAGAAGGGTCCTCTAATACCCTTTGAAGTTTATGGAAACAACTTCCATTTGAGCTTTGAGTCACTCAATTTGGATGTGTGGTTTGAAAGTTATGGCTTTCCCAATTTTGCACAAGAAGTGAATTTTTCACACTTAGAAAGTTTCAAGGACCAAACATGGCCCTCTTTGCAAGAAACCTCTCAAAGCTTGACTTCTCATGCCAATCTCAATCTACTGGTGAACACTTGTGAGAATTGTATGGAGCCAAAGAGTATCTCAGGAGACCTTGAATCGTGTGAGATCCTGACTTAGGAGACATGGCCCTCTTTCTGGTGCAAACCCCAGTTCAAAAGAAGCAAACTTGCAAGATGAAGTGGTTAGTTAACAATGCATAAAAGATTGAAGTCTAAATGCAAGTGCAAGATGTTATGACATCTAAGGGGTAAAATTTGGGGTACAACAGTTGCCCCTATTTAAATAGCTTTACCAGATGGCACGAGGAATGGAAATCCTCGGGACATCAAGGTGAAAAGGTATTTAAATATAGCAAACCGAAATTTTTTCCCTTAGATGGAATGCAGATGCTAAGGACAGGCAACAGACGTGCATATGCTGACATGCCATGAACTTCTAGTATGATGATGTGATGTTATGATATCGCAAAAATGCAGACAAACAAGACACCAAAAGATAAAGAGAAAACCACCACAGATGAGCTTACTGCGGAAGGATAAAGTTTAGTATCCCCGAGGAAGACTCACTGGGGATACAGGCTAACCAACAAAAGAGACTCATTGGGGAGACTCTGAGGCAACACTGGGGATGGAAAAATAAAAGGGGAAAACCCTACAGATCTTTACTGGAGATAGGAGCCAGAGAGGTATTCCCTATTGGGGAAAGATCCAAGGATATGGACGAAAGGTTCATATGTGACCGGACGACACATGGGTAATAACACATTCTTACTGGGCATGAAACCAGAAAGAAGACATGATCTCCACTGGGGATCAGTTTGAAATAAAAGGATAGACATTCACTAAACGATTTTCTGGTATTTTCTTATACTGAAGCGTTCAAACGGGATCTTCTAGAAAAAACCAGAAAAAACAGAGATAACTTTTGCGCGCCCGATAATGAAAGATGACTGGACTTTTAGCTGGGAATAAGGTTAATGAGACATTGATGATGGGACTCAGGTACCAATATGAGTTGGTCGAGATAACGATATGATTTGGTTTATGAAGAATACTAGTATGAGCTGGATTTGAAAACACCAATATGAGTTAGATTTTGAATGCCAGTATGAGCTGGACTTTGGGATACCGGTATGAGCTGGATTTTGAATGCCAGTATGAGCTGGAATTTGGGATACCAGTATGAGCTGGACTTTTGAATGCCAGTATGAGCTGGACTTTGGATACCAGTATGAGCTGGACTTTTGAATGGCAGTATGATCTTGACTTTGGATACCAGTATGAGCTGGATTTTTGGGTACCAGTATGAGCTGGACTTTTTGGATACCAGTATGAGCTGGATTTTTGAATACCAGTATGTGCTGGACTTTGAATACCAGTATGAGCTGGACTTTGGGTACCAGTATGAGCTGGATTTTTTGGATACCAGTATGAGCTGGATTATTAGATACCAGTATGAGCAGGTTTAAATATCTGATAGGTCAATACCGGGGTTGCATAACTGAAGATTAGACTTCCTGGGAATACCAGTTATGGTTGCAAAAAAGGTTGGATGACACCAGAGATAGATAAGCTTCTCAGAAGAGACCGCCACTTATCGCCATAGAAAAACAAACCTCTCCAAGAGATTGCTACTTGTTATTAGTTATAAATTCTCAAGAGCTATTGATTTCACAACACTGTTATAGAAGGTATTTTTTCTTCAACGAGGACCTGTAAAAGATTTTTCCTGAGAGACAAAGTGCAAAATAAATGCACGTTCAAACTAGGTTCAACAACCTAACCAGCCAGGGACCAAACTTCAATCTAGGGACAATCTAGAAAGAAACAGTCAGACAATACTCCAACCATTGAGGAATGAGCTCAAATGGGGATTTATCTTATCCAAATATGGAAAAGACAACTGAACCGACCATCATCTACGAGGATAAAACTCTGTGGGGAATTCATAAAGGATGGGCATTTTATGCCTAGGGTGAAAATTCTATTGAAGAGAAAAGACAAACCCGGTCACTTGGGGATATAACGCCAAGGTGAATAAAACAGGTAAACACCAGAAGAAGAGGTAACAGAGAGCTATGCCTATGAGAATGCATATATGCCATGCATATGAGAATATACTGACAAAATAGACAAAGATAAGCGAGACCGGAGATGAAATAAACATCTCAACAAGGATGCCCAGCCAAACTCATCAAGTTGGACCATTACTTGGGATGAACTGCAGAATCAGTAGTTCTTCTTCAAGATTACAACTTTCTCTAGTGGAAAGGAGTACTCCACTTGGTATAGCGTGATGACTTCACTAGGATTACCATCATGAGCTTGATTTCTTCACTGGAGGGAAAAGATCTATTAGGAATTATCAAGTTTAGCTGATTTAACAGCTTACTGGGGAGCTAGCAAAAGATGTCCCAAATGCTGAATAGTTCTGCATAACTTATTTGCCCCAGAGTACACGGTTTATCAGAAGAAAATATCAAGAGGATTTTACAGAATAATTTGCATGCAAGATACTTCAATATCTTCAAACTCTTAGAGAGATTCATAAATTTTGGTATAACTGCCCCTGCTCAACTGCACTTGCACAAAAATGTCCTTGAATTTGTGCTTCAGATTGGTTGTTGACAATTGGGGAACAAGCTTGCCCCAGACTGATTGGCCTTTTAGAGATTTACCGAATCTCGACCTGACTGCCCCTGATTAACTGATTTGTGAGGGTAAGTTGTCAAAAGGATTTTACAGAAGAATTGGCATACCAGATGCTTCAATATCTTCAAATTTTTTGAAGAGAAATGCACCTTGACATAACTGCCCCAGCTCATCTGTATTCGCAATACAAAGTCCTTTAGACTGTAGTAGAAATGACTGGGAAACAATTTTCCCCTGTTGATGGGTTACTGGAGTTCATACTTGTCATAAGATGACCTCAAGAAGACTAGCTCTAGTACTCTGAACTTGAAGAGTTCTGCCCCTGATTCAATAACACTTGGAACGGTGGATTGGTAAATCCCTCCGCTTGGTTGCCCCTGACTGAGCTTCCTTTATCAAGTCAAATTCCCCAGCTGGCTGCATTTGTTGGGATTGCTTTGACATTGAATTATTTTGCAAACAAGTATTGTTCATTAAAAATTTGGCAATTTCAATGCAAAATTCATGCAAGCTTTTGAAATCAAGTTTATTGATGAAACACACACGGTGGAATAATCAAAAACAAAGGTAGATCTGGCCTTTTATGGCCTGGTAGATGAAGTGATCAACGTACACAAATCACAAAGATTATTAGGAGTCAGGTTAATCAACCTTGCTGTAGTATGCTTTCAAAACAACCTTACCTCAATTAGGTCTTTTAAGGGTTGTAACGTGGCTTGGTTCACGGTTCATGAAACAAAAGATAAAGGCTTAAAGTTTGTTTGTCCCACCCAATCTTCGTGATGAACTCCAATTCTACTCTCAGTTAACTTAGGTCATACATTCAGATTCCTATAGGCTAGGAATTGAGCCGATGATAGTTGCTGATGATTCGGACACCTTTGTAGTCATTACTCCCTTGCAGAATTTGGTTATCCTTTAATGCTGAGGTTTTGAGACCTCCTCTTATCTTTGTTTGAATTTTTGAGACCTCTTCTTGTCTTCGCTGAGGTTTTGAGACCTCTTCTTCCCTTTACTGAGATTTTGAGACCTCCCTTTTTTTTTGAGGTTATGAGACATCTTCTTTGTCTTCGTTGAGGTTATGAGACCTCTTCTTTGTCTTCGTTGAGGTTATGATACCTCTTTTTCCTTGGTTGAGGTTATGAGACCTCTTCTTTATCTTCATTTATGAGACCTCGCCTTTTCATTGTCACTTGATTTGAAAGAGCTGACTGCTGTCTAGCATGAAGCGCTTGCATTCGACTGCATAACCAAGTTAAACTGAGAACTACCCACCCCAAGGTTGAGATTTAAGAGTTTTTGTAAGGAAAGAAAACTCCTACTTCTAGGCTCGAAGGGTTAACGAGGGATTATCTTCCTTATTTCTCTGGTGTTTGGGAATCGAGACAATGCCTTACATCATCGGCAAGGTTTAATTGGAAGCATACCACAGTAATTATGGATAATATTTTCATCATCCTCCCTAATCTTTGCTTAACAACAATTTGATAAGTGGTATATTTTTTTGTTTTTATGCACACAAAAGTAAATGAGTGAAATGAATGAACTTAATAAAAAAGTGCACAAACATTTCATTAATCTCGCCAATTTGAAAGTACAACAAAGCTTATAAGTGAAACAGATTTAAAGTGCAAAGAAAGTACAAATGAAAATACTAAAATGAACAAAATATAGTCAGATTCGGCGAATTGATTTCAGAAGATTTCAGTTTCTGGGCCCAAACGGGGGATCACCTTCACCACTGATCATTAGTTCCTTGTGATACAGAATCTTAAGACGCCTAGCAAGCCTTTTGCCTTTTACTTCAAAAGTTGAGACATTGACATCTGACGTGCCTTCCCGAGGTTGCAGTGTCTTTAGCAGGTTTAGCAGTCTCGCTTCAAACTCATTGCATTCTTCAATGGGATGCCCCATTGTCCTAGTGCGGAATTTGCATTCAATCTCTGGATGATCTTCTTCGAAGATCAAATTCTTGTTGTGGATCAGATTTTGCACAGTAGCTTCTAAGGCTCGGCAGCCATCCAAGTTATTCCCTTTGGCTCCCTTATGGAATTCATAAATCAGGGTTGGATCGTGCCAAGGTCTTGACACAGGGTTGAGAAGTCGAGGGATTATCAACTTGTTCTGAATCAACAGTGGGAAGAGTTTGCTCAAAGGCACAGGAACGGGCTGGTAGTTAACTTTTCCCCTTTTGACAGAGCACCTCTTCTTATCTCGGTTTCGAGGACCTCAAGGAGAAACAACCGTTGGAGGCTGAAACACCCTTTCGGTAGATACCTGATGACTATGATATTCTGGTGCAAGACCAGGATCAAATGCTGGCCGGTACGAAGGTTCTCCAAAGACAGATCCTTGGTATGGGAGAACCATAGGAGATGGCAAAGGATTATTGATTTGAATGCCTTGAGGTGTGAATGAGATCCTCTCAGAGTCCAACAGATTCTGAACCTTACTCAGGAGCACCTTACATTCTTCAGTTGAATGCCCCTGTGCCCCAGCATGGTAGTCACATCGGGCATTGGCGTCAAAGCCTGGTGGATAAGGAAATGGTATTGGCTTTAATTCTTTTGGCACTATCAAGCCACCTTTGATTAACTCTGGTAAGAACTGCTGTATGGTATTGGCAATGGTGTGAAATTCCTCTTTGGCTTTCTTGGCCTTTGTCGTGCATGCTTCCGCGGCTGATGGCGGTAGGACCGTTGATACTGAGGAGGTCCTTGAGTTGGAGGATCCATAAGAGGCGATGAACTGACAATCTCTCTGGGAGTAACAGGGGGAGAGTGCTCCTCTTTTTTCATCAGATCTTGCAAAGTTTCCAGAACCCAATTCATCTAGCATTTGAGGATTCTGATATTCTCTTCTAGGTCTTCTTGGTTCTTCAGAATTTCATTCATTGTCGTCATTGTCCTGAATAGGTGCTAGGTATCCTTCAGACATAGAGGGAGAGACTCAAGACCAAGAAATGCAAATGTGTTACGAATGTGCATGAAATGCAAATGTAAGTGCAAAAGTCTCATGGAATTTAGACATTTGTGAAATATCACAGGGTATCAAAAGACCTCATTTTCATTAATAAAAGGTGAGTTACAAAAGTTGATACACTTACAAGAGTCCTAATCATGAAGCTAAATAAAAGCTAGAAAGTCCTAAGGAGATTCTCCTAAGAGTCTCATGTTGAGTCTTCTGATTTCTTTCTCCATCTGGTCTCTTTCTGTGACGAGGTTATCGACGATTGACTTCCATGCAGTAGGTTGAGCACTAGAGGAACTTAATCCTTCATGGATTTTTCTTTTCTTGCACGAGAACAAATCGTCATTCCTGGCTTGTAGTTGCTTCTGAAGTTCCAGGTTTTCTTCAACAACCACTTGATATTTGAGTTTCCATACTTCCTCTGACTGCTGGGTTTGTCTCAAAGAAATCTCCAGCTCCTCCTCCCTTGACATAAAGTATAGAACAGGTTCATTCTTCAAAGCAATTGGTTCCTGTCTGTTGTAAGGCATCCTCAACTCAATGGCTATTCTTCGGACCCATTGGAGGTAGGGCTCCAATGACATACCGCTAGGTTTTCCCAAAGAACTTCTTCCTCTTTTACGCCTGCTATCCCAGGCATTTAAGATCAACTCCTTTTGCTCTTTGTTCTTGTCATATTCTTCAAAGTAGATGCTTTCCATATGAACGCTGAGAGGTTTATCCTTCAAAGGGTACCCTAATTGACGTCGTGCCAATACAGGGTTATAGCTAATTCCACCTTTGATGCCAAGAAGAGGCACGTTGCCATAGTTTCCACAGTTGTCTATAATCAGAATTCCATCATACACCTGATTATACCAGTCAATGTCTGCATGAGAGAGGGCCATAATCCTTTTAGACCACCATCCCTTCTTGGAATCCCAGAATGCGTCTGCCTTTGGTAGATGCGAAATAAACCATCTGTACAACACAAGGACACAGCAAGTGATTTGCCCTTTACCATGAGCATTTCTTGTATGGACTGAGTGATAAGCTTCAGCAAGCAAAGTAGGTACAGGATTTTGTTTCAAGAAAATCTTGATTTCATTCAGATCCACGAAGTTGTCAATATTCGGGAACAAGAAAAGTCCATAGATGAGTAAGGCAAAAACAGCTTCGAAGGCATCCCTGTTGGAGTGCTTAGCAAAGTAATGGGCTTTTTCAAACAAAGACTTAGCAGTTAACCCAAAAATTCCTCCCTTGGAAGTTAAGTTGCTTTTGATGTCACCTAACTCCAAGTGAGTTTTCTTAGCTATCTCTTCCTCTTTAGGATTCCTCTCAAAGATAGGAAACGGGGACTCATCCTTGATAGACAAACCAATTATCTGAGAATATTCTTCAAGGGTAGGCAAGAGTTGATAATCAGGAAATGTGAAGCAGTGATACTTTGGGTCGTAGAATTGAAGTAGAGTTGAGAGGAGACATTCATCAGTGTTTTTTCTCAACAAGACCCACAACTTCCCATATCTGTCTTTGAATCCCTCAGGATCGGTTAGCAAATCTCAAAGTCTCCTTATGCCATCCAACTTAGGACTCTTGAAAGTGTATTTCACAGTATTCCTTCTTGAACTGCCCATGGTATCCTTCTGATATTCACAAAAAGAGAAGTCTGAGTTCCATGAAACTGATATGAAATAAATGTTCATGATGTATGGATGCAAGACAAGCACATATACACATATTCACAAACGTCCAAGCACACAAGAAAAAAGGTCATGGTTAAGAGCATGAAGTCATGGTTTACCCTCCCAAATTATATGTACTATTGGTTTTTATCTGTAGAACAGGGTTCTAAGAAGTTCCCAGAGTCGACAACCCATCTTTTGGATTTTATCGATTTCCCAAATGACTTGGTAGTCAATAAAATTCTCAAGAGAATCTCGTCTGAGTGTAGTATCGCGTAGCAACCAATTTAGGAATAGACTCCCTCATAGTCCTCGCACTACATCCTAAAAAGGCTTAAGTGGGGTTTGGAAATAACTACGGTTCTTAGTATAGATGGCACCTACATCAAGAGTAACACGTTTTCATGAATGGACTCGTTCAACATGACTAAACTCTTAAGAGGGCCTAAACTGAGTGATGGTGTCTGTAACGCCCCGGTTTTGTTAGATTTATTTAATAGAGTAGATTTAATTGGTTTTGGTTTTATATTATTTTATTATTGACTTTTATTTGACAAAATGTTATTTTTCATCATTGTTTATGTTTTATCGCATTTTGAGGGCGTTTGCGAGATAATTGAGTTTGAGGGGTAAAATAGTCTTTTAGAGGTTTAGATATTTTATATAAATAGGAAGTGGAAAGAAAAAGAGAGAAAAGAAAGAAAAAGGAAAGAAAGAGAAGGGAAAGAAAGAAGAGGAGAAAAGAGGAAAATCGCGGGAACTCCGTTTCGAGCGCGAATAATCGGGTAAGGGTGAGAAGTTTCAATTATATCTTGCTTGTGTATGTATATGTGTTGTTTGTTGTAAATATTTTGATTGTTTCGTGACTTTTCGTATCGATTGGAATTAGGAGCAATTGATAGAAATCGATGTTTTCGCGGATGAAATTCGATATAAACCGCGTAGAATACTCGTTGATTATGTCTAAACATGTTTTGGTTGTTCTGGTATGAATTAGAAGGGTTTGGGTGATAAAAATGATGTATTTTGGTCCCATATGACCTAGGTTGACGCTGCTGCGATTTCTGGGTTTCGCAGGTTCGCCTAGCGAACCCCAGCGAAGGAACTGGCGAATGTTCGCTAGAAGGTTCGCCTAGCAAACTTTATGTCTGTTTTCCACTGCCTTGGTTCGCTAGGGTTCGCCTAGCGAATGCTGGAGCGAACATGATATTTTCCAATTTTGTTTTCGTCGTAATTTTCAAACCGTAAGTCCGTTTTGGTCGCCGTTCGAAGCGTTGGAAAGCCAATGAAAAGCTCTTTCTTTTTAAAATGGTTTGGAGGGCAGTAGATGAATTATTTAAGTCGTGATTTTGAAAAAGTGTTGGTTTGTTGGATTTTCACCGTCGTATTGGTGTGCGAATGATGTGTTATCATGCTATAGGCTTTTAATATGTATCATATGGCTTGTGTGCTGGTATATTATGTGAATATATGTGATAAGTGTTGGTGATGATGGTTTGTGGTGTTATGGAGGAATAAACGTGTGTTTTGGGTTTTGATTTCAATGTGCGATAATGATGTGTTGTGAGTAGCATTTGATATGTAAATCCCTTGTGTGAGGAACTATGATGTTGTTGTGATTTGTGGTATGTGATATGATTGTGGTATTTTATGGCTTGTGATGAAGTGCATTGTTTATGTGAAATTTCAATGTATGTTGTGTGGTGGCATTTAGGGTTTGAAATGCATTGTTTGAATTGCTTTGCAATGCATGAATGTGATGATGTGGAAGCATGTGATAAGTTGTTGTAATTGTTGTGGTTGTGATTTGTGGCCGAAAGGCAAGAAAATGCCAAGTGTTGTATTTGATGATTTATGCATGATTATGAATGTGTGCATGGATGCAATGTGAGTGTCATGAGTCATTGTATGCCAAGCATCATAATGTGCATTGTGAAAACGTCCTGAGTGACGGTTTGATTCCTGAGGGAATATGCTATACCATCGTGGGCCTTAAAAATATGAGGCGATTCCTGAGGACTTAAAGCGATGGGTATAGACGATTGTGGGCTCCTTTGGAGACTTAAAGCAATCCTTAACGTCGTGGGCCTCGAAAATATGAGGCGATGCCTGAGGACTTAAAGCGACGGGTGAACATCGTAGGCCCGACGGGGAGTTACTTGAGATTCTCAGTAACGAGCGATGGTTCCAATAGTTCCTGAGTGGACTAATGACGTGACAATGGAAGTCGGTACCGCATGGCATGTGCATAGAGTCGTTGTGTCGATCTATGTGCATTTGCATAAATCATGAATTAATTGTGCATGGAAATGTGATTGTGATTGATGAGATGAAATATGTGCAATTGAATTGAATGGTATATGTTTGATTGGAATATGTGATTATGTGTGAGAAATGTGAATGGATGCATTATGTGTGAAAAATCATGATTTGATTGATTATGTGTGGAAATTGTGCATTGATTTGTTATGTGTTGAGATTGTAATAGCATTGGTAATTTGATGTGCATATGTGATAAATGCTATGACTTGGTATGCCTTATGTGCAAATGTGTAATTATGTTGGTATAATTGTTCTATGCTATGTGGTTGGATTGTTAGAAATATGTTATACATCTATGGCTTGCTACATGTATTGGTATGTGACGTGTGGGGTGAGAATAACTGTGTATGTGATTTTATGTGTTTTTGCATATTATTATGCAATCTTGGTTTAGTTGTTATTTCTCACCCTTCTGCTGGAATATGCTTTTTATGGCATAGTGCAGATTGTCAGCTTTAGAGGCGTGGAGGCAAGTGGAAGAGTTAGATCTTCGTTTGCTTAGGTCTTGGTGTCTGCTCTGATACGTAGCACGGGAGTCGGGGAACACTTTAAGTTATTTGTATACAATTGTTGAATATGTTTTGTATGACCTTTGTATGTATATTTTGATGTTCTAAAACGATTCATTTTGTAAAACAAGTCGGTTATGGATCTTTCCGCTTTATTCCATAATTGACATTCATTTTATATGGAAAAAGGTTCCCTATGGGGTTATCCTATTTTGTGCTATGTATCAAAATAATTGAGCAGGGTTTGTATTTTCTTTCTTTAAGTGTGACATCCCTGTTTCTTGTTGGAAAAATAAATTTTTAGTTACTCTGATTTATATTTGTATTATTTATTCGCGAGGGGAATTGGGGTGTTACATTAGTGGTATCAGAGCAGGTCGGTCCGTCCGGCCAAGTTGTTGAGTCAGTTGGTGTGACAGTTGAATACTGTCATTGTTGTCTGTCCCTTAGTACGTGATATGTGTGGGAGGCACTGTCAGTACTTTCTGGTTTTCTAATCCTTTGTTTTCAGGAGTTAGAATGAGATAAGTGGGGGAGAAGCTGGTACTTCTCCATGTTGCTTCAGGTGTGGAACGCTGGCTCAGTATGTTGTGAATTGCAAGATTGTAAGTGTTGTTTGGACAGTGTTGTTCCCGGTTCCGGAAGGAATGCGGAGGTAAGGTTTATGTCAACTAAGGATTGGTACCTTAGGTAGTTTTGTGCGTGAGATGTAAGTAACGCTATTATAGTTTGGTAAAGATGGTTTATGCCCCATCATGATTGTCAGCTGTCTATTGATAAATTGAGGAACTGATCACCCTTAATCTGTTGTTGATAGCAGACGGGAATTATGTTGGATGGAATAGGCGTGTCTTTCCAGCTTGGATAGTGTGTGCCATGAATTGTGTAGAATTGAGAAAATGATTACGGATTGCTTCGATGAGTTGATGAAGATTCTTATAGCTGAAGGTGAGACGGATTGGAGGTTTTGGTATGTTGGTCTAGTGGGAAGTCATTGAGGGAGAACGATTGGGTATTGTCAAAGGTGGTTCTCAGAGAGAAGAGTGTGAACTCGAATTTGACGAAGGTGAAGATTTGAGGTTTGGATCTGCTAAGTAAGTAGAAAACTCTTAGTAGATGGGACTAAGATGTTTGTTGGTCTGTGATGATAGTGTTCTGGAAATTGGCAGGAAGTCACAGTGTTGGGCCGTCAGTTGTGCATGGTTTTCAGATGTGTTATGGATGGGACATTAAGGTGTTGTCTTAGGGAGCTCCGGTTTGGTTAGTAACAAAAAGGAAGGATGGTTGAATGGAATAACAAGTATGATGCATATGATGGTATTGGTTTTGAGACTATGGAAAGCGAAACTTAGAGTTCTGGTGAGGTTTGGAGTCTTTGGAGTTTTAGAGCATTAATGGAAATTTTGAGAAAACCCTAGGTGTGGATGTAATGTTCGAGAGTTCTTTTGAGATGGTTGTTGCTACACGTGGGGATTTATGGAATTTGGACTGTTAAGAGGAGAAATTGTGTTTGGATTACTAACAGTTGATTGAGGTAACGATTAAGAATAAGTGTCCACTTTCATGAATAGATAACTGGAATGGTTTGGTTAAGTTTGAGTGAAATCGCAATTGGATGGAATGTTTGATAAGAGTGGTGAATGGTGTGAGTTGAGGCTTTGATTGATTTAATGTGAGTCTGGACAAGTTTGAATGAGGTTTGGTTTGTTTGGGCATTACAACGTGCAGTGATGTTGTTCGGTGATAGTAATGCGCCTGTAATATTTGTGGAGTAGAGGAATCGTATCTTCCATATTTAAGTGGATAAGTTCGTAATGGCTTTGATTGAGGATATTCAGATCTGTTATAAACTCAGAGGAAGAACAGGTAGAGTGTTTGGGATTTGAATTACAAGTGTCAAAAAGAGACGAAGTTTTATGCAGAGTTATTCGAGTGAGAATTTGGGTTGAAAAAGGTTAGTTTATTGGATATGTTATTTCAGATGAGAGTATGGTTATGGATCCATCGGAATTAGATGCAGTTCTACCTTGAGAGGCTCCTAAGTCGGTTAAGGAGATTAGAAACTTTTGGGCCCAGTTGGTTGGTACGGAAGGTTATGGAAGACTTTGCTAAGTTCATACTTCTGTTGTCTCAGTTGGCTTGCAAAGGGTGAGTTGTTTGTCTGGATGTTCGTTGTGAGTAAGTTTTGGTGAGCTGAAGTAGAAGTTGGCTACGGCTTCAGTTTTGATTCTGGATGATCCTAATAAACCGTTTGTGAGATGTGTCTTTGAGGAGTTTAGACAGTGTGTTAATGCAAGAGGGTAAAGTCGTGGCTTATGCTTTACGACAATTGAGGATTCATAAAAGGATCGATACTATTCAGGATTTGGAATTGGACGCGATTGTATTGTGTTGGAGAATCTGGAGGTATTATTTTAAGGGTTTTAGGTTCAAGGTGTTTGGATGGAGGAATGGACGGCTTTGGATGAGTAACAAGACTGTTGTAATTCTGAGTTTTCGCAGGTTCGCCTAGCGAACGATTCAGCGAAGGGTAGCGAAGGTTCACTACGGGTATTCGCCTAGCGAAGGCGTGAGCGAAGGTTCGCTAGATTGTTCGCCTAGCGAACTTTGGGTGTTTTTGGCTCTGTTTGGTTATGACTTGGTTCGCTGGAACATTCGCCTAGCGAAGGAGCTAGCGAATGCTCGCGAGGGATGCTCGCCTAACGAAGCCGCTAGCGAATGCTCGCGAGAAGGTTCGCCCAGCGAACAGTGCTATTTGTGTAATTTTGTTTTCTGCATAACTTTTGATTTGTAACTCGGAGTAAGGCACGGTCGGATGGTTGGAATTTCTGATTAGTTATGACTTTGGCTCGAATTATCCTATTGGTAAAGTTTATGTCGTGCATAATGAGTTAAGTCGAGAGTTTTACTTATGTCTGCTTTGATGGTTAAAGAGTGGGAACTTTTGGGAGAATTTAGAGATTTGGGTTGGTGTGTGAATTGACGTCTGATAGTGTGCAGTTGGATATATTAACAGTGAACAGTGATTTTTGGTGAAAATGAGAAAGAGTTAGACTTTGGACGTGAGATTGGTAGTTTTGATGGTTACGAGTAATCAGAGTGCGCAGCGGAAGCGTGATATGGCACATTTCGTATATAAGTGTGGGACTGGTAAGAGTTCATAGGTTGAACATTGGGAACATGTAGGAGTGTTGAGACCATTGAACGCTTCTGGATGGAAGTCATATGTGAAAAGTTTAACTGTTATCCGTGGGCTGCTATGTAGTTGGGTGTTTTGGTTATATGTTCGATTGGTGAATTATAGCATTGTTGTAGTATGGTTGTGTGACAAGGAGGTAGGTGTTTTGGTTTTGTTGATGTTGTGGAGACCTTGTGGTGTCGTGGAACTTTATGTTCTTGTTTGTGTTGTTGTCTCGTTTCATTGTGTTGGTATCTTGGCTTTTCTTTGAATCGTGAGTTAGTCGTCAAGTGCATTGTATGGGCTTTGCATCTGGTCGTCGTTGTCGTGTCGTTGTTGTATCTGCTATTGGGAAGGTGGTTTGCCAGTTGTGTTATTCGTGGTGTGCCTTTTGTTGGCATGTTGGGTTGTTAGTCGGATGCGAGAGTCGTGTCCGGAGTTGTTCGTCTCGGTATATTTTCGAGGACGAAAATGTCTAAGTGGGGGAGAATTGTAACGCCCCGGTTTTGTTAGATTTATTTAATAGAGTAGATTTAATTGGTTTTGGTTTTATATTATTTTATTATTGACTTTTATTTGACAAAATGTTATTTTTCATCATTGTTTATGTTTTATCGCATTTTGAGGGCGTTTGCGAGATATTTGAGTTTGAGGGGTAAAATAGTCTTTTAGGGGTTTAGATATTTTATATAAATAGGAAGTGGAAAGAAAAAGAGAGAAAAGAAAGAAAAAGGAAAGAAAGAGAAGGGAAAGAAAGAAGAGGAGAAAAGAGGAAAATCGCGGGAACTCCGTTTCGAGCGCGAATAATCGGGTAAGGGTGAGAAGTTTCAATTATATCTTGCTTGTGTATGTATATGTGTTGTTTGTTGTAAATATTTTGATTGTTTCGTGACTTTTCGTATCGATTGGAATTAGGAGCGATTGATAGAAATCGATGTTTTCGCGGATGAAATTCGATATAAACCGCGTAGAATACTCGTTGATTATGTCTAAACATGTTTTGGTTGTTCTGGTATGAATTAGAAGGGTTTGGGTGATAAAAATGATGTATTTTGGTCCCATATGACCTAGGTTGACGCTGCTGCGATTTCTGGGTTTCGCAGGTTCGCCTAGCGAACCCCAGCAAAGGAACTGGCGAATGTTCGCTAGAAGGTTCGCCTAGCGAACTTTATGTCTGTTTTCCACTGCCTTGGTTCGCTAGGGTTCGCCTAGCGAATGCTGGAGCGAACATGATATTTTCCAATTTTGTTTTCGTCGTAATTTTCAAACCGTAAGTCCGTTTTGGTCGCCGTTCGAAGCGTTGGAAAGCCAATGAAAAGCTCTTTCTTTTTAAAATGGTTTAGATGGCAGTAGATGAATTATTTAAGTCGTGATTTGAAAAAGTGTTGGTTTATTGGATTTTCACCGTCGTATTGGTGTGCGAATGATGTGTTATCATGCTATAGGCTTTTAATATGTATCATATGGCTTGTGTGCTGGTATATTATGTGAATATATGTGATAAGTGTTGGTGATGATGGTTTGTGGTGTTATGGAGGAATAAACGTGTGTTTTGGGTTTTGATTTCAATGTGCGATAATGATGTGTTGTGAGTAGCATTTGATATGTAAATCCCTTGTGTGAGGAACTATGATGTTGTTGTGATTTGTGGTATGTGATATGATTGTGGTATTTTATGGCTTGTGATGAAGTGCATTGTTTATGTGAAATTTCAATGTATGTTGTGTGGTGGCATTTAGGGTTTGAAATGCATTGTTTGAATTGCTTTGCAATGCATGAATGTGATGATGTGGAAGCATGTGATAAGTTGTTGTAATTGTTGTGGTTGTGATTTGTGGCCGAAAGGCAAGAAAATGCCAAGTGTTGTATTTGATGATTTATGCATGATTATGAATGTGTGCATGGATGCAATGTGAGTGTCATGAGTCATTGTATGCCAAGCATCATAATGTGCATTGTGAAAACGTCCTGAGTGACGGTTTGATTCCTGAGGGAATATGCTATACCATCGTGGGCCTCGAAAATATGAGGCGATGCCTGAGGACTTAAAGCGATGGGTATAGACGATTGTGGGCTCCTTTGGAGACTTAAAGCAATCCTTAACGTCGTGGGCCTCGAAAATATGAGGCGATGCCTGAAGACTTAAAGCGACGGGTGAACATCGTAGGCCCGACGGGGAGTTACTTGAGATTCTCAGTAACGAGCGATGGTTCCAATAGTTCCTGAGTGGACTAATGACGTGACAATGGAAGTCGGTACCGCATGGCATGTGCATAGAGTCGTTGTGTCGATCTATGTGCATTTGCATAAATCATGAATTAATTGTGCATGGAAATGTGATTGTGATTGATGAGATGAAATATGTGCAATTGAATTGAATGGTATATGTTTGATTGGAATATGTGATTATGTGTGAGAAATGTGAATGGATGCATTATGTGTGAAAAATCATGATTTGATTGATTATGTGTGGAAATTGTGCATTGATTTGTTATGTGTTGAGATTGTAATAGCATTGGTAATTTGATGTGCATATGTGATAAATGCTATGACTTGGTATGCCTTATGTGCAAATGTGTAATTATGTTGGTATAATTGTTCTATGCTATGTGGTTGGATTGTTAGAAATATGTTATACATCTATGGCTTGCTACATGTATTGGTATGTGACGTGTGGGGTGAGAATAACTGTGTATGTGATTTTATGTGTTTTTGCATATTATTATGCAATCTTGGTTTAGTTGTTATTTCTCACCCTTCTGCTGGAATATGCTTTTTATGGCATAGTGCAGATTGTCAGCTTTAGAGGCGTGGAGGCAAGTGGAAGAGTTAGATCTTCGTTTGCTTAGGTCTTGGTGTCTGCTCTGATACGTAGCACGGGAGTCGGGGAACGCTTTAAGTTATTTGTATACAATTGTTGAATATGTTTTGTATGACCTTTGTATGTATATTTTGATGTTCTAAAACGATTCATTTTGTAAAACAAGTCGGTTATGGATCTTTCCGCTTTATTCCATAATTGACATTCATTTTATATGGAAAAAGGTTCCCTATGGGGTTATCCTATTTTGTGCTATGTATCAAAATAATTGAGCAGGGTTTGTATTTTCTTTCTTTAAGTTTGACATCCCTGTTTCCTGTTGGAAAAATAAATTTTTAGTTACTCTGATTTATATTTGTATTATTTATTCGCGAGGGGAATTGGGGTGTTACATTAGTGGTATCAGAGTAGGTCGGTCCATCCGGCCAAGTTGTTGAGTCAGTTGGTGTGACAGTTGAATACTGTCATTGTTGTCTGTCCCTTAGTACGTGATATGTGTGGGAGGCACTGTCAGTACTTTCTGGTTTTCTAATCCTTTGTTTTCAGGAGTTAGAATGAGATAAGTGGGGGAGAAGCTGGTACTTCTCCATGTTGCTTCAGGTGTGGAACGCTAGCTCAGTGTGTTGTGAATTGCAAGATTGTAAGTGTTGTTTGGACAGTGTTGTTCCCGGTTCCGGAGGGAATGCGGAGGTAAGGTTTATGTCAACTAAGGATTGGTACCTTAGGTAGTTTTGTGCGTGAGATGTAAGTAACGCTATTATAGTTTGGTAAAGATGGTTTATGCCCCATCATGATTGTCGGCTGTCTATTGACAAATTGAGGAACTGATCACCCTTAATCTGTTGTTGATAGCAGACGGGAATTATGTTGGATGGAATAGGCGTGTCTTTCCAGCTTGGATAGTGTGTGCCATGAATTGTGTAGAATTGAGAAAATGATTACGGATTGCTTCGATGAGTTGATGAAGATTCTTATAGCTGAAGGTGAGACGGATTGGAGGTTTTGGTATGTTGGTCTAGTGGGAAGTCATTGAGGGAGAACGATTGGGTATTGTCAAAGGTGGTTCTCAGAGAGAAGAGTGTGAACTCGAATTTGACGAAGGTGAAGATTTGAGGTTTGGATCTGCTAAGTAAGTAGAAAACTCTTAGTAGATGGGACTAAGATGTTTGTTGGTCTGTGATGATAGTGTTCTGGAAATTGGCAGGAAGTCACAGTGTTGGGCCGTCAGTTGTGCATGGTTTTCAGATGTGTTATGGATGGGACATTAAGGTGTTGTCTTAGGGAGCTCCGGTTTGGTTAGTAACAAAAAGGAAGGATGGTTGAATGGAATAACAAGTATGATGCATATGATGGTATTGGTTTTGAGACTATGGAAAGCGAAACTTAGAGTTCTGGTGAGGTTTGGAGTTTTAGAGCATTAATGGAAATTTTGAGAAAACCCTAGGTGTGGATGTAATGTTCGAGAGTTCTTTTGAGATGGTTGTTGCTACACGCGGGGATTTATGGAATTTGGACTGTTAAGAGGAGAAATTGTGTTTGGATTACTAACAGTTGATTGAGGTAACGATTGAGAATAAGTGTCCACTTTCATGAATAGATAACTGGAATGGTTTGGTTAAGTTTGAGTGAAATCGCAATTGGATGGAATGTTTGATAAGAGTGGTGAATGGTGTGAGTTGAGGCTTTGATTGATTTAATGTGAGTCTGGATAAGTTTGAATGAGGTTTGGTTTGTTTGGGCATTACAACGTGCAGTGATGTTGTTCGGTGATAGTAATGCGCCTGTAATATTTGTGGAGTAGAGGAATCGTATCTTCCATATTTAAGTGGATAAGTTCGTAATGGCTTTGATTGAGGATATTCAGATCTGTTATAAACTCAGAGGAAGAACAGGTAGAGTGTTTGGAATTTGAATTACAAGTGTCAAAAAGAGACGAAGTTTTATGCAGAGTTATTCGAGTGAGAATTTGGGTTGAAAAAGGTTAGTTTATTGGATATGTTATTTCAGATGAGAGTATGGTTATGGATCCATCGGAATTAGATGCAGTTCTACCTTGAGAGGCTCCTAAGTCGGTTAAGGAGATTAGAAACTTTTGGGCTCAGTTGGTTGTTACGGAAGGTTATGGAAGACTTTGCTAAGTTCATACTTCTGTTGTCTCAGTTGGCTTGCAAAGGGTGAGTTGTTTGTCTGGATGTTCGTTGTGAGTAAGTTTTGGTGAGCTGAAGTAGAAGTTGGCTACGGCTTCAGTTTTGATTCTGGATGATCCTAATAAACCGTTTGTGAGATGTGTCTTTGAGGAGTTTAGACAGTGTGTTAATGCAAGAGGGTAAAGTCGTGGCTTATGCTTTACGACAATTGAGGATTCATAAAAGGATCGATACTATTCAGGATTTGGAATTGGACGCGATTGTATTGTGTTGGAGAATCTGGAGGTATTATTTTAAGGGTTTTAGGTTCAAGGTGTTTGGATGGAGGAATGGATGGCTTTGGATGAGTAACAAGACTGTTGTAATTCTGAGTTTTCGCAGGTTCGCCTAGCGAACGATTCAGCGAAGGGTAGCGAAGGTTCGCTACGGGTATTCGCCTAGCGAAGGCGTGAGCGAAGGTTCGCTAGAGTGTTCGCCTAGCGAACTTTGGGTGTTTTTGGCTCTGTTTGGTTATGACTTGGTTCGCTGGAACATTCGCCTAGCGAAGGAGCTAGCGAATGCTCGCGAGGGATGCTCGCCTAGCGAAGCCGCTAGCGAATGCTCGCGAGAAGGTTCGCCCAGCGAACAGTGCTATTTGTGTAATTTTGTTTTCTGCATAACTTTTGATTTGTAACTCGGAGTAAGGCACGGTCGGATGGTTGGAATTCCTGATTAGTTATGACTTTGGCTCGAATTATCCTATTGGTAAAGTTTATGTCGTGCATGATGAGTTAAGTCGAGAGTTTTACTTATGTCTGCTTTGATGGTTAAAGAGTGGGAACTTTTGGGAGAATTTAGAGATTTGGGTTGGTGTGTGAATTGACGTCTGATAGTGTGCAGTTGGATATATTAACAGTGAACAGTGATTTTTGGTGAAAATGAGAAAGAGTTAGACTTTGGACGTGAGATTGGTAGTTTTGATGGTTACGAGTAATCAGAGTGCGCAGCGGAAGCGTGATATGGCACATTTCGTATATAAGTGTGGGACTGGTAAGAGTTCATAGGTTGAACATTGGGAACATGTAGGAGTGTTGAGACCATTGAACGCTTCTGGATGGAAGTCATATGTGAAAAGTTTAACTGTTATCCGTGGGCTGCTATGTAGTTGGGTGTTTTGGTTATATGTTCGATTGGTGAATTATAGCATTGTTGTAGTATGGTTGTGTGACAAGGAGGTAGGTGTTCTGGTTTTGTTGATGTTGTGGAGACCTTGTGGTGTCGTGGAACTTTATGTTCTTGTTTGTGTTGTTGTCTCGTTTCCATTGTGTTGGTATCTTGGCTTTTCTTTGAATCGTGAGTTAGTCGTCAAGTGCATTGTATGGGCTTTGCATCTGGTCGTCGTTGTCGTGTCGTTGTTGTATCTGTTATTGGCAAGGTGGTTTGCCAGTTGTGTTATTCGTGGTGTGCCTTTTGTTGGCATGTTGGGTTGTTAGTCGGATGCGAGAGTCGTGTCCGGAGTTGTTCGTCTCGGTATATTTTCGAGGACGAAAATGTCTAAGTGGGGGAGAATTGTAACGCCCCGGTTTTGTTAGATTTATTTAATAGAGTAGATTTAATTGGTTTTGGTTTTATATTATTTTATTATTGACTTTTATTTGACAAAATGTTATTTTTCATCATTGTTTATGTTTTATCGCATTTTGAGGGCGTTTGCGAGATATTTGAGTTTGAGGGGTAAAATAGTCTTTTAGGGGTTTAGATATTTTATATAAATAGGAAGTGGAAAGAAAAAGAGAGAAAAGAAAGAAAAAGGAAAGAAAGAGAAGGGAAAGAAAGAAGAGGAGAAAAGAGGAAAATCGCGGGAACTCCGTTTCGAGCGCGAATAATCGGGTAAGGGTGAGAAGTTTCAATTATATCTTGCTTGTGTATGTATATGTGTTGTTTGTTGTAAATATTTTGATTGTTTCGTGACTTTTCGTATCGATTGGAATTAGGAGCGATTGATAGAAATCGATGTTTTCACGGATGAAATTCAATATAAACCGCGTAGAATACTCGTTGATTATGTCTAAACATGTTTTGGTTGTTCTGGTATGAATTAGAAGGGTTTGGGTGATAAAAATGATGTATTTTGGTCCCATATGACCTAGGTTGACGCTGCTGCGATTTCTGGGTTTCGCAGGTTCGCCTAGCGAACCCCAGCGAAGGAACTGGCGAATGTTCGCTAGAAGGTTCGCCTAGCGAACTTTATGTCTGTTTTCCACTGCCTTGGTTCGCTAGGGTTCGCCTAGCGAATGCTGGAGCGAACATGATATTTTCCAATTTTGTTTTCGTCGTAATTTTCAAACCGTAAGTCCGTTTTGGTCGCCGTTCGAAGCGTTGGAAAGCCAATGAAAAGCTCTTTCTTTTTAAAATGGTTTGGAGGGCAGTAGATGAATTATTTAAGTAGTGATTTTGAAAAAGTGTTGGTTTTTTGGATTTTCACCGTCGTATTGGTGTGCGAATGATGTGTTATCATGCTATAGGCTTTTAATATGTATCATATGGCTTGTGTGCTGGTATATTATGTGAATATATGTGATAAGTGTTGGTGATGATGGTTTGTGGTGTTATGGAGGAATAAACGTGTGTTTTGGGTTTTGATTTCAATGTGCGATAATGATGTGTTGTGAGTAGCATTTGATATGTAAATCCCTTGTGTGAGGAACTATGATGTTGTTGTGATTTGTGGTATGTGATATGATTGTGGTATTTTATGGCTTGTGATGAAGTGCATTGTTTATGTGAAATTTTAATGTATGTTGTGTGGTGGCATTTAGGGTTTGAAATGCATTGTTTGAATTGCTTTGCAATGCATGAATGTGATGATGTGGAAGCATGTGATAAGTTGTTGTAATTGTTGTGGTTGTGATTTGTGGCCGAAAGGCAAGAAAATGCCAAGTGTTGTATTTGATGATTTATGCATGATTATGAATGTGTGCATGGATGCAATGTGAGTGTCATGAGTCATTGTATGCCAAGCATCATAATGTGCATTGTGAAAACGTCCTGAGTGACGGTTTGATTCCTGAGGGAATATGCTATACCATCGTGGGCCTCAAAAATATGAGGCGATGCCTGAGGACTTAAAGCGATGGGTATAGACGATTGTGGGCTCCTTTGGAGACTTAAAGCAATCCTTAACGTCGTGGGCCTCGAAAATATGAGGCGATGCCTGAGGACTTAAAGCAACGGGTGAACATCGTAGGCCCGACGGGGAGTTACTTGAGATTCTCAGTAACGAGCGATGGTTCCAATAGTTCCTGAGTGGACTAATGACGTGACAATGGAAGTCGGTACCGCATGGCATGTGCATAGAGTCGTTGTGTCGATCTATGTGCATTTGCATACATCATGAATTAATTGTGCATGGAAATGTGATTGTGATTGATGAGATGAAATATGTGCAATTGAATTGAATGGTATATGTTTGATTGGAATATATGATTATGTGTGAGAAATGTGAATGGATGCATTATGTGTGAAAAATCATGATTTGATTGATTATGTGTGGAAATTGTGCATTGATTTGTTATGTGTTGAGATTGTAATAGCATTGGTAATTTGATGTGCATATGTGATAAATGCTATGACTTGGTATGCCTTATGTGCAAATGTGTAATTATGTTGGTATAATTGTTCTATGCTATGTGGTTGGATTGTTAGAAATATGTTATACATCTATGGCTTGCTACATGTATTGGTATGTGACGTGTGGGGTGAGAATAACTGTGTATGTGATTTTATGTGTTTTTGCATATTATTATGCAATCTTGGTTTAGTTGTTATTTCTCACCCTTCTGCTGGAATATGCTTTTTATGGCATAGTGCAGATTGTCAGCTTTAGAGGCGTGGAGGCAAGTGGAAGAGTTAGATCTTCGTTTGCTTAGGTCTTGGTGTCTGCTCTGATACGTAGCACGGGAGTCGGGGAACGCTTTAAGTTATTTGTATACAATTGTTGAATATGTTTTGTATGACCTTTGTATGTATATTTTGATGTTCTAAAACGATTCATTTTGTAAAACAAGTCGGTTATGGATCTTTCCGCTTTATTCCATAATTGACATTCATTTTATATGGAAAAAGGTTCCCTATGGGGTTATCCTATTTTGTGCTATGTATCAAAATAATTGAGCAGGGTTTGTATTTTCTTTCTTTAAGTGTGACATCCCTGTTTCCTGTTGGAAAAATAAATTTTTAGTTACTCTGATTTATATTTGTATTATTTATTCGCGAGGGGAATTGGGGTGTTACAGTGTCTCAAGTCAAAATTTTCAGGAATCGACTCCCTCAAAGCCTCCTTGAATATACCATCGTCCTATCATAAGTGCACTCAAATCCGGGTTAGGATTTATCTCCCCACTCAAGAACACCCTGCCAAACAAAAGAAACCAAGCAGATATACAATATGTATAGATATATACAAATATACAGGCAAGACATATAACAGCACAAATAAAACAAGGTGGGTTTAACCCTCAAATATCGTAATCCCCAGTGAAGTCGCCATTTCTGTTGCGGTGAGAATTGGATAACAAGCTATTAATTAACTTGCATCACAAAACTTTGAATTAACCACCGACTTTGATTTATCCAAAGAAAAGGTTCAAGATTGAGAAAACCTAAAGGGGGAGATCTAAGGTTCGGGGGTTGGTTATACTAAGGGAAGGTATTAGCACCCTTAATATCTGTAGTACTCTACAGGAACCTCTTGTTTAGTTTGTGTTATGTTATGTTTACTTGTTAAGGTAAATATGCTAAAGGTATATACATTGAATTTTGCTCGCCAAGACGTCGCATCTTGTGCCTAGGTATCTGACTAAAGAATCAGAGCAACCGTAGTTCACCTAACTCAGGGTGAGGAACCATTGACTATATAGCCAAAGTTCCAAGGGGGAATGAGTATGAGCTCATATAGAGTTTAAGAAACTCTCTAAGTCTAAGTTGTGATAGGGAGAAGTGAATACTCAAGGTGATGAGTCTCACATAGAGTTCAAAAACTCTAACTTGTTGTAAATTAATATTGATTGGCTATGAGGCCAAGGAGGAGTGGCTATGACTATGAGGTCAAAGCCTACCTATGACTATGAGGTCAAAGGTTTAAGAGGTGGCTCTATGACTATGAGGTCAAGAGGGGATCCTATGACTATGAGGTCAAAGGAGAATGGCTATGACTATGAGGTCAAAGCTAACCTATGACTATGAGGTCACGGTTAAGAGATAACTCTATGACTATGAGGTCAAAAGAGAATCCTATGACTATGGGGTCAAAGGAAGAAAGGCTATGACTATGAGGTCAAAGCTTAACCTATGACTATGAGGTCAAAGGTTAAAGAGATAACTCAATGACTATGAGGTTAAGAGGGAATCCTATGACTATGAGGTCAAGGAAGATGGCTATAACTATGAGGTCAAAGCTTAACCTATGACTATGAGGTCAAAGGTTAAAGGTGTTGCCAATGACTATGAGGTCAAGGGCTACCTATGACTATGAGGTCAAAGGCCAAAGATGTAACTCTATGACTATGAGGCCATGAGAGATTCCTATGACTATGAGGTCAAAGAAGATGGCTATGACTATGAGGTCAAAGCTTAACCTATGACTATGAGGTCAAAGGTTGAAGAGATAACTCTATGACTATGAGGTCAAAAGAGAATCCTATGACTATGAGGTCAAAGGAAGAAAGGCTATGACTATGAGGTCAAAGCTTACCTATAACTATGAGGTCAAAGGTTAAAGATGGCCTTATGACTATGAGGTCAAGAGGGAATCCTATGACTATGAGGTCAAGGAAGAGTGGCCATGACTATGAGGTCAAGGCTTACCTATGACTGTGAGGTCAAAGGTTAAAGGTGTAACTCTATGACTATGAGGCCATGAGAGATTCCTATGACTATGAGGTCAAAGGAAAATGGATGCCTATGACTATGAGGTCAAAGGTAGTAATGAGCTTTTTATAACTTTGAGGTCAATAAAAAGACTTTCCTTTGGAAGGAAGGGGAGGCAACTTCTTGTGAACAAGAATTGAAATGGTATTGAGATTAAATGAACAATACGAGTTCAAGGATTCAAGGGGATAACACTAATCAAGTGGGCATAACATTAAAGCATGATATATACATCCATGTATGATCATGGCAAAATATGGTGAGATAGTTCACAACAAGCGTGAATAAATGAACACAAGTATGGCAAAGTTTTCAAGAACTATGAAATTAAGAATGAGACAATCATATCAACATAAATTCCATCTTTGCAAGAAAATTCTAAGATGTGCCACAAGTTATGGACAAGGGTGATGAGGTATTAATCAAAATTCAAACAAAACCCACTTCAAAAGTTTTTAACAAGGTTGTCAACCCCACTCAAAATAACCTCTTA